>JAGFNQ010000297.1:877388-1074681 GCA_024364735.1 Boesenbergia rotunda | reverse complement strand
GTTTTGCGATAAGAACTTAATCACTGCCTGCTCGTGATCCTAGCCAGTGCCTCTGCTTCCACCCATTTGGAGAAGTAATCCACCGCGACCAACAAGAACTTCTTCTGGGCGGGGGCGATCGGAAACGGACCTACAATATCCATTCCATTGGTCGAACGGGCAAGAGACAGAGATGTTTCTTCATTAAATTCGGTGGCCGGTGGGGCAGGCATTGGTTGTTTCTGACAATGAGATGCATGTTGCGGCCAATCGGTCGGCATCCTTCTGTAGAGTTGGCCAATAATACCCGGCCAAAAGAGCTTTCCGGGCGGTGGCTCTACCTCCTGAATGATTACTGCAGACCCCCATATGGACCTCTCGAGCACATAATCTGCATCTTCATCGCTAAGGCATTTGAGCAATAGCCGGGCGTGAGCCCGTTTATAGAGGACATCTCCAACCATAGTGTATTGCGCTGCTCTCTTTCTGAACAGCCGAGCCTCCTCCCGGTCGGACGGCACTTCTCCCCTGGTTAAGAATGCAATCAATGGAGTTCTCCAATCGGTTTCCAATTTAGCTTCCGCCTGCTGCTCGATTTGCATGACGAATAAGGCATGGCAGGCCGGCCGGGGGACCACCCAAGATCCGACTGTACTAGCTAATTTAGCTAGCTCATCTGCCTTCAAGTTGTTTTCTCGAGGGATCTTCTGTAAGAGTACCTCCCGGAAACCCGCCTTCAGCTGCTCATAGGCATCGATGTACTCTCGCAGCCGGTCGCTGTTGACTTCGAAGTTACCGGCCAGTTGTTGTACAGCAAGCTGCGAATCTGAATATAGCCACACCCGGGTGGCGCCGACATGCCGGGCGGCTTGTAGACCGGCTAAAAGTGCTTCATATTCGGCTTCATTATTCGTCGCCTTGTGTTCTAATCGCACGGACAGGTGTAGCCGCTCTTCTTCGGGAGAAACCATGAGAACGCCGATTCCGCTTCCTTGCCGAGAGGATGCCCCATCAACGTACACTTTCCATACGTCTTCGGCTTCATCGGGATGCCATTCTGTGAGAAAATCGGCTAAGGCCTGAGCCTTGATAGCCGGCCGGGGTTGGTATTGTATGTCGTATTCACTCAGCTCAGTTGTCCACTTGACTAGCCGGCCCGAAGCATCCGGATTTGTAAGCACGCGACCCAAGTTACTGTTAGTCAAGACAGTAATTGGGTGAGCTAAGAAATATGGCCTGAGTCGCCGGGCGGCTAAGAACAGTATGTAGCCCAATTTTTCGAGTGTTGTGTACCGACACTCGGCTCCTCTAAATAAATGCGCAAAGAAGTACACCGGCTTCTGCTCAGATTTTTCTTGCCGGACCAACACCATGCTGCCCGAGTCGGAGGAAGCTGCCAAGTATACATATAAATTCTCATTCGGCTCCGGCCGGGCGAGTGTAGGCAATTCAGCCAGATATGCCTTCAGCTCTTCAAATGCCTTGTCACATTCTTCGTCCCATTGAAATTTGGTGGCCCGGCGTAATGTCTTGAAAAATGGCAGACCCCGTTCGGCTGATCGGGAAATGAATCTGGATAGGGCGGTTATCCGCCCGGTCAGCCGCTGAGCTTCCTTGAGATTTCGTGGGGCCGGCATCTCTAGAATGGCCTTTACTTTGCCCGGATTTGCTTCGATGCCCCGCTCGGTGACGATATAACCAAGGAACTTCCCGCTCCGAGCTCCGAATAAACATTTGGCCGGATTAAGCTTTAGGCCAAACCGCCGCAGCGTTTGGCAAGTTTCTTCAATGTCGGGGATTAGTTCTTCCGCCCGGGCAGTCTTGATCAGAATATCGTCGACATAGACTTCGACGTTACGCCCCATTTGCGACCGGAACACCTTGTTCATCATTCTTTGGTAGGTGGCGCCCGCATTCTTGAGGCCAAACGGCATGACGGTATAGCAGTAGGTGCCGTCAGCCGTGACGAAGCTTACTTTTTCTTGGTCGGCCACAGCCAGCGGGACTTGATGGTACCCCTGGTACGCATCCAGCATTGATATGAACTCGCTGCCGGCCGTTGAGTCGACCAGTTGATCGATCCGTGGAAGTGGGTAGCAATCTTTCGGGCATGCACGATTGAGATCACGGAAGTCAATGCATACCCGCCACTTGTCATTTGGTTTGGACACCAGCACCACATTCGCCAGCCAGGCCGGGAACTGAACTTCCCGGATGTGTCCTGCTTCCAGCAGTCTTTCTACTTCTGCCCGGATGACTTGATTTTGTGCGGCGCTGCGATCTCTTTTCCGTTGCTTGACCGGCCGCGCACCCGGGTAAACATGAAGCTGGTGCTCTGCGACTTCCGGTCGGACACCCTTCAAGTCTTTTGGCGACCAGGCAAATACGTCTTGATTTCGAGCGAGGGCGTCGATTAGAGACTGCTTCAGATCCTCCGGAAGTCCTGCAGCAATTTGTATCTTGGTATCTTCCCTACCGGGCAAAAGTTGTACCTCCTCTTTGTCCTCCCGCAATTCTGTCCAAGGGGAGGCTTGCACCATGTTGCAGCCGCTACCTGTCCGCCTTGCCTTTTGACCTCCCGAGCGGACATCATCAGCATAGCATCGCCGGGCCACGGTCTGATTGCCTTTCACCTCGCCGACTTTGTCGCCGACCGGAAACTTCACCTTGAGGTAGTAGGTGGAGACTACCGCTTTAAACTCGTTGAGAGCCGGTCGACCGAGAATTGCGTTGTAGGCAGCTGGGGCATCCACAATCAGAAATGTGGTCCATCGTGTTCTCTTGAGTGGCTCTTCTCCAAGTGAGACGGCCAGCCGTATCTGTCCGATCGGCTGTACTTCGTTCCCCGTAAAGCCGAACAGGGGAGTAGCCACCAACTCTAGCTGCGATAATTCAATTTGCAGTTGATCAAAAGCTCGCTTATATAAAATATTTACCGAGCTGCCGGTGTCCACAATGGTGCGGTGGACTTCGTAGTTGGCAATGACAGCCGTGATGACCAGCGGGTCATCGTGCGGCACCTCCAATCCTTGCAAATCCTGCGGCCCCCAGCTGATTTGGGGCCCTTGAGCTTGAGAGGTGCTCACTCCGACTTGGTGAATTTCCAGTCGGCGCACCTGCGTCTTTCTGGCTCGGTTGGAATCGCCGCCGGTCGGACCGCCAGAAATCACATTGACGCCTCCTCGGACGGCGTTTTGGTGATTGGCTTGATCTTCGTCAAGTTCCTCCACCTCTTCCTGCTCGGGCCGAGGAAGCAATTGCCGGGCGGCGGGGGCATCCCGCCTTTGTCCTTGCTGGGCTGTGGCTCCTTGATCTCGCCCGCGTCCCTGCTGGGTTTGTCGTCCTCGACCCCTGCCGAGTGGGGTCCGAGCTCTGTTGCCTGCTCGGCAATCCTCAGTGTTGTGCGTATTACATTGGTGAAACGCACAATATGGGGCCCATCTGTTGGGCCAATTCCCCTGTGCCACCTGCACTTGCTGGGGTCTCATTCCGGGCCGATCGGCCGGTCGGGGACTGCGAATCGGCCCTCCTGGCGATCTGTTGTGAGGAGGTGCAGGCGATGGGCTAACTATCGCTTCCTTCCGCCGGGCGGCTTGTGCTTCTTCCACATTGATATACTTGCTAGCCTTCCCGAGCAGGCTGTCGAAATCCTTCGGTGGTTTCCTGATCAGGGATCGGAAGAAATCACCTTCTTGGAGCCCTTGTGAGAAGGCGGTGACTAGTACTTCGGAGGTGGTATTGGGCACCTCTATAGCTACTCCATTGAACCTCTGGATGTAGGCCCGGAGTGACTCTTTCGGACCTTGCTTTAGAGCGAACAAATTGAGGCTGGTCTTATGGTGCCTCCGACTGCTTGCAAAATGTTGCAGGAACAGCCGCTTTACCTCTGCAAAACTCTCAACTGATCCACTCGGGAGCCCGCCAAACCATCGTTGAGCCTGCCCGGAGAGGGTCGTCAGGAAAGCGCGGCATTTGACGCCCTCCGGGTATTGGTGCAACTGGGCAGAGCTTTCAAACTTCATGACGTGCTCCTCGGGGTCACTGGTCCCCGAGTACTCTGGCATGGTGAAGAATCGTAGATTCTTGGGAACGGGATCCCCAAGAATTTGTGAGGAGAAAGGGCTGCGAGTCGGACAGGCCGCGGCGGGGTCAGCTAACCCTTTCCCTTTATCTGGGCGTGTTTGGTGCGCCAGGCTGGACGCTGAAGCTTCGGTCGGGGCTGAGCGGGCCTCGTTCCGGAAAAGTGCTCGGGGAAAATTTGGAGCGTGGGGATCGGGCTGAGCAGCCATACCTTCTGAATTTCCCCGTACAGGGGGCCGGGCCCCTTGACTACCGGTTGGCGGATGCGATTGTTGTGCCTTCTGTGTCCGGGCCGCCATCAGCATTTCATATTCTTCTGGAGAAAGAGTAACCGTCAGTGGATTGGGGTTATCCATTCTTCGCTCTCGATCAGGCAGAAAGCCCTCCTTCTAGCGCCAAATTTGATCCTGTCGCCGAGCGTAGTGGAGCCGCAACCGGAAAGACGGTGTAGGGATGAACGACGTGGATGCTGACGGGGCGTCCTCGCGCAGAATGGCAGCGTCGTGGGGGGTGTCCTCCGGCCGAAGGGAAGTGGATGTCGCCTGGTGCAGGGCCAACCGAATGGAGGTGAACCTGCTGAGGAAGATGACCGTTAGAAACCCGCCGGGAAGAGTCCCGGCCAGGCACTCCGACGATCAAGTCAGTACTCCGATGAACAAGAAAATAGTGGAGCACTGGAAAAATAAGAGGTTTCGCGCGCGAGTATGTATGCGTCCCTAAGAGTGAGGAGTGGAGTGACTTATATAGCCGGGGAAAAGGACCAGGCATGGCCTGTGTCAGGATCTTCTGACAGGGTCAGAAGATATGGTATGGTGCTGTCGGTATGAGTATGGCCTGTGTCAGGATCTTCTGACAGGTCCAGAAGATATGGTATGGCTCTGTCGACTGTAACCATCCTTCTTTGTCGTATACTATTTGTCTCATGCGAGGACAAAGACAGGTTTCTGTAAGTCGGCGCCTGTCAGAGAGTGTCCGTTCGTACGGGAGATGACAGTCTATTGTCGGCAGCTGGGCCGGCGTATTTTGTCTTTATCCCAGGATAGTTACGAGAGAGTGCCTGAGTGGACACCGAGACTGCCCGCCCGGATGGATATCAAACATGTGCTTAATGGATTGCCGAGCGGATGCACTCGGCTGAGCGAGGCGTGTAAGCCTTAATGTGGCCGGTCGGGTTTTACCGATGGGAGGACCGTTATATTTATTCTGACCGGCCACCTTGCGTCCGACTGGCTGGCATAGACCCTGGGTCCTGCTAGGGTGTCCAGCTGGCTACCTGCACAATGACGTGGACCCTGAAGTCGGCCATGCCGTACGCCACGTTGGCTGTTCATACGGTGCCAGAGATAAGGCGGGATCACTCACCGTGCTATTCTTAGTTGTAAAAGGGCAAACTGTTTTGGTTACTTCACATATCTATTTTAATAAAATTAATTTCTAATAATGATGATCCTAAAATTATTTAAATCTCAATCGCATTATATTTGATACGGTTCTTCAGCAAGCTAATGATTAAACAACTGAAACAAAACACGCCCCAACTCATCCAGGTTGGCTAATCAGTTGTTGCTGGTGGAGGCTGCATCGGTGGACGCCTTAGTCAAGGAGGTGATGGTCACCTGTGCGCCGAGCAACTGCGTGCCTACCTCGGCAGTGAAGGAGTCGTACCGGAGAAAGAAATCCACGACGAGGAGCCGCCCCACGAGGACCACCAGATCCTTCCCTGGGCACTGCTTGTCCGCCACCGTCGGGTTCTCTGTTTCCGGCCCGTTCGACCAGACCACGTACTTGAGCAACTTCTTCCCGTCCTCGCCCACGAACCGATCGGGCACGAACTGGTCGGGTTGGTCGAAGACTTTGGGGTCGCGCGTGGCGAAAGGCTGGTAGCCAAAGAGCATCTCGCCGGAGCGCACTTTGTATGCCCCATCGTGGCTCTCGATGACCAAATCGCGCTTAGCGTGCCCGTATTGGTACTTCACGGGAGGGTCCAGGCGCAGTGCCTCGTAGACCACCGAGCGTGTCAGCTCCATCCGCTCCACTGCGGCCACCGTCACCTCGCCGCCTGCCGCCGCCACTTCTGCGCGGATCTCCTTCGCCAGCCGCTTGTGCAGGCCCTCGCCGGCCTTTGCTAGACACCCCATTATCCCGGGCAGCAATACCTACAATAATTGTTGGAGTCCACGATCATTCAATTAAGGTGAAAACAACGCCTGAATGGCTAAATGAACAATTTTAAGTGGCATCGCACCTTCATCCCTCCGTAGGAGTTGAAGACGGTGGCGAAGAGGAGGTTGTGGCTTGCCTCGTCCCGCGAGATACCCAACTTATCGGCGGTGTCGAGCACGCCGCTGGAGGCGGCGGCCTCGCTGATGTACTTGTAGAGCGCCTTGTAGTCCCATCGCGCAATGAGCGGCGGCAGCGGAAATGTGTGCAGAAGAAGCTCCTCCAATATCTTGGGGAGGCCGAGCGTCATGAGAGGGCATAGCTGTAGGAACAGCCATCGGGTGCTCCTCGACGGCCCCTTGCTGCCGAGCGCCGTGGCCGACGGCCTCACGCCGAAGAACGCCTCGCCCAAGAACTCGAACGCGGTGCCGTCGTTGAGCTTGTTAAAGTCCGACGACTTACCCGCCCCAGAGTCCAACTCCGCCTCTACGGAGTCGAAAAGGGCGCCAAATTCGGATCGGAAGGCCGGGATTACGGCGTCCTTCCGTGCGGCGAGAAGGGTAAGGAGGAGCTGCTTGATCTGGGCGTGCTTCGGCTCGGAGGGGTCCAGGTAGGCGCAGACCCGGAAGCCCCCAGTGAGGGCGGTGGAAGGCATGTAGGTTCCCGTAAAGAGGTCGCGCTTGGCGACCTTGTCAACGTCGAAAAGGACAGGGAAGCTCTTGGCGTCGAGGAGGCAGATGACACGGGGGTTGGAGGCCATGAAGGGTCCCGGCGGCGCATTAAGGCGGACGACGGTGGAGTTGTGCTGGTCGACGCGAGACTGGAAGAACTTGTCCTGGCCGTCGTAGTAGAACCCGAGACGGTCTCGTATGGCGGAGATGAACGGGAAGCCGTAGCTGCCAGGGACCTCCTTCGCTAGGAGGCCGTCGGTGAGGGAAGCGTCGGAAGCTCTTTGTGTGGCCATTGGTAATACCGATTGCTATGAATCAATTGGTGCGGTGAGAGCTGCGAAAGAGATGGTGAGTTGCATTTATAAGCGGCAAGGTCCAGGATGAGCCTCCTCGCTTTTCATGATCCGGACAAAATGTGAAAAATTCGATACAAACTTTTCTTGAAAGATAAACAGGTTCAACGAAAAAAAAGACGTGCAGGAATTAATTAAAACTGACCGCAGCCAGGTACACCGCAACCACGCACTTCCCCAGCGAACCTAATCATTAAATGGACGCAGGCTTAAAACGTGAGGTTGTGTCAAAGAAAAGTCTTACATTTCAATGAATTAAAACCACGTGACTTTCTAAGATTTCACCATGTCTTACCCTTCCCCCGTTCCCATTGAGAGTAAACCGGTTTGACCGAGAAAAATAAAACTTTGTCAAAATATAACTACGGCTTAATTATTTCACCATGTCTTACGTAGATATTTATTTTAATAAGTTTTGTAATAATTTTTAATAAATATAAAATATTTCATTGAATGTTTAGATTCGGAAAGAATCATTATATTATGGTAAAAATATCTTTTTTTGATTTATTTGTCTGTATTTTAATAAGAAATTGACTATCCTCAACTATTTGAGAGGAATGATATCTCTAATATTTTAATAATTAAAGATATTTTTCATGATTTTTTTTAAAGAATGTATGTATGAGACCGTTCTTGATGAATACTTTCATTTTTT
This sequence comes from Boesenbergia rotunda, assembly GCA_024364735.1. Lineage (NCBI taxonomy): Eukaryota > Viridiplantae > Streptophyta > Magnoliopsida > Zingiberales > Zingiberaceae > Boesenbergia > Boesenbergia rotunda. Next base: position 1,066,780 of record JAGFNQ010000297.1, on the reverse strand, counting down.
ACTGTAATACTTCAATAATTGAACAATTGAAAATTAAGGTGGCTGTAAAAGTAATGTAACTTTTACCCCAAAATATTATTTACTTTCTTCTCAAAAATCTATTATTGTAACTCTCATTTTAATGTAACTTTTACCCCCAAAACATTATTTACTTGCTTCCCAAAATTCTATTATTGTATCTCTCATTGTATGTTCTACCAAGCTGTCGGCCACTGACTTTTCCAATCATCGTCCTTTGATTCCCAGTATGTTTTTTTATAGATTTTAATTTTTCTGGTTAACTGTGAGGTGTATTAGTGAAGAGTAGTGTTGTTTCTATAGCTTTAAAATTTTCTCTTTTGTCATGCACCATTTTCACAAGAAAGCGCATCACCTGAATCCCTAGCTGAGAGTGGGTATGTCAATTGTATTCTCTTATCCAATTTTATGTTCTTAAGATTATACAATAATTTCAAGTACACCATTGAATTCCATTTGTCGGGATCGGTGACATCGTTACACGAGAATACTGTATCGTGATTCACTTTGATCATATTTGTTGTTTGTTGTACTCGTCTACAAATTATTTAACATAGTAAAAAAATACAAATAACAAATACAAAATAGAAAAAACAACACTTTGATTTTTATGTGTTTTGGAATCTCTTATTCCTACTCCACACACTACAAAAAAAAAATTCCAGCTTTACCGATGGAATTCCGTCGGCACAAACCATTCCCGACGGAATTCCGACAGAAAAAATAATGACGAAAAATTATTCGTCGGGGACAATATTTCCGACGGAAATATGGGTCCGTCGGCAAAAGAAATCTACCGATGGAATTTTCCGTCGGTCAATACCGACGGAAATACAACCTATTTCCGACGGAAACAGTGTTTTCGTCGGCAATTTCCGTCGGAAATTTCCAACGGAAACAGTATTTCCGTCGGAAATTGCCAACGGAAACACTGATTCCGTCGGAAATTTCCGGCTTTTTATATGGAAATTTCCGACGGAACTACTATTTCCGTTCGTATTTTCGAAATATCGTCGATAAATTTTATCGATGCATTACCGACGGAATCCATTGTTCCGTCGGTATTCCGTCATAATATTATAAAGAACATTATAATAATAACTCAATACAATGAAAATAATCCTTTTTACCTTAATGAACTACTACTATTTATAGTCATAATATTACATTACATTCGCACCTTTATAATATAAATTATTTTAAAATAAATCCCTATAGACAAAAAGAAAGTAAAACCATTGACGATTCAAAATAAATATTCACTCGCAAGGCTAGAAAACACAATTATTGGAAGGAGAGAATAAACATTTAGCATATTGAAATTCGAAATCCACTCGCAAGGCTAAAAAACCCTAACAACCGCTCTGACTATTCAGTCACTTTGCAAGATTGGCAACAGTTTGAGGCACGAAATTATTACTAGAACTCTAGAAGAAATGAAATGACACTGCATGGGAACACACAACCATCGCTGATCAAGAAGTATCCATGGCTCTCCGCCTCCAACCTCACAACAGCTTCAAGTGCGCCTCTTGGAACCTCTTGCGGCCGCCAGGTGATCCTGCACATGAGCCGTCAAAAATGTTTTAATTCGAATGGCAGATTGGATGAAACATGCAGACATACAAATACAGACAATCAAAGCACTAGCTAGCCCGTGTTTACTAATTAAAACAGAACATGAACGAATGTTTGGGTACTCATGCACCATGACAAGTAAATGCATTAGTCCAACATGGCAACAATTCATGGGCATTAAGGAAAACTTGGCATTGTCAAAAGAATGAAGGTAGGAAACAGTAGATGAGATGAGACATCAACTATATGTTTACAGCATACATATATATACAAGTGGGTGTGCAGTATTATAGAGAAAGTCGATATGATTTACCTAACATGGCATACTCTAATAGTCTGCCATGTGGACCAGAAATAAATTTCAGGCAAAAGGATAATTCATAATTGTGAGGACTTGAGAAGCTACCATGTTTTGCTTAAAATGTGATATGCTATATTTGTCTACTTGCATTCTGAATGGAGTGCGATGGAATCATGGACATCAGGTTGGCATTGAAGAAAAGACCAGAGAAAAATGTTTATCAACAAATAAGCATGGCCACATAGGTATCCTTTTTCTGAAAGGGCATTACATGTTTGAGTTGGATAAGAATACAAAAAAGGGATACAAGTGCTATAGACTACACTGAAATCCTTCCATTTCAAATAATTTATTTTGTGCATATTTCACTGTACTTGTATTCCAAGTTTCTATTGAATTAGTTATTAAAGCATTGAAACATTTGTCACTATTATATTCCAATTTCTATTAGACAAGTCATTTAAAGCATGTAAACAGAAACCTAATCCTTAGAAAATAAAAATCAGCTTTCATATATGCAAATAGAATTACAAGATTAACCTTTAAAAGTTAAGGAATGCTCTTAAACATTGAGCTACAATAATCATAAGAGGATATGTACCTTGATGGCCTTCTCCCTCAAAGAAGCTTGTGGTAACTCTGTACACTTGATCACAGATTCCTTGTTCTCAGTAAAATAAAAAACTATAATAATGAACCATCAGAATTTAAACATTCAACGTACCATAATAGAGTCCTGCAAAAAAAAAAGATTAAACTGCATGATACAAATATTATTACATTAGATATCAAGTAATAAAATAAAAAGTAAAAATAGATAGGTTAAAACAAAATAACTCAACTGCAAAATAACTCAACTGTAAGGATATCTAGCTGTACCTATCCAAAGTCCTGAAAAATAAAAATATAATTTATTAGAGTGTAAATAATGAATAAATAAATTTAACATAATTGAAATAAAACATGTGTCATAGTTTAACATATACCTCAAAAAAATCTACTCGTCCATGTCTGTTGGGTCTTGAGTCTCCTGTGACTCAAAACCGTGTTGTGATGGTTGTGTTGGAGGAAAATTAGCTGTGACCGCGTTCATATGGTCCACCAAAGCTTTATGCCTCCGTTCGTCCGCCGCTCTCTTCCACTCCTGTTCGGCTATCCAATTATTCATCTACTGATCCATGGAGACAATTTGAGAGCGTAGTTGATGATTTTCCTGACGTAAAGACTGCATCTCTAAAGAAGCGGACGAAGAGGCACGGTCCCTGGGCATCCTCAAACGATCGAAGGCAACTTTGGCCTGTGAGCCAAGCCCATAGAGGGTAGAGTTTTTTGTCTGTCCACCGACAACATCATAGTATATCTCATTCAGCTGATCGGTGGACAATGTCTGTGGCTCCCCCCCTCTATCGAGGGCTGAGATGCCTTGACCACTCTATTTGTAATTTGATCCTGTAAAAAACAAAAATATCGGATTAATATTGAAATTAAATTATCATATTAATAAAGATAGAAACCATTAAATATATAATAAAAATAAGAATTGTATGTGTATCGTCTGTGATCGAGAATCGACAAAAAACCCATCTTTCTTCTTATGGGTCTTCAGAAATATCTCCATACAAGTGGGCTGGCGAGCAAGATCTCGTTCCTATTTATAAAAATTTATTAGAACCAAATTATACGAGTCTAGTAATTGATAAATATAAAATTTACTTGCATAACTTTGAATTTACTTACCAAGTCCATGGTATGCTCAACAATAGACTTCGATCCAGATGAATGCCGGGATGTTCCGGTGCTCGGGCCACCTGGTTCTGTATTTCTGTTGGCTCGAGCCTTTTCAGCATTTTCCTTCCATTTTTCTTCAGCCCAGGTGGTCGTTCATACACCCCAAGTCTCGGCATCAACATATGTCGGTCGCGTTGCCTTTTTCCTCAAATAATACATGTGGTCACGATACAACTTGGCACAATAAGAATTCTAAGTATTTTTAAATTCAGCCTCGTGACCGTCCTCCTATGTATATTTTTTCTGCAATACAGTTTATTCAAATGAGTTTATTCAATATTAAAATAGTATGTATTAGAATAGTAAATATATTAAATATACTTACGACAAATTCATTGTAATAAAAAGTTTTCGTCTCCTCGTCTACATGTCTCCATGTAATGCCAGCAGCGCAGGCTCTTTCTTTAAATTTTCCAGTAATATAACTGGATACTCGGTGGCCTTCAGGATAAAACCTACATATAAATTATATTAAATTTTGAAAATTTATAATAACTAAACTTAAATTAATAATAATCATAATTACTTACGATTCTCCAACGATTTTCAGAGTCTTGTAGCCACGGAGTACAACTGGCTGCTGACCTGGCTGCTGCTCTCCTGCTGCTGTGCCATAATAGTATCTGCACAAAAAAATTATATAGATCATTATAAAGATTGGAGCATGATCATATAAATAAGAGATAAAATGAATACATAACTTACATGATAAACCAAAAAATATTGTATCCAGTTTTATCAGTAAGATCACATTAATCAATAGTAGCATCTTCTAAATATTCATCGCTAGACTCTATTAGTTCAACATTTTCGTCACTGCTAGACATATCTCCATCATCTATATCCTCGTAGGTGACATTAATATCTACAAGTAATTGGGATGTAGACTGGAGTTGAGAATCAACTGAATATCTCTCTACATAATCATTTTGCATTGCATCCTGATTTAGAGAAGTGATGGTGTTCGGCATTTCTATAGTTGACCGAGCCTTCATTCGACAAACAGACATCCATTGACTAGATCTTCGTCTCCTCGTAGGGTATTCAAGATAGAAAACTTGACCCGCTTGTACTCCAAAGATAAAAGGTTCAAACTTATTGAACCTTTTGTTCCCATGCACCTCAACTAAATTGTAATTTGGATGTATTCGAGTACCTGTTCTTGGAGTCGGATCGTACCATGCACATTTGAACAACACACATCTTTTTAAAGGTAATGCAGGGTATTCAACCTCTATGATTTCGTCGAGTATTCCATAATAATCGAACTCAATGTTACTATTCTCCATAGATCCTTTGACGCATATACCAGAATTGTAGGTTAACCTGTTTGATTCTCGGTGTCTGACATGGAATTTTAGGCCATTAACATAGTAACCAGAGTAAACCATTATTTTACGGAGAGGACCTGATGCAAGATTCAATATCCTATCATCTTCGACATTTGAAATTCTACGATCTTTCACCTATGAAAATAATGTTAACATAAATTAGAAGATTGAATAATATTTCTTAAAACTCAAAATTATTCAATTAAAATTGCTGTAACTTACATATATTTGGAACCATAATGCAAATTCTGTCTCTAACTTTGCAGCTATCTCACTAGCACCAAAAGATGGATTTTGCATATATAATTGTTGTTCGTATAAGTTGACAAAGAATTTATTAGATAATTATAACATTTAAAATGCTCATTGTAACATTTTAAAATGAATGTAAATTTTATTAGAGAAGGTAACTTACTTTATATATGGTTTGACCTCATTACATTTAGAAGTATGTATGTCCTGACCGCATGGTATTCCTGTTCAGTTAACCATCTAGATGAAGCTCCACCAATTGCCTTGCCAGGATACTTGAAAATAGGAAGCATCGAAGGGTCGATCGGCCGAGCATCATCAAAATTTCTTGGATATTTACGATGTCTGGTTTTTACATGATCGGCAAAATAATATGAGCAAAAAGAGGATGCTTCTTCAATCAGATAAGCATTACTTATTGACCCCTCAAATCTTGCTTTGTTACGAACATTATTCTTCAATTTCCTCAAAAATCGTTCGAATGGATACATCCATCTGTACTGAACAAGTCCAGCTATTTCAGCCTCGTATGGTAAATGCACTGACAAATGTTCCATTGAATCAAAAAAACTAGAAGGAAAAATTCTTTCCAGCTTACATAGTATGCGAGGAATGTCTGTTTTTAGACGAACCATATCATCCACCATAATACACCTTGATGTCAGATCTTTAAAAAATAAACTAAATTCTGTGAGCGCTTCCCAAACATTCTGAGGAAGTAAGTCATGAAAAGCTACAGGAATAAGTCTTTGCATAAACACATGACAGTCATGACTTTTCATTCCAAACATCTTTAATCTGTTCATATCGACGCATCTACTCATATTAGAAGCATACCCATCAGGAAATTTTATTTCTTTCAACCAACTACATAATGCTTGCTTTCCATCTTTGTCTAATGTATAACAAGCCTTTGGATATCTATTAGATGTTTCATCCTGATGCAATTCTGGTCTGTTAACTAGCTCTTTTAATTCTTCATGTGATTTTGCAGTGTCTTTAGTTTTTCCAGGGACGTTCATCACAGTATTGAATATATTATCGAACACATTTTTTTCAACATGCATAACATCTAAATTATGTCGAATTAGCAGATACTTTCAATAGGGTAGCTCCCAAAATATACTCCTTTTCTTCCATCCACACTTACACATCCGGACAATATACTTGTTTATGTCATCTGCACCAGGTTGAGAAACTGGAAGAAATCCATAACTGTCAATTTGTTCAATAATATCTTCACCTGAAGCAATCACTGGAGGAGATTTGCTGACTATTACATTCTTTAGGAAATTTTTTTTATTTCGCCGAAAAGGGTGATCAATGGGTAAAAATTTACGGTGGTTATCGAACCAAGAAACTTTCCCACTGCAAGGTAATGAAAATGCATCAGAGTCCATCATGCAATGTGGGCATGCTAATTTTCCTGATGTACTCCATCCTGACAACATCGAATATGCTGGAAAATCACTGATTGTCCATAATAATGCAGCATGTAATGTAAAATTAGTTTTAGTTGCAACATCATAAGTCAAGGACCCTACATTCCATAAATCACTCAACTCAGCAATCAAAGGTTGGAGGAAAATATCTATCTTCTCTTTAGGATTGCTTGGACCAGGAATCAGTATAGTAAGGAACATAAATTCATCTTTCATGCACATCTATGGCGGTAAATTATACGGTTTAATATAACTGGCTAAGAAGAATATTGTTGTCCTGATTGACCAAATGGTTGAAATCCATCTGCAGAAAGTCCCAATCGCACATTACGTGGTTCCATATTAAATGAAGGAAACACACTATCAAGATGTTTCCATGCATGGGAATCACAGGGATGACACATTAGACCTCCATCGTGTACATGCTCATGATGCCATATCATGTGACTAGCTGTAGCAGTAGATGCATATAAACGATGAAGTCTTGCAGTCAATGGAAAGTAATACATCACTTTCCAAGCAATCTTTTCTTTTTCTTCCCGGGTATGCGAGTAAGAGGCGTATAACGAGGATGACTACATATTTTACATTCACTCATTCATTGTCTTCATTCAAAATATCATGCAGTTATTGATACAACAATCAATCTTCTCAACTGGTAAACCTAAACCATTGACCAATTTTTTGGTATTATAAAAGCTATCGGTCATTATGTTATCAGCAGGAAGCAACTCAGACATCAATTGACATATGTCATCATAGCATCTTTCTGAAAAATGATGTTTTGCTTTCAAATTTAATAATCTTGCAGTAGCTGAAAGTTACGAATGACCAGAAGGAATGTCTTCCCACAGTTCTCTTTCACTGGCCTTTAACATTTCAGATAATTGTTGATATTCTTGTGTTGGTATATCATCTACATGAGAAAATTGAACAACATTGATTGCATCCTCAACCATTGTTTGCATTCCAATATTAGTTGTTGTATCAGGTGCAACAACATTTATATCAGATGTTGAACCAGCAGAAAGTCCAATTGGTTCATACACATAAGGTTCTTCGTGACGGTACCAATTATAATAATTTAGCACAAATCCATTTTTACATATATGAACTCTGACAGTGTCCTCATTACGAAAAGCTCTGTTTCTGCATTTTTTGTGATTATACGGACATCGTAATTCGGGACCATTCAAACATTCAGGATGACTTTTAGCAAAGTTCATAAAAGTTTCCAGTTCAGCAACAAAATCATCTCTGATAAATCCATTATCTAATTGGTTGTACATCCAAGCTTTGTTCATATACATTTTTGCCAAATCATGAGTAATTTAGTTGTAGGATGAGAATATCAAACAAATATAATTTAAATTAAACCTATATCACAATTTTATATTAATTACATGTAATAAATAAACTATCAAGGTAACAACTAGCAAGGTAACAAGTAAGATCAATCTATATAATCACTGAAAACACGTACTAGTAAGATCAATCTAAGTAAGACCATTTTTAATAAATTACTAACTTACACCATATAATAATAACAAAATAAATTTACAATGACCTAACACATAATGTAAGCATTGCAACCAAAATAAAAAAAAAAATAGATACCTTAAATCAAGTACACGTCTAGAAGGGAAGCAGCAACTGCAGTAACCTATAAAAGTACAAATATAATCTAATTAATAACAAATAATGGAGTATTAAGGTAACGACGCGTGCCAATTGGGCAGCCGGAAGCCGAATGCTATGACGACGGCCGAATTGGCACGCTAGAATCACCGGCAGCCAAATTGACACGCCGACGTGCCCAAGGACCGCCCGAGATCCGAACGGGCACGCCGACAGCCCAATGGGCAACCGACCCAAATGGGCCAGCCAGCGGCCAAATTTGGCCGCTGGCCTTCAATTGGGCCTGTCGGGGGGTGCGGGGCTGCCCGGCAGCCCAATTGGCCTGCCGGAGTGCCAATTGGCACGTCGGCAAGCCAGGGGTCGGCCAGGGGAGGCCGCCGACGTGCCCCCAGGCCGCAGGGGGCCCAGGGGCACGCCGGCGGCGTGCCCCAGGGGCGCCGGAGTGCCCCAGGCCGCAGGAGCGCGTCGGCGTGCCCCTAGGGTCGCCGCCGTCCCCCAGGGGACTGATATCGTGCCCCAGGCCGCAGGGGCACGACGGCGTGCCTCCAAGGCCGCCGCCATGCCACCTGTGCGCCGAGCCCCCTGGCCCACCGGCAATTCCCCAAGGCCGCCGGCGACGTGCCTGGGGCGCCCGCAACCCCTTAGGGTCGTGTCCACAGGGCCGGAGCCGTGGAATAGCGAAGAGGAGAACGATGGAGAGATCGAGGGAGAGACGCTTACCGACGAGACGAGGAGAATCGGGAGATAGAGGGAGCGGCGCCGACAATCGCGAGCGAGGAAGAGAGACGCGTGCGTGTGAGGGAGAATCGGGAGTGACCTAATTTTATCAAGGGTCACCGACGGAATTCCGACAGATTTAATGCTGTCTGTACAATTTTTCGCGCTGAAAATATTTACCCATTTTCGTTTGGTGCCGAAACCACGTTTCCAACGGAACAGGCGTTCCGTCAGAAATTTCCGACGGAACGTCCTGTTCCGTCGGAAAAACAAAATGTTTTCGAAAAAAATTTTCCGACGGGAAGGTTTGTTCCGTCGGCAATACTTAAAAATTTTCGACAATACTTAAACTTTTTCGCAGTAAAGGGCCATTTCCGACGGAAAGGGATGTTCCGTCGGCAAAACTTAAAAAAGGCAAAAAGGCCTCTTCCGACAGAAAGGCCTTTTTCCGACGGAAGTGTTGTTCCGTCGGAAATTGTTGTTCCGTCGGAAATTTCCGACGGAACAGCGCTTCCGTCGGAAATTTCCGACGGAACAGACATTTCCGTCGGAACCCTTTGTTTTGGCCGGAAGGGATTTTCAATTTACCGACGGGAACAACGGAACTTACCGACGGAATATTTATTCCGTCGTAAATTCCGATGGAATACAAATTCTGTCAGAAAAATACCGACGGAATAAATTTCCGTCGGTAATTCCGTCGGTAATCCTGAGTTTCTTGTAGTGTGAGTGTGCGTTCATCAACGGCTGATATTAGCGCGGAGTCGCTCACCGTCCGATTACCGCCACGTGTCCTCATATCAACGGGGCGCTCCGCCTTTAAATACAGCCCGATGCCCTATTTTGTCGCTGCCTCTGCACGACTCGCCTCATTTCCTCCGCTCCGAAGGACTGCCCTCAACCGGAGCACCGCCCCGTCGTTTCGTTTCACCTCCACCTACCGCCCGCCCGTTCCGCATTCCATGGAGTCGCAGGGGACAACACCATTTAGGTTTATGTTATTTCTTTCGATCTTTTTAATTACTTTTTGTTTCAATGTTTCGATATTTTGATTTTTTTTTCTTTTTTTTTTGGTTATTTTCGTTTACTATTTCTAGGTATGTGATCTGTTTCGTTCTTTTTTATTAATTTTCGTTTCAATGTTTCGATATTTTGATTTTTCTTGTTTTTTTTATTTTCGTTTACTATTTCTAGATATGTGATCTATTTCGTTCTTTTTTATTAATTTTCGTTTCAATGTTTTGATATTTTGATTTTAGGAGTTGAAGTGTTTCCTGAAGAACGTAGACGGGTGAATCCAGGAAAAAAAATTTATCTCCAATGAAACAGATCAATCTGGGGAACCTAATACCTGTGAAAAACCACGGATCTTGGTGTACGCTGAAATATATCACAAAGAACATTTATTAGGAACACTGTCTGAGTCATGTTCTCAGATCCAGTGTGATCTAATTTTTGAACGGAAATTTAGACTTCGCCATACTTCGAAGTATACTCCTATACATTTTAATGGATATCTGACCTCAACGGAGAACGAAACAGATCGAGGGAGAGACGCTTACCGACGAGACGAGGAGAATCGGGAGATCGAGGGAGCGGCGCCGACAATCGCGAGCGAGGAAGAGAGACGCGTGCGTGTGAGGGAGAATCGGGAGTGACCTAATTTTATCAAGGGTCACCGACGGAATTCCGACGGATTTAATGCTGTCGGTACAATTTTTCGCGCCGAAAATATTTACCCATTTCCGTTTGGCGCCGATACCAAGTTTCAGACGGAACAGGACGGTCCGTCGGAATTTTCCGACGGAATGCCTGCTCCGTCGGCCATTTCCGACGGAACAGGATATCCGTCGGAAATTTCCGACGGAACGTCCTGTTCCGTCGGAAAAACAAAATTTTTCCGAAAAAATTTTCCGACGGGAAGGTCTATTCCGTCGGCAATACTTAAAATTTTTTCAACAATACTTAAACTTTTTCGCAGTAAAGCGCCATTTCCGACGGAAAGGGATGTTCCGTCGGCAAAACTTAAAAAAGGCAAAAAGGCCTCTTCCGACGAAAGGCCTTTTTCCGACGGAAGTGTTGTTCCATCGGAAATTGCTTCCGTCGGAAATTTTCGACGGAACAGACATTTCCGTCGAAACCCTTTGTTTTGGCCGGAAGGGATTTTCAATTTACCGACGGGAACAACGGAACATACCGACGGAATATTTATTCCGTCAGTAAATTCCGACGGAATACAAATTCTGTCAGAAAAATACCGACGGAATAAATTTCGTCAGTAATTCGTCGGTAATCCTGAGTTTTCTTGTAGTGTGAGTGCGCGTTCATCAACGGCTGATATTAGCGCGGAGTCGCTCACTGTCCGATTACCGCCACGTGTCCTCAGATCAACGGGGCGCTCCGCCTTTAAATACAGCCCGATGCCCTATTTTGTCGCTGCCTCTGCACGACTCGCCTCATTTCCTCCGCTCCGGAGGACTGCCCTCAACCGGAGCACCGCCCCGTCGTTTCGTTTCACCTCCACCTACCGCCCGCCCGTTCCGCCTTCCATGGAGTCGCAGGGGACAACGCCATTTAGGTTTATGTTATTTCTTTCGGTCTTTTAATTACTTTTTGTTTCAATGTTTCGATATTTTGATTTTTCTTTTTCTTTTTTTTTGTTATTTTCGTTTACTATTTCTAGGTATGTGATCTGTTTCGTTCTTTTTTATTAATTTTCGTTTCAATGTTTCGATATTTTGATTTTTCTTGTTTTTTTTATTTTCGTTTACTATTTCTAGGTATGTGATCTGTTTCGTTCTTTTCTATTAATTTTCGTTTCAATGTTTTGATATTTTGATTTTAGGAGTTGAGGTTTTTCCTGAAGAACGTAGACGGGTGAATCCTGGAAAAAAAAAATTATCTCCAGATGAAACAGATCAATCCGGGGAACCTAATACCATGTGAAAAACCACGGATCTTGGTGCACGCTGAAATAGATCACAAAGAAAATTTATTAGGAACACTGTCTGAGTCATGTTCTCAGATCTAGTGTACTCCTATACATTTTAATGGATATCTGACCTCAACGGAGAATGGTATAATCTTTTAATTTTTTATTTTCTTTCGTAATTAATTTTATATAAATTTTTAAATAATACCTTTCTTGTAGGTAAAGATCATCTCGGACCACCCTACTGTCCATAGTGCAAGCGGACTTTCCAAGACGCCATCGGACTTTGAGCGACTCAGTCCCCGAATGGGATCCTTTATCCCAAAAAACTCTCTGTCCCGCTCCCGGCGATGGCCGACGAGTCGTCCGATCAATCGGACACCACAGATAGATTTTGATCGTCATACCGAATCAAATCATATCCTAGAAGAACAGTGAATCGATCGGAATCACTACAATTGCAATCTCGTCGAATTCGATGGTGAATCCGGCGAGATCGCAATTGCGGTGATCCCGACGGATTCACCGTACCCCCAGGGTATAGTTTTGTTTAGGGCATCGGCGGCCGGAGTGTCGGATCGACGATTGGACGACTCGCCGACCATCGTCGGAGAGCGGGACAAGCGGGACAGGAACTGTTTTTGGAACAGAGGATCCCGTTCGGGGACAATTGGGTGCTTGGAGATTATCTTTACCTACAAGAACGTGTTATTTAAAAATTTATATAAAGTCAATTACGAGGGAAAATAGAAAAACAAAAAAAATAAAAAATTATACGTTCTCTTGTGGTCTTGTCGTTCAGGTCACATAAACTATGAAATGGATAGGTGTGTACTTTGAATCATGACGAATTGTAAATTTCCGGTCAAAGATGAAATCGCACTGGATTTGAGAACAATGGGCAAGGAGGCTAGGCTGGACATACCTGCACTGCTCTGGCTTCCTACCACAGTCGCCTGGGGAAGAGGGCGATGATTTCTTGCAGTCGGTTCGCAATCGGGATCTCGCTGTAGTGCTGTACCCAATCGGCACCCAATCGGCCCCGGGGACGACGGCATTAGGGCGGAGGTCGGCTCCTCCATAAATCTAATTCGCGGCGGCCAATCGACTGTCTGGTTACCGACACGTGTCGTTCATCAACGGTTGAGGTGAGCGCGCGTGTTCATCAAAGGTTGTCCTCCAATCATTCATCAACTAGCCGGTGATGGCCGGCGAGTCCTCCAATCGTCAATCGAACACCATCATTAGTCTTTGATCGTCGTCCTGAATTAAACGATATCCTCGGAGAACAGTGAATCGGTCGAGATTGTCGCAATTACGATCTCGCAGGATACGACGGTGATTCCGCGAGATCGCAATTGCGACGATCCCCGACGAGTTCGATCTCATCTTTGACCGAAAATTTACAATTCGTCATGATTCAAAGTACACTCCAATCCATTTCATAGGATATGTGACCTCAACAACAAGACCACAAGAGAACGGTATAATTTTTTTTTTGTTTTTCTGTTTTCCCTCGTAATTGACTTTATATAAATTTTTAAATAATACGTTCTTGTAGGTAAAGATCATCTCCAAGCACCCAACTGTCCCCGAATGGGATCCTCTGTCCCAAAAAACTCTCTGTCCCGCTCCCGGCGATGGCCGACGAGTCATCCGATCATCGATCGGGCACCACAATAGATTTTGATTTTCGTACCGAATCAAATGATATCCTAGAAGATCAGTGAATCGATCGGAATCACTACAATTGCAATCTTGGCGGATTCGACGGTGAATCCGACGAGATCGCAATTGCGGCTATCCCGACGGGTTCACCGTACCCCCCAGGGTATAGTTTTATTCGGGTCATCGGCGGCCGGAGTGTAGGATCGGCGATCGGACGACTCGCCGACCATCGTCGGAGAGCGGGACAGGCAGGACAGGACTTTTGGGACAGAGGATCCATTCGGGGACAGTTGGGTGCTTGGAGATGATCTTTACCTACAACAACGTGTTATTTAAAAATTTATATAAAGTCAATTACGAGGGAAAATAGAAAAACAGAAAATAAATAAAAAATTATACCGTTCTCTTGTGGTCTTGTCGTTCAGGTCACATATCCTATGAAATGGATAGGAGTGTACTTTGAATCATGACGAAGTGTAAATTTCCGCTCAAAGATGAAATCGCACTGGATTTGAGAACAAAGGGCGAGGAGGCTAGGCTTGACTTACCTGCTCTGCTCTGGCTTCCTACCACAGTCGCCTGGGGAAGACGGGCGATGATTTCTTGCAGCCGGTTCGCAATCGGGATCTCGCTGTAGTGCTGTACCCAATCGGCCCCGGGGACGACGACATTAGGGCGGAGGTCGGTTCCTACAGAAATCTAATTCGCAGCGGCCAATCGACCGTCTGGTTACCGACGCGTGTCGTTCATCAACGGTTGAGGTGAGCGCGCATGTTCATCAACGGTTGATGTTAGCGTGTGTCGTTCTGAGTCGCTCACCGTCCGATTACCACCACGTGTCGTCAGATCAACCGGGCGCTCCACCTTTAAATACAGCCCGACGCCCTACTTCTTCGTTGCCTCTGCACGACTCCCAGTCATTTCCGAAACGGGATCCTCTGTCCCGAGATTCTCTCTGTCCCCGTGTCCCAACTAGCCGGTGATAGCCGGCGAGTCCTCCGATCGTCAATCGAACACCATCATTAGACTTTGATCGTCGTCCCGAATTAAACGATATCCTCGGAGAACAGTGAATCGGTCGAGATCGTCGCAATTACGATCTCGCCGGATTCGACAGTGAATCCGGCGAGATCGCAATTGCGACGATCCCCGACGAGTTCACCGTACCCCCTAGGTATAGTTTTGTTCGGGGTGACGGCCGGAGGCCGCCGATGGTGCCCGATCGACGATCGGAGGACTCGTCGGCCATTGGCGGCGAGTTGGGACACGGGGACAGAGAGAATCTCAGGACAGAGGATTTGTTCTCGTCATTTCCTCTGCTCCGGAGGAGACTTTGCTGCCCTCAACCGGAGCACCTACGCCTCGTTCCATTTCACCTCCACCCGATCACCTACCGCCCGTTCCGTTTCACATCCGCCTTTCATGGAGTCATCGCGGGGACAACGCCACCTCGTTTTTGGGGTACGATATTTGTTTTGTTCTTTTTAATTAATTTTCGTTTCAATTTGTTTCGATATTTCGATTTTCCTTGTTTTTTTGTTATTTTCGTTTACTATTTCTTATTGAAGTTCGTTTTATATTTTAATTTATTGTTTTAAGGAATTGAAGTGGATCCTAAGAGTGGATCCCGGAAAAAATGCTTATCTCCGGATTAAACAGATTAATATAGGGAAGTTACTACCGTGTGAAAATCCCGTATTTTGGTGTATGTTGAAATGGATCGGAAGAAAAATGATTTAGGAACGGATTGCAATAAACATATTTTAGGAACACTTTCTGAGTCTTGTTCTCAGATCCAGTGGGATCTCATCTTTGACCGAAAATTTACACTTCGTCATGATTCAATGTACACTCCTATCCATTTCATAGGATATGTGACCTCAACGACAAGACCACAAGAGAACGGTATAATTTTTTTTTTTTTGTTTTTCTATTTTCCCTCGTAATTGACTTTATATTAATTTTTAAATAACACGTTCTTGTAGGTAATGATCATCTCCAAGCACCCAACTGTCCCCGAATGGGATCCTCTGTTCCAAAAAACTCTGTCCCGCTCCCGGCGATGGCCGACGAGTCGTCCGATCATCGATCGGACACCACCGATAGATTTTGATCGTCATACCGAATCAAATGATATCCTAGAAGAACAGTGAATCGGTCGGAATCACTACAATTGCAATCTCGTCGGATTCGATGGTGAATCCGGCGAGATCGCAATTGCGGCGATCCCGACGGGTTCACCGTACCCCCAGGGTATAGTTTTGTTTAGGGCATCGACGGCCGGAGTGTCGGATCGGCGATCGGACGACTCGCCGACCGTCGTCGGAGAACGGGACAGGCGGGACAGGGACTGTTTTTGGGACAGAGGATCCCGTTCGGGGACAGTTGGGTGCTTGAAGATGATCTTTACCTACAAGAACGTGTTTTTAAAAATTTATATAAAGTCAATTACGAGGGAAAATAGAAAAACAAAAAAAAATAAAAATTTATACTGTTCTCTTGTGGTCTTGTCGTTGAGGTCACATATCCTATGAAATGGATAGGAGTGTACTTTGAATCATGACGATGTGTAAATTTCCGGTCAAAGATGAAATCGCACAAGATCTGAGAACAAGACACAGAAAGTGTTCCTAAAATATGTTTATTGCAATCCGTTCCTAAATCATTTTTCTTCCGATCCATTTCAACATACACCAAAATACGTGGATTTTCACACGGTAGTAACTTCCTTAGATTAATCTATTTATTCCGGAAATAAGCATTTTTTCCGGGATCCACTCTCGCATATGCTTTAGGATCAACTTCAATTCCATAAAGCAATGAATTAAAATATAAAACCAATTGATTTGAAGTTTCACATTTCATACTCTTTATACTTTAACCTTTGATTTGAAGTTTCACATTTCATTTACAAACATTAAATTAATTCACTACAAAAAAAACCAATTTTTTAGGGACTAAATTTTGCAATGATTTTTTATTTTTTTTGCAGATTTGCAATAAAATTTGTAATGAAAAAACTATTCGTCTCAAATTAGCAATATAACTTGCAACAAAAAAAACTTTGTCGCAATTAAGCATCGAATCACTTTTTGTTGCCAAATTTAATGCAATTTGGGCCCAAATTTTTCCACCAATAAAATATTAGTTGTCGATTTGCAACGAAACCATATTCGTCGCAAAGCCTAATATTATATTACCAGCAAATTCTATAAATTTTTCAACGAATTGAATTATTCGTTGCAAATTTGCAACAAAATAAATTCATCGCAAACATGCAACAAAATTTACAACGAATATTTTTTGTTAAACATTTGCAACGAATATTCGTCGCAATATTGCAACAAAATATATTCGTTGCAAATCTCCAACGAATTTTGTAACTAAAATTTTTTCATTACAAAATTTTAATTTTTTTCTACGTCCTGATCGCACTAGCTGCCTCAAACATGAATATTACCAAATAAATTATATTTCATATTTAAAAGAATAGTTAAGTCAAGAAGTTAGAAAAAAAGATTAAGTTTAGAAGTATAATATCGTTTCATATTATGAAATTTGATGTTCACCAAATCACGGTCAAAAATCACATTCAGGCTATCAATGTGATCATGAGATTGAGACGAACTCATATGAACTAATTTCGTCGAAATACGAGTTCCGTAGGTCGATTTACGAATTTTTAAGAGCCCCTATTTAAAAATAAAAACAGGGGTTTGCAACAAATTTTATTCGTTGCAAATTTATAAAGAATAAAATTCGTTGTTGATTCATATTTTTTACAAAAAATCAAAAACATATTAAATATCATAGAAGGTCCTACGACGGTCAGATCGAGACGAAGCAAGTTCATATGAGTCCGTATCGACGTCCCGATCGCACCAGCTGCCTCAAACATGAATTTTACTAAATAAATTATTTTTCATTTTTTTTCCCAGCAGTCTGTCCCAGTTCGCGTACTTTCGAGACGATTTCAAGGTTGACTTTGTATTTCGATGATGGTACATGTTTGTACCCTTTTTCTGTTCATTTTATCTTGTCGTTTTCCGCTGTTGTATTTGTGTTCTGTTGTGTCATTTTTGCACGACGTTATAGTTGTACTTTTGTGTGCCATGGAGGCTTTTGGTTTCATTCTGTTTTGTCGTAACTCGTACTGGTACGCAGCTTTTGTCATCGTTTCCGTTTTCTTGTCATTCAGCGGCTTGTTGCAGCCCTATAAGCTGCGGTACAAGCGGACTGAGAGAGTCGTAGAGGTTAGGTTTTCGAATTGTCTGCCAGGTCGAGGGAGTAGCAGTCCGGTCAGTATCGGACGGGCAGCTCCTCGGGGCGTGACAATATTCATCGCAGATCTGCAACGAAAAATAATTCGTCCCAGATTTCGTTGTAGATTGGCAACGAATTAAATTTTTCGCAGATTTGCAATGAATTGTATTCGTCGCAGATATGCAATGAAAAAGAATTTGTCCTAGATTTCGTTGTATATTGGCAACGAATTTAATTTGTCGCAAATTTGCAACGAACTATATTCGTCGCAGATCTGCAACGAAAAATAATTCGTCCCAGATTTCATTGCAGATTGGCAATGAACTAAAATTGTCGCAGATCTGCAACGAACGATTATCGTTACATATTGGCGAAAAAAAATTTGTTGCAGATTTCGTTGCAGATTGGCAACGAATTTTATTTGTCACAAATCTACAACGAATTATTTTCATCGCTAATTTGCGACGAAAAAAAATTGTCGCAAAATTCGTTGCAGATTTGTAATAAATTTTTTATAGTTCGACCCCAAATTTGGCGACGACGATTTAGCAACGAAAATATTTTCGTTGCTAAATTCGTCGTCAAATCTTTTTGCAACGAATTTTAAAAAAAAAAATCGTTGTAAATTTTGTTGCAAATTTAAGTTTTTTTTATAGTGATTGAGCAATCACACAAAAAGGTAGATATGATTGGATCCCCATCTATCAAAAAGTTTTCGCTGTTTGCTAAGAAAATGATTCAATCTAGGGATGGGATGGAACAGCATCACCACATACTAGGGACGCTCCAGTGGATTGCGATGGGGATTTTATTACCACTCCCATATGAAATAGAATATGTCAAACATTTATAATTTCATTTCTCTTGCAAACCCATCCATTCATATATATAAAGAAACTAGATGAGAAAACTAAAAACTGAATTAACCAATTTCTAATGTTTTGACTTCATTTTAATCCCTACAGAATTAAATCGATTTTTTATAGGAATTTGTTTGATGTAGCACGCACCTACCATTCAGCATAACATTATTATATGTATTAGTTTTATTATATAGCAAATTTATAAAACTCCAAGTTATTTTAAGAAAAAATCATTACCTGAATTTCTTTACATTAGAAATATTAATTTTTGTTTCTTGTTCTTCTGCTATTTGTTTTTCGGTTTCATAATTTATTGTTCTATTATTTCTTATTGAAGGAATTGAATATCTCTTTGCTGCATTTTAATTTTCATTTCACAATTTAATTTGTTGTTGATTTGATATATTTTGTTATTGAAAGAATTGAACTACAACCTAGTTTCGTAATTTTCGTTTCATTATTGGTTGTTCTATTATTTGTTATTGAAGGAATTGAACTACAATCTAATTTCATAATTTGTTTTTTTATTACTTGTTTTATAATTTTCGTTATGTAGTTTTCTTTAGATTATATATTAATAATTAATTTCTAAATTATTATAACTATTTTGTATATAGATTACTTTTGGAAAATTAAAACCTTACTAAATTGGAAGATGGTCGAGAATATATTCTAGGATATCTATATGACTCATGTATTCAAATTCAATGTGATCTAGTATTTGACCACATATTTAATCTAAAATATGATTAAGATTATACGAATAATCATCTACATGATATATCACCTCTATAGGAATCACTGAAAGGTGAGAAGGTATAATATTTTTACCTTAGTATTTTCGATTATTTATCTCTATATAGAGTTTCAAATTTTCAGATCTACAACTAAGTTGTTAGTATGCAATAAGTATTTCAATTTTATATTTTGTTATAATTTCATTAACATTAATTATAATTTTTACCTTTTAATTTTTAGGATTATATTTGGTTAAAATCGAATTGAAATAATCTAAATTGAACAAACTATTTCGAACTAATCAAATTAACTAAATTTTAAAGTAAAAATTGAATAAAGCAAATTAATAAATTGTCGATTCTAAAACTGAATTAACTCCATTTTAATCCCTACAGAATTAAATTGATTTTTCATAAGAATTTTTTACGTTGCAGCATAACACGAATTAATTATTAAATACATAATTAGTTATATTAATAAAGTAATTAACTACCAATTAGTTACTAACTATTAAAATATAATTATAATTATAATTATAATAAATTATATTATTTGTAATCTATTAATATCTATAAAATACAGTTTTGCATGCAGACGTGAGGAGCTTAAGATTCTCGCCTAAATCGAATATAAATTTTCTAAATAAAAAATTTATAATTAAAAATACAAATTCAAAAGGAAATATATAATTATAAATCCTAAAAAGAAAAACTCAGATCTTAATCCAAAATTAAAATTTTAAAAAATAATTTATCAAATTCAAAAAAGATAATTTCAAATTTTAATTTGAAATTATATTTTAAAATTTTCAAAATTAAAAATTTAAATAAGTTATAATGATTACAGTAAAGTACATAAAAAAATTAATTTAATTTAATTTTAATGAAATATAGGTCCTTAGCTTCCTTTGAGTTGATGTAAGAAAAATGATAGTCCCACATCTGAAATTACCAAGGCGAATTACACACAGAGCAATTATAAAAATAGACAAAGAACGGTAAAGCAAAACATACCTTTCTCGACCTTTTGGCTAAGATCAAGTGTAGTATCTGTTCTTATCAGTTTAATATCTGATATGTGGGTCATTGGTCCACTTTGATATTAAATTAATTTTTATATGGGGGATGACCCATCATAGTAGCTTGCTACTAGGGTTTTCATGTGTCGCCTGTGTGTTGCACTATAGCATAAGCCTGGCATACCCCTATCAAAGCAAAGTAAACTTTAGATTGCATCCACATCCACCACCTTTATAAAACTTATGATCATCATTAATATCTTATATTATGAAAAATAATACTATATCTTATATTGACATAATCCATGATGAAATATAATTACTTTTCATTTTAATTTTTCATTTAATAATAAAAATTGATATATGTATATATATATATATATATATTATCACTAAATATGTATTTGAATTGTGTAAGATTTCCGTGCATCACACGGGTATTATACTAGTTTGTATTGTATATTATACATATAAACAAATAATAATAAATAAAATACTAACAAAATTTTTTAATATTTTAATATAAAAATATATTCTAGGATATCTCTATGACTCATGTATTCAAATTCAATGTGATCTAGTATTTGATCAAAAATTCAATCTAAAATATGATTAAGATTATACCAATATTCATCTTTAGGGCATATCACCTCTTTCGGAACTGAAAGCTGAGAAGGTATAATTTTTTTACCTTAGTAATTTTGATGATTTATTTCTAAATAAAGTTTCAAAATTTCAGATCTACAACTAAGCTATCTATGTAACTTATTTCAATTTTATATTTTGTTATAATTTCTTTAACATTAATTATAATTTTTACCTTTTAATTTTTAGGATTATATTCGGTTAAATCAAATTGAATTAATCAAATTGAACAAACCTTTCGAGTTAATCAAACTGACTAAATTTTAGAGTAAAAATCGAATAAATTAAATTAATAAAATATCGATAATTCATTCTAAAATCGATTTCTAATGTTTTAACTTCATTTTAATTCCTATAGAATTAAATCAATTTTTTATAGGAATATTTTACGCTGCAACGTGCACACCTTCTCGACAAGAGAGGGAGTGTGGCTAGGGCTTCGACAAAGAGGTGTTGACGAAGAGGGAGGGCTCAGCTTCTCGGTGAGGGAGGGAGTGCGGCTAGGGCGCGAAATATCATTCGATTTTATTTTTAATTTTAAATTCTAGTTCTTCTCTTATTTGTTATTTTCGTTTCATAATTTATTGTTTTAATATTTGTTATTCAAGGAATTGAATTAAAACGTCCTTCAGTAATTTTCGTAGGAATTGAATTACAATCTGGTTTTATAATACTTGTTATGTAATTTTTTAGATTATATATTAATAATTAATTTCTAAATCATTATTTAGATTACTTTCAAAAAATTAAAATCATACATCAAGCCGATGTATGTAATCGATTTCTACCGAATTTGAAGAGGAAAAGAACATATTCTAAGATATCTCTATTACTCATGTATTCAAATCAACGTGATCTAGTATTTGATAAAAACTTAATCTGAAATATGATTTAGATTATACTTGTATTCATCTAGTAATATATATCACCTCATTAGGTATCACAGGAAGCCAAGAAGGTATATATACTTCTTTTTTCTATTTGTAATTTTGATTATTTATCTCTATATAAATTTTCAAATTTTCAGATCTACAACTAAGCTGCCCCGTCTACAATAAGTAAATTTTTCAATTTTATATTTTGTTATAAATTCATCAACATTAATTTTATTTTTTACCATTTAAGTTTTTCGATGGTATTCGGCTAACATTATATTTTGGCGGAGAGTTTTTTTTTGTTTTTTATTTTGTAAAAGTTAATATTTTTTTAAATCTTGAAGATCACGTTGGGCCGATTATAAGT
This sequence comes from Boesenbergia rotunda, assembly GCA_024364735.1. NCBI lineage: Eukaryota > Viridiplantae > Streptophyta > Magnoliopsida > Zingiberales > Zingiberaceae > Boesenbergia > Boesenbergia rotunda. The sequence continues at coordinate 1,044,346 of JAGFNQ010000297.1, read as the reverse complement.
GGGTGAATAGCCTTGACAAATAAAAATTAATTATCTTGCTTTCTATTCTAGCAAGGGCACGTTATTAATTATAAAAAATAATAAATATAAAAGAAAGAGATGCAACTATTACTTGATTTGTAATTTGTATGATTATTAATCCAAGACAATGAATGTTCTATTAAATGATCTCCTTTGACAAAAGTAGAAAAGTTTTTTATAATCGTTGAGAGTACTGAACATTTAGAGAGCAAAAATAAATAAATACTAAGTGTGTTGTTCTTCTTTCTAAACTCAAGAGGTTCTGAAAGAACTTATCCGTTGTTGACTTGGTACATCTGGGGCATCTGGAGTTGCTCGGGGTGCCTAGAGTTCGGTTAACTCTAATCCACTCTGCAACAATTAAAAATGACTCTTCGATGATAAAACAGCACAGTCGAAACCCAAGACGCCTGTGACTATTCGGCTAGTTTAGTATTTGTTATTGAAGAAACTAATAATAACCTCGTTTCATAATTTTCGTTATCTAATTTTTTTTAGATTATATATTAATAATTAATTTCTAAATCATTATAACAGTTTTTATATATATTATTTCCGAAAAGTTTCTACAATATGACTCATGTATTTAGGACCAGATTTGCTATGAATCCGGAGAGGTCACGACCCCTAAATTTTTAATAATATTTTTTTAATATAATAATTTTTATTTTTTAGTATAGAAATTTTTTATTTTCATAATATATATATTATTTGGCCCCTTTAATAATAAATATCTATTATTGGTCTAATAGTAAGTTTTATTTTTTTAACACATCTAGAATTCAAATTTCTTATAGGATAAATTAATTTTTTTTCTTCTCTATATTTTAAATTTTAATTAAATATATCTTAGGTCTCTTTGAAAGATTGAGGAAATAGTTATTATAATAATTATTTTTATCAATTAGTATGTGTCTCCTTTCCAAATCTAAAATTGTAGTTTCGTTAATTATTTTCGTTACTTAGTTTTCCCAAATCTAAAATTTTAAATTCGCCTATGCATATGTATTCAAATTTAATATGATCTAGTATTTGATAAAAATTTAATCCGAAACATGATTCAGATTATACCAATATTCATCTCTTGGGATATATCACCTCATTACGAACATCGGAATTGCGTTATGCTTTTCTGCCCATTAATTTTATTAAATTATTCGGTATAAATTGTCATGTAGCTTCATATGCGACATGTTATCGTTTTTCTGCCAATTAATTTTATTAAATTATTTATTATAAATTGTCATGTAATTTCATAGATGTAACTTAGGTGTCATAAGATAGTGTTCCAATTTATATTTAAAATTCTCAAATTAATAAAAGTGAGATGCAATAATAATTAAATTTTTATCCCATTAGATAATATTAACTATATAAATTTTTCTATAATACTGAGGGGTTTATATTTAATAAAATTTATTCTATTTCATATTGTCAATCAAATATCTCTTGAATATTTATTAGTGTACATATTCTCTAGAAATTTTTTGAACTCCAGCATTCACCTAAAACATAGTAGGTTCAATTGTTATTTAAAATAACTTAATTAATGTAAAATAATAAATCAAGACGATGAGAATTAAATTTGAAATATTTTGTTAAGGACAAAATGTGGGTTCTTAACAGTGCTTAACACTCACATAAGGGTGTGAGGGAGCCTTATTTAAAAAATGATTAGGCAGCAGACAAATTGAACCTGAACGATCGATCCGATTTTACGGAAGTTTTCCATTTGTCACCAAGGTAAATCGGAAAGCGCTCGCAGTGGGCAGTCTAGAAGCCAACGTCCCAGGGTTCGCGTCCCATTTGGAGAAAAAATTTTGCAAAATACGTCGTAGCTGGAATCGAACACGAATACTGAGTTAATAATTAGTTACCCTACCTTGCATCATAGCCCTGGGGGTGTGAGGGAGCCTTATTTGATAGCTTAAGATGGTGTGTTGATCAAATAGCAAAAAAAGGGTGATGGATGGTGCACTGATCATGGAGAAACTTGAGAGATTTAAGTCAATGCTTGCCCACATTCATACTATTGCCCTCTTCCCACTCTACTCACATGTAAGTCAATGTTTGCCCACAAAATTTTATAAAATTTTACCTGGGTTATTGGAATTTGTATGGAATGATTACTAAGATGTTGTTTAACAATAATAATATTTGTAAAAAGCAAGTGTAAGACAAAAAAAAAAAGCTTCAAAGTTAGTGCGAAGCAAGAGACAATTAACTCCTTAGATTTAATTATGCATATAAATGTAAACCACCTTGGATTCAGATAGCTAATTAGTTCCCAATGATTTGAAAATCTTAATCTTACATCGAGTACAAAGCTCCCTCTAGTTTTGTCAATTTATAAATATGAAATAGAGCAACAACCAACTCAGCTTAAAATCAAATATAAAATAAAGAGACACAAACTGTGATAAAAATTAAATATCACAAATTGAATCTATTTGTTCTATTTTCTTCACTTGAACTATTTTACTTCTCTTCTAGTTTCCTCACCGTCAAGTAAACACAACAGATCATTTTCTTGCATAGGATGTATAGAAATTTCATGAAACAAAAGCATTAAGATTACATGATCTGAAAGTATCTGGTCCATATTGCAGGAATCAATATGTGAACCTCGAAAGAAAACCACAATTATTAAGTTCTGGTGTAAAAGATTTGAAATTAAAATTTAAAGCTAGCAATTAAGATACAACCATGAGTTGTGTAACCGAGTCACTTGTTTTAACCGAGTCCAAGAAGGTTTGAGTTTGGGATGATACCATTGCTTTCTTTCTTTGGCTTGATTGATCATCTATTCGTACCATTGATTTCTCAATTTCAGCTAGCGTGGGATGAGGATTTCAACGAGTGGAAGAGTTCAACAAGGATTAATGAGCCCTTGGAGCATCTGAAAAGGGTTTTGGTGAATATCAAGAGTGAAAGAATCCGATCGGCATTTCTGAAGAGATTATCAGAGGCGGTTCCAGAGTGGAATCGAGTAGCAGTCGCCTACTGAATTTTGATATGTTGATATTAATTTGTTAACTTTGTTATCTACAAACATCTGAATTATCTTTGTGAGTGAGGCTTCTCTGCCAATGGTTGTATTAAATTATTCATTATAAATTATCATGTAACTTCACATGTGCCATAAGAGAGTATTCCATTGTATATTTAAAATTCTCAAATTAATAAAAGTGATCTGCAATAATAACTAAATTTTTTCCCATTAAATAATGTTCACTATATAAATCTTAACTTATCTATATTTAATAAATTTTATTCTATTTTATATTGTTAACCAAGTTTTTTTTATATCGTCTAACTTGAATATTATTAATCATGTAAATATATCTTAAATATGCCTTCTAAATTTTTTTCAAGTAGTTGCAACATTTATTTTCTTTTCAAAATTTTCATTTCTAGGTTCAATTGTTATTTTATAAAATAACTTAATAATGTAAAATAATAAATCAAGATGAGGAGAATTAATTTCAAAATAATTTTAAGGACAAAATGAGGTTCGTTGACATATGATTAACACTCACAAAATAGGCGTGCGGCAACCTTATTTGGTAGCTTAATGGAGTGTGGGCAAATATGAAGGGTGATTGATGGTGTGATTATGAAGAAACTTGAGAGATTGATAAATCCATTAAATATTTTTGTATAATAGGTTACTGGATATTATAGGGGAGCGAAGGTAGACAATTAAGACTAATAAAGAAGTGATCATGAAAACCGAAAACATAATAAAATGAAGTAGGCTGGTCCTGCTAGTTAAACTCTCTCAAATACAACACAGCAACATCAGGGAGGTGGAGCTTTAGCATGAACATCGATTAGCAACTTCTGATGCATGCTAACCAATGTTTATCATGCCACCTACAATGAATTGTATAAACTGAAGGAACTACAATGGGAGAGTGGAAAAAAAACTATAAATACATATTTTGAGTTTAGTTTATGAAGTATTTAAGAATACTACATATCATGCCTTTTACAAAATATAACGCAACAAATTGTTGCTGCAGCTTTGGGGAAACATAGGATAGGAGGCAACAAGTGATCTCTATCTGCTGCCAGAATCAACCCCATAGGATTGAGCAATCTCCAAAGAGATTTTAGAGAAGAGAGTAGCACATTTTGTGTGAGATATCAGTGTTTGTGAGCACAGACTTTTATAGTTCAGAGGGCATCGAGCGGAACTGATTTGAGGAAAGATTGGATGCGTTGCAGTAGTTCAGCCTTCACAGAATCCGGCACTGAAGCTGCAACATAGCTCAACCAAATTGTTAAGACAGAGAAAGTCTGACAGAACAAAATTTTATAAAATTTTAACTGGGTTATTGGAATTTGTATACAATGATTACTAAGATGTTGTTTAACAATAATAATATATGTAAAAAACAAGTATAAGACAAAAAAAAAATTTAAAGTTAGTTGTGAACCAAGAGACAATTAGCTCCTTATATTTAATTATGTATATAAATGTGGAACTCCTTGGACTAAGATAACTAATTAGTTCCCAATGTATGAAATCTTAATCTTGCATCGAGTTAACAAAGCTCCCTCTAGTTTAGTCAATTTATAAATATGAAATAGAGCAAAACAAACCCAAGCCGTGATAAAAAATTAAATATCCAATAAAACAACATTCAATTCAGGCTTGAGAAAGATGTGAGAGAGAAACAGTTGGGCAAGTCTAACCCTTCTTCTCTCATTTCTCAGGACACCTTAAGCCACCGCCAGAACACCAAACAGGCTAAACCATTTATATCCTCTTGCTCATTACAAGACCACCCTAAAGAAGATCACAAAAATGTGAAGAGAACATGGTCTGTCAATTGGATTACCTAAATATTTGTTATATTTTAATTTATCTTCTATGCTGAAACCTATAAATGAATCATCTATGCTGAATTAATTACTATGCTAAACCACAATCCATCAAGGCTACCTACCGTCTCTACTGGCCTAGCCATTATCCCACTGACTTCCTTTCTTTTTATTGATAAACACATCTACCTCCACTTTTATGGAAGGGGAAAATGTGCTACAAAGTTTTTCAGTAGCATCAAAGGAGGACATTCTAGTAGAAGTCAAACACACACTTTCACTCCCCTTATGCATGACCATATGCTCTTACATGATCTAACATTTGATTTGAAGTTGAACATGTCATTTACAAACATTCAAATTGATTGAGCGATCACATAAAAATGTAGCCATGATTGGATCCCCGCCTATCAAAATATTTTCGTTATTGGCAAAGAAAGAGTCTAATCGAGGGATGGAAAAGGATTACCACATACTAGGGATGATAATGCAGTGGATTGCGAAGATTTTATTACCACACCCGTATGGCATAGAACGAGATAAAATTTATAATTTCATTCCTCTTGCAAACCCATCCATTCATATCTAAAGAAACTAGATGAGAAAACTAAAAATAAAAGAACTCGTGAACTCATCAAAATTCATCATTCGCTACCATATGATTTAATGTTCAAGAACCATTTAGTTTATTTAATCACTTGCAAGATTTTTCCTTGTGTTGAAAATTGGATGGATAGTAAAAGAGTGAACAATGTTGAAACTACTGCTTAAAATCTGATGTAGAAATTGCAAAATTGCTAGAAAGTGCACAACTTTTCTCCAATGAACATTAAAAGTTGAAGATTTGAAGAAACAATTCAAACAAAAGGATAAATAAATTCAACAAGTACTCACCTCTTCCTTTTGGAGTAATAACATGTACAAGGTCATCAACTGTGACATTATTTCTTCCCTTTTTCTTTGCATATGCTCTTTGAGAAAGACAAGAAGAAACAAAGGTTCAAAAAAATCACAGGACCCAACCAGATAACAAAAGTGAAGCACATGAAATTGTAGACAAGCAACATGTTTGCACATATAGAACAGATTCATGTCTTTGGACAACCTTAAGTTTCATTAAAATATTAAACACAATTGTTTTTACCGTCCAACTTTGATCATATCATTTAAAAGAGGTCAGAACCAAACACATTGAGTCTAAATAACTGATAGTAAGATAATAGTTTTGTTAAGCTAATCTGTTTGAATTTCATATCTTGGGATATGACTAGTCATTCTTGAACATATAAATAACGGATAACCACATGAATAACACAATCAGTATTAGTCCTACGCTCAAAATAAAATAGTAGATGATTGTATTGACAATCAATAACATAGTATACATGGATCAAAATCATATTCAACCTTACACTGTCCAGTCGATGTATCCATTTAACCAACCTTACAACGTCAAGATTATTATTATTGTTATCAAAAGTATTCACATGAGTCAGAATGTAAAAATACACCTTACTACAGCAATCAAGCCAGCCAGGGAAATTTTAATACCACATGGAGATATCAATAAATGAAGCAACTTTCATCTAGTGCACCCATGGATTATCTCCCGGATCAATTTTGTCTTTAATATCATTATAATTCTCAGAATCACTTTAAAAATTATAGTCCAAGTAATTGCTATGCAAATAAACAGAAGCAACTACCTAAATATACCGAGGGCAGCGAGTGCAGTGAACCACAATGGTGTTTCTAGCAGTAGACTGTTGCGCAAAACGGAGAGCAACACCTCTCAACTTCTAATGCGAAAAAAAGGAAGAGAGAAAGAGATCGTGTCGAGCAACGAAATAAAGACGCACAAAAAAGAGCAAACACGAGGATGAAGGAGAGAGAAGAGTTACCGTAATTCAGCATGTGCCTACTCCACGAAATGGACGAAGTTTTATTAAAATTCTCTCTACACAAAAGAATCATCATGATTCTCATGATCTTACAATAGGTTTACAATGATCCCTATAAATAGCACTCAAATCCCATCATGCCAAAACAGACTCGAAAAAATCATATATGAATTTTGTTATAAAAAAAATTCTATTACAAAAAAACCGTAACAAATTTTTATTTCTTGATGTTCCTCTCATTGGCCTTCACTCAGATATGAGTCACCCGTCAACAATCTCCACCTTGACGAATATTCGCCCTTTCAAAAAACATGAGTATCTAATATAACTCCGCCTATATATTTGAGTATGGGCTTTCTTCCTCTAGGATCTAGAGACATAATGCTTGAACTTTTCTGTAGTCATTGACTTCATCGACATGTCTGCAATATTGTCTGCAATGCGAACTTTCTCAGGTTGAATTTCCCCATAAGTAATCAACTCTCTAATCTTGTAAAATCTCACTTCAATCTGCTTGGTTCTCGTGATTTTTCGTCAAATAGATAGCACTCTGACTATCACATTTCACCTTGACTCCACCTTGTTGAACGTCCAGTTCTCCGACCAATCCTATAAACTATAAAGCTTCCTTTGCTGCTTCAGTTGTTGTCATGTACTCTGACTCCGTAGTAGACAATACAACAATAGATTGTATTATACAGTTCCAACGGATAGGTCTTCCCACTACAGTGAACACGAATAAACCCCCTATAATCTAAATCTCCTGCATAGTCTACATCAACGTACCCAACAACTGAAGGATCTTTCGGTTGTCTATAGAATATGATGTCATAATCAGTTATATTTCCCAAGTATCTAAAAATTTACTCCACTGCATCCCGATGTGATCGACCAAGATTTGAGAGAAACTTACTCACCATACTAAATGCTTGCGCCAAATCTGGTCTCGGGCAAACCATGGCATACATCAGACAACCAAGTGCAATAGCACATGGAACCTTTAAGATCACTTGGATCTCCACATCCGTCCTTGGACACTGTGTACTAGATAACTCGAAGTGATGCGCCAGTGGTGAGCTCACCGACTTTGCATTTTTCATGGTGAACCTATCCAACACCTTCTCCATATAACAATGTTGAGACAGCCATAATCTCCCTGCAGCCCTATCCCCGTGAATCTCCATCCCAAGAATTTTCTCAGCCTCGCCCAAATCTTTCTTATCAAATTCCTTGCTCAGTAGCCTCTTTAATTTGTAGACATCTTTTATCTTTTTCGCAACAATAAGCATGTCATCCATCCACGTATAGAAGTAAGAAAATCAGTAATTCATCTAATGTAGCAAACATACTCACATCTCCTATATCCGTTTTGAATCGTGTATAAATCAAAACGCTTGTACCCTTGCCTAGGAGATTGTTTCAATCCATAGAGTGATTTCTTCAACTCGTAAACCAATCACACTTGTTCAAGCTACTAAAACCCTCAGGTTGTGACTTAAAAATCTGCTCCTCCAAATTAACATGAAGAAATATCGTTTTCACATCCATTTTCTCCAACTACATATCGTGATGTACCACCAAAGCCAACAACACTTTGATTGATGTATCTCACCATTAGAGAGAGAATCTCATCATAGTCAACATGTTTCTATGTTAATATCCCTTTGCTACCAAACAAGTCTTGAACTTCACTTCTTCTCCCTCTGGCATTGCTTCCTTCTTTTTGAATACTCACTTACACCCTATAACTCGTTTTCCATCAGAAAGTTTTACTAGATCTCACATTTAGTTCTCATGCAACGATTTCATCTCTTCCGCCATAACACGCATCTAGTTGTCCTTCTTAGAGTTGTGTATTACTTCCTAAAATGATGTAAGATCTCCGCTATTGATGATAAGCGCATAAGATACCAGTCTTCAAAGCTGTATCTAGTGAGTGGCTTTACGACTCATCTCGGTCTACCACCAGCAATAGTGTAATGCTCAATGTGCTCTGAACTACAATCATCAGTCATGAGTATTTAACTCCACCTGCACAACATCTTTCTCTTGTTGCTATGTGGTGTTTTGTTTCCTTCTTCCTAAAAACAATGTAGCATGACCTTCTCGTCAAACACATCTCTGTTGATCACCACCTTATTTGTTTTAGGATCCCAAAGCTTGAAACCTTTAACTCCTTTCTTATACACAAAAGAATGCACTGATTATTCTTTGCATCCAACTTAGATCTTTCTTCACTAGATATGTGTATATAGGATGAACATCCAAATACTCAAAGATGACAGTAATCAACTGAATTCCATACCCATATTTCCTCTAATACATTGCCTTCTAGTGTTGTACTTGGTAATCTATTAATGAGTAACATGTCATGTTTATCACTTACGTCCAGAATTCTTTGTTAGCCCTACATTCAGTCTGAGACATTTTGCCTTCTCAATCATGATCTTATTTAACCTTTCCGCCACACCATTCTGCTAAGATAACCAGCGAATCAAGAAATACCTCATTATCCCATCCTGCTGACAAAATTCCTGATACTTTGAATCCATGTACACAGTCTCATTGTCTTACTTAAGACATTTGATCTTCCTTCTAGTATGATTATCTACTTCAAGTTTTCATAATTTAAACTTTGCAAAAGTTTCCGACTTATGACGGATGAAGTACACCCAGACCACATGCGTAATCATCAATAAAACTCACAAAATACAAGTGCCCTCCACACAATGCTACACTGGCCGGTCCCTAAAGATCTATATCTACATAGTCTAGAATCTCCTCCGTCTTGTGTATTACCATCTTAATTACACTGTGCTTCCCAAGAACACCGAATTTGCATAATTCAAGCTTGCACATCTTGACGCCCTTCAATAAATCTTTCTTGTGAAATTCCAACACCCCATGTTCGCTCATATGCCCTAACCGCATATGCCACAAGACAGTATTGTTTGATTCAGACTCCACCGAGGCGACTCCGCCTACAACTATAGTCCCTTTCAACTTGTAGATGTTCCCTACTACTTTTTATCCTTTCATTAAGGTCAAAGTTCCCTTGCTGACTTTCATTGCCTGCTCACTGATTTGTGTTTGCAACTGATGTGTCTAGTGAGATCAAATTTTTTCATTAGATCTGGTATGTGTTTGACATCACATAAAATTCTAATCACACCAACAAATATCTTGATTCTGATGTCCCTGTGCCTATAACTCTACAAGACGCATCATTTCCTATCAACACTGAACCAGAATCCACTGTCTTATAGGTGTCAAACCACTCCTTATCGGGAGTTATATGATATGAACATGCAGAGTCTAAGATCGATGCATCCGTCAGTTGCTCTGAACTTGAAATAATTGATAGCATATCTCCATCATCGTTCTCTAAATTTTCTTCTTTAACTATGTTTGCAGACTTTGTCGAACTACCTTTGCTCTCTACAACATGTTTCTTTATCTCTGAACAATCTCACTTTATATGACCTTTGCCTCCACACTTATAGCACATGACCACCTTTATCCGTCTCGACTTAGAACGAGCTTTATTGTCGTTGTCCGATCCATACTGAGTTTTGCTCCTAGCGCACACTAGTTGATATTTACCACCAGTCCTCTCAGAGAAACTTCATCGACCAATTTGCTTCCTTTGATGAAAAACTAGCAACGCACCTGTGATCTCCAATTTTAGAATTTATTTGCCCCACGTCAAAGTAGTAATCAAATTCTCATACGTAGTAGATGAAGGTAGAGAATTTAACAATATCAACGTCTTGTCTTCGTCCTCGATCTTCACATCAACTCACTTCAAATTGCTCATGATCTGGTTCAATAAACTGATGTGTGACTTAGATCGGTTACCTCTGTCATCTTCAATCCATAGAGTGATTTCTTCAACTCGTAAACTAATTGCTCTTGTTCAAGCTACTAAATCTCTTAGGTTGTGACATAAAAATCTGCTCATCCAAATTACCATGAAGAAATATCATCTTCACATCCATTTGCTCCGGCTACAAATCGTGATGTACCACCAAAGCCAACACCGCTCTGATTGATGTACGTCTCACCATTAGAGAGAAAATCTCATCATAGTCAACCCCGTTTCTCTGTGAGTATCCCTTTGCTACCAAACGAGCCTTGAACTTCGCTTCTTCTCCCTCTGGCATTGCTTCCTTCTTCTTGAATAGTCACTTGCACCCTATAACTCGTGTTCCCTCAGAAAGTTCCATTGGATCTCACATTTGGTTCTCATGCAACGACTTCATCTCTTCCGCCATAACACCCATCCACTTGTCCTTCTCAGAGTTGTGTACTTCTTCCTAAAAGATGCAAGATCTCCGCTACTGGTGATAAGTGCATAAGATACCAAGTCTTCGAATCCGTATCTAGTGGGTGGCTTCACGACTCATCTCGGTCTGTCATCAGCAATAGTGCAATGCTCTATGTGCTCTGAACTAAAATCATCATAGTCATGTCTTTAACTCCACCTACACAACATCTTTCTCTTGTTGCTCTGTGGTGTTTCGTTTCTTTCTTCCTAAATACGTTGTAGCATGACCTTCTCGTCAAACACATCTCTGTTGATCACCACCTTGTTTGCCTTAGAATCCCAAAAACTTGAAACCTTTAACTCCTTTCTTATACCCAAAAAAATGCACTGATTTTTCTTTGCATACGGCTTGGATCTTTCTTCGCTAGATATGTGTATATAGGATGATCAAAAACTCGAAGATGAGAGTACTCTACTGAATTCCATGTCCATATTTCCTCTAATACTTTGCCTTCTAGTGTTATACTTGGTGATATATTAATGAGATAACATGTCATGTTTATCACTTATGTCCAAAAATTCTTTGTTAGCCCTGCATTCAACCTGAGACATCTTACCTTCTCAATGATGGTCCTATTTAACCTTTCCGCCACACTGTTCTGCTAAGGTAACCAACGAATCGAGAAACCTTCTCGTCACAACATCTTTCTCTTGTTGCTCTGTGGTGTTTCGTTTCTTTCTTCCTAAATACGTTGTAGCATGACCTTCTCGTCAAACACATCTCTATTGATCACCACCTTGTTTGCCTTAGAATCCCAAAAACTTGAAACCTTTAACTCCTTTCTTATACCCAAAAAAATGCATTGATTTTTCTTTGCATCCAGCTTGAATCTTTCTTCACTAGATATGTGTATATAGGATGATCAAAAACTAGAAGATGAGAGTACTCTACTGAATTCCATGTACATATTTCCTCTAATACTTTGCTTTCTAGTGTTGTACTTGGAGATCTATTAATGAGATAACATGTCATGTTTATCGCTTATGTCCAAAAATTCTTTGTTAGCCCTGCATTCAACCTGAGACATCTTACCTTCTCAATGATGGTCCTATTTAACCTTTCCGCCACACCGTTCTCCTAAGGTAACCAACGAATCGAGAAATACCTCATTATCCCATCCTGCTCACAAAATTTTGATACTTTGAATCCATGTACATAGTCTCATTGTTTGACTTAAGACATTTGATTTTCCTTCCAGTCTGATTCTCTACTTTAATTTTCCATAATTTAAATTTTATAAAAGTTTCCGACTTAAAACGCATAAAGTATACCCAGACCACGTGCGTAATCATCAATAAAACTCACAAAATACAAGTGCCCTCCACACAACGCTACACTGGCCGGTTCCTAAAGATCCATATGTACATAGTATAGAATCTCCTCCATGTTATGTATTACCGTCGTAATTGCCCTTTGTGTTTCCCAAGAACACCGAATTTGCAGAATTCAAGCTTGCACATCTTAACGCCCTTCAACAATTCTCTCTTGTGAAATTCCAACACCCCATGTTCGCTCATATGCCCTAACCGCATATGCCACAATATTGTTTGATTCAGATTCCATCGAGGCGACTCCGCATACAATTATAATCCCTATCAACTTGTAGATGTTCCCTACTACTTTTTATCCTTTCATTAAGGTCAAAGCTCCCTTGCCGACTTTCATTGCCCGCTCACTGATTTGTGTTTGCAACTGATCTGTCTAGTGAGATCAAATTTTTTCCTTAGATCTAGTATGTGTTTGACATCACATAAAATTCTGATCACACCAACAAACATCTTGATTTTGATGTCCTTGTGCCTATAACTCTGCAAGACACATCATTTCCCACCAACACTGAATTAGAACCCACTGCCTTATAAGTGTCAAATCACTCCTTGTTGGGAGTTATATGATATGAACATGCAAAGTCTAAGATAGATATATCCGTCAGCTGCTCCAAACTTGACATAATTGATAGCATATCTCTATCATCGCTCTCTGAATTTTCTTCTTCAATTATATTTGTAGACTTTACTGAACTACCTTTGCTCTCTATAACATATTTCTTTATCTCTGAACAATCTCTCTTATATGACCTTTGCCTCCACACTTATAGCATGTGACCACCTTCTTCATTCTCGACTTAGAACGAGCTTTGTTGTCGCTATCCGATCCATACTGAGTTTTGCTCCTACCGCGCCCTTAGTTGATATTTACCACAAGTCCTCTCGGAGAAACTTCATCGCTTATTTTCATCCTTTGATGAAAATCTAGCAACGCACCAAGTCTTGTATGGATAAAACAGTAAGCCATGAATAAAACAACTTTTGATTTCTCTTTCATTGAAAATGACTTTTTGTGTCTTCCTAAAAATATTGCTGATGAGATGAATTACCATCAAATTATCTCGTAGATTATATTTTCATAAGCATCAATGTCTATAGCTATCAGATTCCAGATGGTTGAAGATATAGTACTATAATCAAGGTCCTCTAGTAAAAAAGGGGTAAATTGCGAAGATGCTGCCAACATACATAAGTTTCAAGGAAAAGGGAACAGTCTCACAATTCATTAAGGAAGCCAATTGAAGGAGACTTGTATCGATAAGCATCTGGTAGCTCAACACGAATTTTCCACCCGCCACCTTCATAAGGACCTGTAAGAACAAAAGTTACAGAACTTGTAAGAACAAAAGTTACAGAACTTGTAAGAACAAAATTGCAGCTTGTTAATTGTTAGCTTCCCCCCAGTGTCATAGCAGTAAAATCTCCAGAGGTATATTGTCATTTAATAATATAAAATATATAATAAAAACGGAGAATAATTAAATTTAACGATAAACTTTCAATAGGAACTTTACAAGCTCAGGCGATCAACCCAATCAAACATAAAATACCTATAAATTTAGGTGGGCATATTGGAATTTTAAGCGCACACAAAATCTTGCTCATTGGACAAAGGCAAGAGAGCGGCTGTGCCTATAGAAACTCAAGTGGACAATCCATTTGTCCTTCCTTATTGGGTTGCGTCGACAAATGGTGCATGCGGACATAGTAGCTACTTAACAATGGTAAAAGCACCTCTCCAAGTCAATAGTGTTCCTAGTAGGTGGATTCGATGTAATGAAGGCCTAGACAGACCATGGAACCTTCGCCATGCTTGTAATCATAGTAATTAAAGGGTTGGTTTATGGAATGCTCAATTGATTTCCTCCAATAGCCACAATTTTGGGACTCCCCACAATCTTTTCACTAGCGAGAGAGGTATCCTCCAAAACACCAAACTGTCATCATATGGTCAAGGTTCAAAATCTCGACCCGTGCCGAGGTTTCGGTCCCATACCGGAACGATACGGTTTCGGTATAATATCGTGTCGTGCCGGTACAGTTTCGGTAATTTTTTATTTATATATAATAATTATGAGATAAATATGTTTATTGTGTATAATTTAAAAATAAATTATATATTAATTTCATATAAGTTCTCAATTATTGAATAATTTAATATCGTTATAAAAATTAAATATAATTTTTTTTAAAGAAAATTAATCTATTAATAACTCGAATTAAACCTTACTAAGTTATTAATACCAAAACTTTATATGTTCTAGAACAAAAAAGCTAAAAGTAAAAAGTTTAATATCGTAATATTTATAAATTCAAATTTCAAATTTATTCTAAGATAAAAAATATTATCTATAATAAATATATAAATTAACATAAAATGCTACTTTACATATAATAATTATATAAATTATTTATTTATTCATTTAATTAATTATTAATTTAAATAATATATATTTAAAATGATAAAATATCAAAATATTAATTAAATAATAAAATAGTAAATATATAAAATAATAAAAAATATATCAGAATATAAATATGATTTTTTTAGAAATATTTTTAGGTTTTTTTAGATTTTTAAATAATATTTGAAACATTAAAAATAATTTTCAGAAAATTAATTAATAAAATTTATTTAATTTTAAATATATTTTTAAATATTTTATTGATATAAATAATTATGGGAGGAAACCTCACATATTTTCCTCGAGTAGGGATCGAGCGAAGCGGGCGAGGCGCGGGCGCGGGCGGAGGCGGAGGCGGAGTGTGCGGCCGGCAACTGGAGCTTCCGGCGGCGCCGGAGGAGTCCGACGACTCTTCCGGCAGCGCCGGAGGAGTCTCGCGACGCCCCGACGGCACATGCGACGTCACGGGCCACGCGCGTCCTCCGGCGTTGGCGTTTTTTCCTCCGGCGCTTGTCACCTCGCCACTCGCCGCTGTCGCGCCTACTCGCGTCGATAC
Organism: Boesenbergia rotunda; assembly: GCA_024364735.1. NCBI lineage: Eukaryota > Viridiplantae > Streptophyta > Magnoliopsida > Zingiberales > Zingiberaceae > Boesenbergia > Boesenbergia rotunda. The sequence continues at coordinate 1,028,977 of JAGFNQ010000297.1, read as the reverse complement.
GCTTGGCTTCCTCGAGCCGGTTTCGGCGCACGAGCGGAACGAAACTGTTTCGCCCGTTTCGTCCGAAACCAAACGAAACCCTAAACCTTGCATATGGTCTCAATCAAGAACCTTGAGAATTGAACGTAGACCCTAAAATTAACTCAACAAAAAACAAGTTAAACATGCTACAACCGTATTCCTACCATAGGTCATATATTGCCCAAATTTTGGGATGCATGGTTAAATTTGTGACCAAAAAAGAATAAATTGTGTCCACATTCTTGGATGAGCACACTTATGAATGAAAAGAATTGAAGCATGATATCTAACATCACAAAACCAGTATGAAAATTGATTGCATAAAATACACAGTATGAAAATTGATTGCATAAAATCTAACATCACAAACCAAATATCACAATTACAAATCGACATCATATATATATATATATATATATATATATATATATTATATATATATATATATATATATATATATATATATATATATATTCTCAGAATCTGATCTAAGCAATTAGAAACTATTAGATAAGCAAATTAGAATCCCATATGTATGAAAATTGAAAACACTATTATTGTCACAGAATCTGATATAAGCAATTAGAACCTCATAGAAATTCTCAACACTTGATTTCATTAAACAGATAGGAACGTAAGAAAGATACTCCATTCAATTCATACAATATTCAACAATACAAGTTAGCTAATTATTTCTAAAAAAATAGGATGTTGTAAGATTGTTAACAGTTTGTTTATGGTAGAAAAAACTAAACTATATCTGATTCTGATCTAGATTATGATTACTATCAATGAATAATAAAATGAGAGAAATAAGTTAAAATGGTATAAGTTAAAATGGTATAGTTTAGAAACATGACAGCCTTCAATCAAGCTAACAGGAAAAAAAACTTCAAAAGTTTCACAAAATGCATAATATTTTAAACGGAAGAATTTTATGCTTCTGGAAATTAGCTGTCCAAGCCTAGATACCTTGGTTAAACGACGAAGCCCTAGCTTGGAGGAGGGGGTCGACGAGAAGCACTAGCTTGGAGGCGCAGCCAGATTGAACAGCGCTGGAGCTTGAAGGCGCTGTAGCTTGAAGGAGGGGTCGACGGCGAATCCCTAGTTTGAAGGCGCTGTAGCTTGGAGGAGGGGTCGACGGAAGGCGACTCGACGACAACGCCCTAGCTTGGCTTCGGTCGTCGACGAGAGAGAGAGAGCGAGGACGGTTTGCTTCGGGGGGAGAGAGAGAGGGCTCGTCGGCGAAGAGAGGAAGCGCGAGGGCGGCGAAAAATTTCGCCGACGGGGAGAAGAGGTTTAAGAAAATCTTTTTTAAAAAAGAATTAAGAGAGGAAGAGGAAATGTTTAAAAATAGAAAAAAAAATTAAAAATGCCAGGTTGGATGGATATATATATAATTTTGTAAAAGCGTTTGGTTCGTTATTAATTGTCGGGATTTTCCATTAATTAATTTGCTGGTTCAAATTAATTATTTCAATAAATCTGGAAGTTTAGATATCGCCCCACCCCACCACACCTTGAAGGCCTTCCTCTCTCTCTACATGGACGATTTGAGTAGCAAAAGCTTTCGCCGGCACGAGCAATCGGAAGGAGAAGAAGACTACCTCAGCAATCTCCCGGATCACCTTCTCCGCCACATCCTTTCTTTCCTTCCCACCCTACACTCCATCCGCACCTCTGTTCTGGCCCGCAGATGGCGTCGCGTCTGGACTTCCGTCCCCGTCATCGACTTCTCCTACATCCAGCTAAAACCCATCATCATGAAGCGCTTCTTCGCTTCCCGCTGCCATAAGGTCTCTGTTTCTCGTCTCCGCTTCATCGGACACACCATTGATCCTGAAGATTTCGTCATTAACTATCTCAACGATGGCTACGAACCCGTCCTCGATTGTGAAACTTTCGTCTATAACTTGGTCAAATATTCCAAATCCCACGATGCCCGACACGTGACTCTCCTCAATTTCTTCTATTCGCAATGGAGAGGTTCTTTTTTCAAACTTCTGTTCGATTGGCCATCGCTCGTGTCGCTGAATCTGCAAGTCGTCGGCGGTATAAATTTCAAATTTACTTTTTGCAAATGCATCGCCTTCAGATTGAACAATCTCAAGACGCTTTCCCTATCACTCGGTGAAAATCTTATTCCTAACGAGAGCTTATCGAGGTTGATCACGGCTTGCCCTGTTTTAGAGGAACTAACATTAAAAACAAATTATGTCCGGGCCGAAGTCGTTCAAATAGTGGCGCCAAATCTTCTCCGATTGACTCTTGTAACTGCCCCAGAAAAGCTTCAAATCTCTTGTCAGAAACTAGAATATTTAAGGCTGAAACCCTGGTTTAGTACGGCAACTTGCTTGTCGAAGCGCCCTCCTTGACTCGCGTTCGATTATACAGAATTTGGCGCTTAGGAACATTTGCTCAGACGCTATGCCGACGTCACTGCGGTAGCTATAACTGTGTCGGATAAATGTCTTTCAGGCTTGACTCCTAGATTCCTGGTATGTTAATTTATGATCTTCTTTTCCTAATTATATATATATATATATATATTGTTTTGAAACGGATTAATATCTTTGTTTGTTTCAGGGAAAATATAAGGCCATCCTAGAAGGGTTTCCTGTCTTTCACAAACTGCTTGAGTTGAAGATCAAAATGTATGTCGCAGAGAAGTTCAGCCTAACATCGTATTTGATCTTCTTCGATGTGCACCGAATCTACAGTCACTCGTTTTAACTGAGTCCAAAAAGGTTTGAGTTTGGGATAATAGCAATGCTTTCTTTCTTTCGTTGGCTTGATTGATCATATATTGGTACCATTGATTTCTCAATTTCAGCCATTGATTTCTCAATTTCAGCGTGCGTGGGATGAGGATTTCGACGAGTGGGAGAGTTCATCAAGGATTAATGAGCCCTTGGAGCATCTGAAAAGGGTTTCGGTGAATATCAAGAGTGAAAGAATCCGATCGGCATTCCTGAAGACATTATCAGAGGCGGTTCCAGAGTGGAATCGAGTAGCAGTCACCTACTAAATTTTGATATTAATATTGATTTTGTTACCTTTGTTATCTACGAACATCTGAATTATCTTTATGAGTTATGCTTCTCTGGCAAAGTCAATATACTTACTCTCCTCACACACTAGCTACAGTATCTGAATTAGTTACCCCATAATTTACTTCCTCTACGTTAGTTCTGGGATGAATTGACGATGAAAGTATTAGAGTGAACAAATCTTCTTTTCCAATCTCAAATTAATAAAAGTGATTTGCAATAATAACTAAAATTTTTTCCCATTAAATAATGTTAATTATATAAATCTTTCTATAACATGGAACTTATCTATATTTAATAAATTTTATTCTATTTTATATTGTTAATCAAGTTTTTTATATATCGTCTAACTTAAATATTTATTAGTCATGTAAAAATTACCATCTTAAATATGTCTTTTTAAATTTTCTCAAATAGTTGCAACATTTATTTTCTTTTCAAAATTTTCATTTCTAAGTTCAATTGTTATTGTATAAAATAACTTAATAATGTAAAATAATAAATCAAGATGATGAGGAGAATTAATTTTGAAATAATTTTAAAGACAAAATGAGGTTCGTTGACATATGATTAACACTCACAAAATAGGCGTCCGGCAGCCTTATTTGCTAGCTTAAGATGGAGTGTGGGCAAATATGAAGAAACTTGAGAGATTGAAGTAACCTCCCTTGTCTGTGGGAAAGCATAAATCATGGAAAGGCAGTAACCTCCCTTAAACGAAGCTACACTCTTCACAGACAATAAGTTTGGCAAACAGAGGTTGAATCATTAAGCTCGAGCAATTAGTGACCATAATTGTCATAAACAAAGACCCAACTACACACGCAGTACTTTCCCAATCAAGATTCAAGTCCCTGCTAATCAAGAATTTTGGGTCAAGATCATCAATTTAAAAATATCTAAATCCTTTACCAAACCTCTTCATAACAATAACTTGTATCAAAATTAACCAAAATTGTGACACAGACAGACTACAAAAATGCAGAGTTGAAAAAATTTTCAATCAACCAAGTTGATTCATCAATATATTTAAAATGGATAAATCCATTATATATTTTTGTACAATAGGTTGGGCAGGTCCTGAACGGGATATTATAGGAGAGGGAAGGTAGACAATTAAGACTAATAAAGAAGTGATCATGAAAACCGAAAACATAATAAAATGAAGTAAGTTGATCCTGCTAGTTAAACTCACTCAAATACAACACAGCAACATCAGGGAGGTGGAGCTTTAGCATGAACATCGATTAGCAACTTTGATGCATGCTAATCAATGTTATCATGGCACCTACAATGAATTGTATAAACTATAAATACATATCTTGAGTTTAGTTTATGAAGTCTTAAGAATACTACATATCATGTATTTTACAAAATATGACGCAACAAATTGTTGATGCAGCTTTGAGGAAACATAAAATAGGAGGCAACAAGTGATCTCTATCTGCTGCCAGATTTGAACGATCTCCCAAGATATTTTAGAGGAGAGAGTAGCACAGTTTGTGTGAGATATCAGTGCTTGCGAGCACTGACTTTTATAGTTCAGAGGGCATCAAACGGAACTGATTTGAGGAAAGATTGGATGCGTTGCAGTAGTTCAGCCTTCACAGAATCCGGCACTGAAGCTGCAACATAGCTCAACCACATTGTTAAGACAAGGAAAGTGTTACAGACAACAAAATTTTATAAAATTTAAACTGGGTTATTGGAATTTGTATACAATGATTACTAAGATGTTGTTTAACAATAATAATATTTGTAACAAGCTAGTGTAAGACAAAAAAAAAAACTTCAAAGTTAGCAGTTAAGCAAGAGAAAATTAGTTCCTTAGATTTAATTATGTATATAAATGTGGACCGCCTTGGATTAAAATTAGATAATTAGTTCCCAATGTTTGAAAATCTTAATCTCGCATTGAGCTAACAAAGCGCTCTCTAGTTTTGCCAATTTATAAATATGAAATAGATGACAAAAAAACCTCAACGTCAACCGTCAAATAAAGGAAAATCATAAAATACGAATAGTGTAGGCATACGCGACATACTAGTTAGTTTTGACTCCAACTCAGTCAACACGCACTAGCATCATCATCCCGCATTATAAATATGAAATAGAGCAACAACGAACCCAAGCCATGATAAAAATTAAATATCCAATAAAACAACACAAAAATTAAAGTAACACAAGCCGTGATAAAAATTAAATATCCAATAAAACAACATTCAATTCAGGCTTGAGAAAGATGTGAGAGAGAAACAGTTGGGAAAGCCTAACCCTTCTTCTCTCATTTCTCAGGACACCTAAAACCACTGCCAGAACACCGAACAGGCAAAACCATTTATATCCTCTTGCTCATTACAAGACCACCCTAAAGAAGATCACAAAAATGTGAAGAGAACATGGTCTGTCAATTGGATTACCTAAATATTTGTTATTTTTTAATTTATCTTCTAAGCTGAAACCTATAGATGATCCACCTATGCTGAATTAATTACTATGCTAAACCACAATCCATCACACTTGTTGAGGCTACCTAACGTCTCTACCGGCCTAGCCATTATCCCACTAACTTCCTTTCTTTTTTATTGATAAACACATCTACCTCCACTTTTATGGAAGAGGAAAATGTGCTGACAAATTTTTCAGTAGCATCAAAGGAGGAGATTCTAGTAGGAGTCAAACAGACACTTTCACTCCCCTCATGCATGCCCATATGCTCGTACATGACCTAACCTTTGATTACAAGTTGCACATGTCATTTACAAACATTCAAATTGATTTAGTGATCACATAAAAAGGTAGCTATGATTGGATCCCCACCTATCAAAAAGTTTTCGTTATTGGCAAAGAAAAGAGTCTAATCTAGGGATGGAAAAGGATTACCACATACTAGGGATGATATTGCAGTGGATTGAGATGGGGATTTTATTACCACACCCATATGAAATAGAACGAGATAAAATTTATACTTTCATTCCTCTTGCAAACTCATTCATTCGTATCTAAAGAAACTAGATGAAAAAACTAAAAATAAAAGAGCTCATGAACTCAATAAAATCCATCACTCACCACTATATTATTTAATGTTCAAGAACCATTTAGTTTATTTAATCACTTGCAAGATTTTTCCTTGCGTTGAAAATTGGATGGATAGTAAAAGAGTGAACAATTTTGAAACTACTTCTTAAAATCTGATGTAGAAATTGCAAAATCGCCAGAAAGTGCACAACTTTTCTCCAATGAACATTAAAAGTTGAAGATTTGAAGAAACAATTTCAAACAAAAGGATAAATAAATTCAACAAGTACTCACCTCTTCCTTTTGGAGTAATAACATGTACAAGGTCATCAACTGTGACATTATTTCTTCCCTTTTTCTTTGCATATGCTCTTTGAGAAAGACAAGAAGAAACAAAGGTTCAAAAAAATCACAGGACCCAACCAGATAACAAAAGTGAAGCACATGAAATCGTAGACAAGCAACATGTTTGCACATATAGAACAGATTCATGTCTTTGGACAACCTTAAGTTTCATTAAAATATTAAACACAATTGTTTTTACCGTCCAACTTTGATCATATCATTTAAAAGAGGTCAGAACCAAACACATTGAGTCTAAATAACTGATAGTAAGATAATAGTTTTGTTAAGCTAATCTGTTTGAATTTCATATCTTGGGATATGACTAGTCATTCTTAAACATATAAATAACGGATAACCACATGAATAACACAATCAGTATTAGTCCTACGCTCAAAATAAAATAGTAGATGATTGTATTGACAATCAATAACATAGTATACATGGATCAAAATCATATTCAACCATACACTGTCGAGTCGATGTATCCATTTAACCAACCTTACATCGTCAAGACTATTATTATTGTTATCAAAAGTATTCACACAAGTCAGAATGTAAAAATACACCTTACTACAGCAATCAAGCCAGCCAGGGAAATTTTAATACCACATGGAGATATCTATAAATCAAGCAACTTTCATCTAGTTCACCCATGGATTATCCTCCAGATCAATTATGTCATTAATACCATTCTAATTCTCAGAATCACTTTAAAAATTATAGTCCAAGTAAATACTATGCAAATAAACACAAGCAACTATCTAAATATACTGAGGGCAGCGAGTGGAGTGATCCACAAGGGTGTTTCCAGCAGAAGACTTTATCAGAGACTACTGAGGAATTTAGTATGTACAGATAAAACTTCAAAAAAATGAGGAAAAAAACAAAGTTCCTGCATATGTGATTTAAGACAATTTATCATGAATACAACAGCAAGCAAAAAACAATCAGGAATTCAACAGGCACAGATACCACTGTGTGGAAAAGTAGGTGACCAAAAAGGATAATCTATAAGCAATCAAACACTTATTTTGCGGCATAAATATTAACAAAGGAAATACTTCAAACCTGCAGAGCGATCTCATCTCGTCCCTCCATCCACACTCTATCAGCCTTTCCCTCAGAAGCTCCATCAGTTTCTCCTTCTCCCCAGACTCTATTAGCTGAAGAACCAAATCCAACTCATCGACATGTGCGAAGATCTCCATATGAGCAGATACACAATCATCCCAATACTGAATAAATAACACTTTCTAAACCCTAAAACCTTTTTTTCCCCCTTTTAGCGTCTTTTTCTAAGATGATTCTCACAAAAAATTGCCTAAGGGCGAAACAGTCCGACACCTTGATGTTGATAATCTCCTGCATGGAAAGCTCCTTTTCCGGCTCCTCGTCGGGATTGGGTGTCGGAGGTCGGTTGATCGAAGGCTCCTGCATGTCCACGAGTGTAAGAGTTGGAAATCAAACGAATCGCGGCGTAAAAAGCATGTTCGAACTCGAAGCTGAATCGAAGAAGATCAACGACTCCGATGAACATGAAGAAAGGAAGAAGCGAAAGCTTACATGATCGGCGTCCCCTTTGCTCGATTGGGAGAGGAAGAAGCCCTAGAATGGTTATCGGCGTCGCTTGCAGCCACCGCCACCAGCAACACGAATTTATCAACGACAGGGATGAAAGAGCCGGTCCGGTCGACCACCTTAAAGCAGAACCCAACCATATTGTGTTCCGACCGGACCGGTGAATCAGCCGGACAAGTTACCCATTCGGGGTGCCAATGGGTCGGATCATGTCTGGACCGGAACGTAGGTTGGATCTTTTTTTCTTGCCTTATGTTTGATTTAATAAAATTTTTAACAAAAAAATTTAAATTAAATGAATTTGGAGATTATCATCTTATTTCAAACTATCGTGTTAATATAATATACATGGGTGTGAGAACACCTAAATTGTGTTTTAAAAAATAATCAATTAGATAATAAGTCAAATTCGGGGTGATGTTCCGTTATATGAACGTTTTTCACTAGTTGCCTAAGTAGATCGAAAACGTTTGAGGTAGACAACTCTAAAATTTAACATCTCATGGTTGTGAATTTCATTTAAAAGAAAAATTTATATAAAATATGTTATAGTTGGAGATCATATCATGAGTGTCTAATTGATAACTTGACGTCCTTCTACAACATTATAGCCCCAAGATTAAATCAATGTGAATCAGTATTATAACACACACATTAATCATGTTCAATTCTTAGAAAAATGAAAATAAATAGATAAATAATAAGATTCACAAATAATCAATATTAATTTGAAATAAATATAAATATGTGTTAATAAAAATAATATATATATATATATAATATGTCATATATTAAAGTTTAAATCAATATAGTTACCCAATTAAAAATTCTAAAGCGTTCGACAATTTTTAATTTCAAGAAAATATTTTTTAAAATAGAAATATATTTTGTAGATAAAATAAGTGATCATGTATCGACGATAGGATAAGATCTCAACTCATTGATGTCAAAATTTTAATCAGTATCCGTCCTTTCTATGTATTAGTTATAATATTCAGATTATTAATCTTCGTGATTTATCATTTTCGTGTTAATTTTGAGATAAATTGACATGAATGTTGGAACGAATAAATTAACTTTTACGATATTGAATATATTGGTACCAGTTAAATCATCTTTTACTTCTAATAATAAAAGATGAAATTATCAATCTCAGCGACTTTTCTAAGATGAACCTTCACGATTTGAAAAAGAGATTGATCCTGTCGCGAAGTGAGGTGCAAGTTTCAAGGGCTAGATGGTCTCCCGAGTGTCGCAAGCTGCTAACCTGGCTCCGACCTGCGAGACAGCGACCATTAGCCAACCCGCCGGGGAATTTCCCCGGTCAGGCCCTCCGACGGTCAAATCAATATCCGCAGGGATATGAAGCTAAAGGAAATGCAGTAGAGGAGAATGTGATTGCGCATACATGCGGAATGAGGAGGGGAGAAGCTTATATAGTCGGGGGAGCTGACAACCCCTGTCTGTGTCAATGAAACAGGGGCATGGTGTTTGTCAACTCATGGGGACTCTTGCCGCGGCATAGCGTGGGGTGCTCTGATAGTACAACCGCCCAGAGTCAATGGGCTATCCACGATGCGTGTCATGAGTGGGTAAGGCTCGTACTGTCCCCACGTCATGGTTGTACCGACGGTGTCATGATATGGCGGCGTGAAGAAGGACTGGTCTGGAGATCGATTACCGACCGACGGGCCCGAGTGGCATAAACCGGGTCGGGTTATGCCCAGGGAGCATGGGTCGCCACGCGTCCGCCTGGGAGCCAAGGGACACGAGGTACAGCATGAGTCAGGGGTTTGCCGGTCTGTATCGGTCTTGCCATCTTTTAGGTTTCCTGGTTGTCCAATCCATGGGGTGCTGAGGGTGAATTGCCTGACCTAGCCTTGGGTCGGAGAATTGAACTGGGTCGCCCAGTCGAGAGAAGCTCGAGATCGCCCTGCCCAACCTTGACCAGGGCCGATCGATTGGCGGTTCGGGAGGGTTCCTGGCTTGGGGCCTCTCCAGGTGAGGCCTTTGTTGGCCCTTCCACTGGGCCCTCGTGGCGCCAAGCTAGATGGGCGGACTACCCGTACACGGGGCCGGGATCAAAGATAAATCACAAAAAAATTCGTCCAACAACAACAATTTATACGAGAAGAAGTTGAGACAATGAACATCCAATGAAAATCGATCTCAACTACGAGGCACTCATTTTGCTTCATTGGCATTGGTGTTGGTTGCTCCCAGAGTTGTGTGACTATCGAGTAGAGACTTCTCGAATTCTTAGGTGAAGAGTGAATTCTTGGTCCCGCCGGCTATCAGCTATGTCATCAGGTTCCGGCAGCATTTCTTCAAATAGGTCCTCCCTAGTTAGAGCAATGCAATCACATGCCAGTATTATCGTTTGGTAGTTGCATCTGGTGGATCTCCTCAGACATCATAATGATAACACTGTACATGTTAGCTATCGATTCATCCCGTGAGGACGCTTGATAAAATATAAGATGACAAAAGACGATTCGTTCGCCTCTAGTGTCTTTGCCAATTGGTCCCGGGACTAAGGAGGTAAATCACGGAAGTGACTAGTCTAAATGTTATGATTAGTCCGTGAGGAGGATGAGCACACTAGCTTGATACAGTATAAGGGAAAAAACGATTAATGAGATATTTTCAATCTTAGGCGACCAACCCGTCTCACGAAAATTTCTCACCGCCGGTCAGGATAAATCGAGAAATGCTCGTGACAGACGATCTAGAAGTCTAGCGTCCCAGGGTTCGCACACTATTTAGAAAAAAAATTATTGTAAAATATGCTTTAATTAGGGGATTGAACTGTGAATGTCAAAATGATAATTAATCATCCTTTCACTGTATCATAATCCAGGGGCCCTTAATAGAGTGTAAGAAAAAAAAATGTTGGACCAGGTAGCAGATGAACCTGGGATGATCGACCCGGTTTCACGAAAGTTTCCCACCGACCACCAGGGTAAATCGAGAAGCACTCGCAGTGGGCGGTTTAGAAGCCCAACGTCCTAGGGTTCGCACCCCATTTGAATGAAAAATTTCTATAAAATACACAGTAGTTAAAGATTCAACTACGAATACTTAGAATAGCGATTAGTTGTCCTACGCTGCACCATAACCTGGGGGCTCGTAATAGAGTGTAAGTGGCAAAAGGCGAAACGCTCGCCCCAGCGCCCCCGCCAGGCCGCTCCAGGACCAATATTAAGAAGGTAAATCGCGATGACTGAGAAGGCAAGAGGTTAAGGGGAGAGACTTTTTATACAGGATGTAGGAATTTACGCCCCACCAGATCCGTGACCAGCTCGAACCTAAGACTTTTAGTGATAATTTATCAATTTCTTACCATTTCAACTATGTCCGCAGAGCTTCTAATAGAGTGTAAGAGATCTATACGTTCAGTGGGTAAGTGTACGGAACGATAAACTTCACTAGCTAGCTACATTAAATAATATGCTAACACTAAAACGATTTTAAAGCACAACGACAAGTTCTTTTATGATTGGGAAAGAACCTTCGAGTTAGACAAGGACGAAATAAGTTTCTAAAGTTGATTGGTTATTTCATGTTAAATAATGGAAATACTTTTGTCCCTTACAAGAAGAACCAGAGTCCCTAGTGGTTCGAGCGAGCCCCTATTTACCAGCAAATTAACAAACCGAGAGGATAATAACAATGTCAAAAGAAACTTAGAAATTGCATCATATAAAAGTTTGCAGTTGCACTACAAACCGAGAGGGCGTTCTAGTGATTCAATAGGAATGAAGTACATACGACAACACTAAAAATTTGATCATAAAAAATGACGAAGAGACTATTCCTGAAAGATAAAAACGGGTTAATGCACCTAAATACTTAAGTTTTGCCACTTGGCTAGTGAGGAAGTATACTAGTTTGATGACCTTTTCCTTTTCTTTTAACTACGTAATTCCTAAAATACCCTTGGCTCATTGCACTTTTATAGTTATGTGTCCTGTAAATAATTAGCATTTGGTGTCTAATTTTGTCATTCCGTCTACTTTTAGAATCCTAAGTCCTGATCACCGAGGTAATCGCCGGCTCTCCAGAGATGAAATGCCACCGAAGATGATATGTTCTTCGATATAAAAGTGAAATTAAAATAATAACAATAATAATAATTATTATTAACTTTATAACGAAAGAAAAAAAAACGCGCTTTAAAAACAAACCCAACGCGACACTTTGCGGAACTAGCGGCGGGTTCGCCAGCTCGGCGCGATCGACCGTTACGTCTCTCTGGACGGCCAGCGCTCCGCCACGCCGACGTCGTGATCGCGCCGCCCTAGAGCGAGCCGACAAAGGCCCGAGAATGGCAAGTGGCCACCGGGAAACCCTCTCCGCCGCCCGCTCCGCCTTCAAAACCCTAGTCCTATGCCTGCGCTCTACTCGAACCAACCATCCTCCTCCTCCTCCTCTCTCTCGAGAATTCAAGTACAGGTCTCGGCGAGAGAGGGTCAAGGGCGTCGCGTCGCTACCGGCCTCGATTCACTTCGTTCGATGGGTTGCGGCGGGTCGAAGCCGGAGAGGGGCGAGGAGAACCTGCCGCCGGGGTTCATCCCGATCCAGCGCAAGGCTATGGAGGTCCAGCGGCGCCTACGGCCTGGGCGCCGCCTCAGCATCGCCTCCTCCACCGATCTCCTCTGCTCCGAGGATGCGGAAGCGACTCCCTCCTCCACCGCCGCCGTCATCGCGGAGAAGGAAGAAGGGGGAAAGAAGTTCGCTGCGATGGAGGCGGATACGGTGGAAGCGGAGGAGGAGAGGGGGAAGAAACTGCGGCGGCCGGTCGCCGAGGACGAGCAGCTTCCGGGGTCGCCGAGTTTTAGGTTTTACTTCGCCGGGTCCACCGACGGCCACGAACCCCACGACGGCACCGTAATCTTACAACGAGGTACTTTTTCTTTCAAACAATTTCAAATTTCTCCTTCATCAAGGGTGTAATGGCGACATTGAACCAAACTTTCTACTATTAATCTTAAATCATAATTAAAATTAATTAAGTCTTTAAAATAGTTATTTAAATTTGATTAAATTTTATTTTCAATAAAATTTATTGATAAAAAAACTTTATTGAAAATGTTCTTCGTAATTAAAAATTTGAAATTTAAAATCAAATTGATATGTTCTCTATGGATGCAGAGGATGCTGAGAAAAGTAAATTAACTATGGATGGATCAAAACACAAGAGCCAGCCTTTGAGCTCAACAAAAGAGGTACATACAAACAAAAGGTTTAATAATTTACTCTATTTACATGCATTTCCATCAATTTATTTACACTTTTAAAATTAATGACACCATAAATCTATTTCCAAATTATTTTTTTTCTTTTCCTGATTTTAAAGGATTCGGATACTAAGCAAGGAAAGCCAAAGGCAAAGAGAAAGAATAAATTGAGAGCATTAACAAAGGCTCCTATGATTCATATACTCAATGCGAGGAGTTATGCCAAAGTTGCTCATGCGAGGGATCACCAAGCCATGTAGTCGAGTAGTGTTTTCAGTATTGGATCAGCAAGTGAGCCGGCGGCTCAATCAGTCGGGTCAAACAATTCGGTTCAACCGGGGTTTGTTTACTTGGTTCGTGGATTAACCGCTGCCCGGTCCATTTTCAGAAACACAGCTCTTTGAAGTTGCGCTTCATTTTATATGGATGTGTGTTGTGTTCTGTTGGGAAGACTTTGAGATCGTCTTTCATTGCCATTCTCTTGATGATTTGATAATGGTTATTGGTTTATTCATTGCCTTGCAATTGTACATGGAACACTTGTAAGTGTTGATTTGGGAAATCCAATTAAGTTTGTGATTAATCTTAACTATAGCTATCAATGGTAGAAAAACAGGCGACTCCGTGCACTCCATGTTGGATTTGTACTCTAAGAGCAAGATAAATTATATTATGTTAATTGTTTTCTAATATGAATTATTCATTTGATATGTACTATTGTTATACTTTAAGGTCTAGATTAATTATGTAATATATGATCATATGGTACATCCTCTCATAATTAATAAATAAGAATCACAGTTGTTAAATAAATTTAGACGCTTTATTTAGACTGTACTATTGTATGAAATAATATGTTTTGATGATTATAAAATATTGATGTAAAACATTAATATTGATATATTCAAGGGAGATTTACGTAAGGATTAATTTATGTTGAAAGGAATTAAATCTCCAGTGATGTTGGTTATGTTACTTCTCTTAATCTTGAGTTTATTATAAATAAATTATTAAATAGTTGAATTATCAATAAGTGAGGTTTATTTATTATGAAACCAATACTTGATAGTTTGGGAATGTAATTATTCAATTAGTATAATTTATGAAATAAACAATATAAAATTTGCATGAAATATTCTCTTAATTACTTTCTTTACCTTGATAGTTTGGGAATGTAATTATTTAGTAATCAAAATTTATGAAATAAACAATATGAAATTTGCATGAAATATCCTCTTGACATATTTCGATACTTGGATGGTTGAAATCGTTGGTCAGTGCAATTTAATCCATTAGATAAACTAATCAAGTCAAACGAATAAATAATTAATTGATTGACAGAAATAAGTATCAAGTAATTATTGATATTTTACAAATGAGAAATACATACTAATATTCATATTATCAATCTTGAAGTTCAACATCGGGCTTTTAGTAGAATAACACCGATTTAGACAATTGACTTACAATTATTAAGTCTTGATTAATAATAATTGTTGAATTCCCGAACTAGCTCAAGACAAGTGATGCGACTTGTATCATGGTATATAGACTTTTACAGTTGGGATGGGTATTAAGTACTTGAGCTTAAGCTTAAATAAAAGCCCTAGACCCAGTTTGAAAATGTGTTAGGGTTTAAGTCGCCTATTTAGCAGAATAAATTAATTTTTGCATTTTTTTTTTATCTTAGACGTATAAAAGTTTAAGGAGCCGTAAGTGAAAAAGGGAGTGCCCACACACTACAACACTACTAGGAGAATAGTTTGGAAGATCGAACAAGGCATTTTGTACTGGACGAAGAAGATTCAGTAATGTATATATTTCACATGAGATTGCTTTCGCTACGTATTGTTTCCATCACTCCATGTATTCTTCATCGACAATACTCAAATTATATAAAGGGAGATAAGTCATGAGCCAATTTATAATTGATTGTCATATGAACAAGGGACGGAAGAAGTTTTTTTCTCAAAGACGTTGGGAATTGATCCGTCTCATTAATAAATTTGTCATTTTTTAACTAATTAAATATTCTAAGGGGACTATAACTATCCACATGTAATTCTACATTATAGGGATACTATTACTATCCAGATGCAATAGTTGGGATCATTATGCCTTGAAAAAAAAAATCAAATGTATGATTATTATTACTATAATATTTAATAATTATAATTGTAATTATTATAATTTTTATTCATCGATCAATATAATTTATTTATATTCATGTCAACCTATGTAATTTTCATTTATGTGAGATTTGTACGCTAAGATATAGTACATGATAGATTTATAAAAATAAATAAAGATCAATTTTTGATAAAGTGGAAGAAAAATATTTTCTCATATATATATATATATAAACTATTTAGTTTTCTAATTCATCTCTACGTGGGATTTGAATTTTGTTGTTTATTTTACTACTGTATCACACTATTTTAAATAATAATTAATATAATAATAATTATAATAATTAATTTTATTCAAATTACTCCCCATTACAATACTATTAAAATGTTTTTTTATTAAATTGGAACAATTTTAACTAAGTGATAAATAGTATTTTAATATGATAATATATTATGTGTAACTTTTTATTAAGTTGAAGTAAGCATTAATCGGTGAAAACTTTCTAAAATGAAATCAAATTTTACATGCAGTCCCTAAATCATAAAATTTTTGTATGCGCTCTCTGATAAAGTTGATAAGATAATTTTGTATATTATTTTTTTATTAGTATAAAATAATAAAATTTAGTATATATTGTAAAGATTTAAGTATAAATTATTTAAAACTGAGTACTAATTTAAAAAATTTGAGTATAAAGTTCCGGTGACCCCTCCATCATGATTTTGATGCGGTGACCCTTCCATCATGACCTTAATACAACCGCACATATTCAAATTTTTAAATTTTATACTCAAAATTTTTCAAATTATACTTAATATAAGCTAATTCATACTTATCTGAATTTTTACTATTTTATACTAATAAAAAAATAACATATAAAATCGTCTTATCAATTTGAGTGCAGGCAAAAATTTTATGAGGTAGAAATTACACGCAAAGTTCAATTTCATTTTGGAGAATTTTCATCTATTTTCTCTTAAAGTAACTACATCTACTGTATTAATATTAAAAATAACAACTTTTTAAATAAAAAATAGGATTACACGTCCTTTTAATTTTTAAAAAATAAAAAAATTAAATGGCAATAATAAAAAAATCCCCAAAACAAATGGTCACCTTTTCGATTTTCGAGTGAAATTTATGAATTATTTGCATTAATTGATTAAGTTAAACTTTTTTAATTACTTTTTTTTTACTGCTAATTTCATATTTTACATATGTGGACCAATTTAGATCCTTGGCAATATTCGAAAAATTATAAATATATATATTTTGGAACCCTAAGAAACCTTTCTTTTACCCCGCCATCGTCTGGAGACGGGAGACCTGCCGCCGCTCTCTTCCTGACTGTATTCCTCTCGCGATCACGCTGCAGCTTCGGCAGTGGTCGACGGGTTCTGGTTTCTGGCGCTCGCCTCTCCCGAAGGTAATTCCTCGACCTTCCGCTAGTCGTCTCGTTCTCCGAACTCGCAGGTAGTTCTCTCCTCCAGCTGCCCTCTTTCGGTGCAGGTCATTCCTCCCCGCTTCTCGAGACCTTTGTTCCCCCGATCTCACTGGCCAATGTTCCCCCATTAATCTCGAATACCAATCTCTCTCGGTCGCGACCTTTGTTCGTCCGATATCTGATTCATAATTTTGCGTCTCCCTTCCCTCCTGTCAATGGATATGTTTTTTCGCCATCTATTTATGTTTGCAAGTTGATTTATTTTTATGGACTGTTTTTTTATGATATTATTTTGTTGTTATACCGGTTCGAATTCCCTTTTATTTCCTTCTATTATATGCTTATTTGCAGCTTCTATTCAAAATAATTATGTTTAGGGGTTTATAATTTTTTTTATCGAAAAGAGAGTACTCGATATGTCAATTATCGTGTTTGGCAGTGGATATCTCGGACTAGGATAGTAACAGAGAACTTTTTTTTTTCCCTTTTGGATCGTATAAAATTTGACGTGCAATATCAGCTTTATGGTTTATGGAGTTATCAACTTTTTTGGAGACTTGATTTTTTTTTTCCTACCCACACGCAGAGAATACTTTAAATACCTTTTTTTGAGATTCGATCTTGTATTACCTTAAAACTGTTGTGTTACTTCTTAGGTATCTTCATAATATCTTCAGCTTCTGGTGGATCTTGATACAGGAATTCAAGTGAAATGGGTGCAAAGGCAAAGAAAGCTTTGAAAAAGAAGTTGAAGAAGACATCTCAGCTATCAATTTCTCGTCACAAAAATGAATCATCTGACTTTTTGGTACATTTTTATATATCTAGCTATACCAAATTTCCCTGTTCTTCTAATTTTCCATTAGCCTTTCAGAAAATCTTAATACAAACAATGTTCCCATACAGCCTTTAGAAGGAGGTCCAGGACGGAAACTTGCAAAAGTGGAAGAAGAACCTTCCAAAAATACAGCAACAGTATTGTATATTGGTCACATTCCCCATGGATTTTATGAAGAACAAATGAAAGGTGACATTTGTTAGTTTTTCCTCAATAGAAAACAAAATCTTGGATTTTCATTGTAAAATACATTGCAAACTTTGATGATGTCAGGATTCTTCAGTCAATTTGGAAAAATTAAGCATGTGAGAATTGCTAGGAGTAGGAAGGTACATTTTTCCCTTGTTGCCTTGTTGGTTTATATTTGTTGGGCGGATGATTTTACTGTGTTATCTTTGGAGGAATGCTGTCGAGAAGTTGTTTACTAAGGCAAAACTAACCAAACATGGTAACGTGTGATGTCCAAGTTCATATACACAAGGTCCTCTATGATTTTACAAATGAAACTACCCTTTGGGATTTTTAATAGAAAAAACCATTTAACCAATGCACTATTGCTCTTGATGTTGCTTTCTAGAAGTGAGAAATGAGAACAATAAAAAAAATATTTTTAAGCATCTGAGCAACTAAAGCTTCTTGATGTTGCTTTATAGAAGATTGACGATGAAAAATTATGCTACTATCGTAAAAGTTTGAAATGAAAAATGAATCCCTCATAGAATGAGAATTCAAAGGAAAAAAATATCTACTTCCATATTCATGAAGGGTAGAAATAAAATGACTTGAATGAGAGAATGACACTACACAAGATTCTATCTGATGAAAGCTGATTAAAATGATGAATCATCTTGGACCTGGAGCATAACTATCTGTAACCTACAATAATACATTTTGAATCCTACAATTGGTGTTCTTTGGAGAAGTGAATTGACTAGAAATTGGTATTCTGAGTAAATTTTGTAACCAAACATAGGAATACTTATTGCATAGGAATATATAAGAAATAGCTATTCCTATGAATCATCAAGGTGATGGAGAACCAAAACTACTTTTTTTTAGTAAAGCTTCAGCCTTGCCTTTCCATCTGTAATCTTTTTCAGATTTTCATGGTTATAATGAGATGCAAACACTTTTTGCATTTATAATGGGTGTTTTTGAAATTTAAAACACAGTCTAAGAGTTGTAATAAAAACATCTTATCCAAGTATTGCAAAATGAATGAATGTCATGTTAAATAAACTTCCTAGCTGAATGCTATAGATTAGCTGTTCTTTATATTTATCTCATTATTGTTTAATTAATTCTTTGAAAAAAGCCGTTTTCCTTTCCTTTTTTCTTTCTTTGTTTGTTGGTGCAATATATTTTTATATCTCTATAAACGTCTTCTTACTTCTCTTAGGACTTCAGATGTTTTCTCATGGATACATCTTCAATGGCCTTGAACATAATAGTAGTCTTCTGTTGTTAGTTCAACTTTTTTTTTTGGTTGGTTGCAGACAGGAAATTCTAAGCATTATGGTTTCCTTGAATTTGAAAATCCAGAGGTAATTTGATTTCTTGCTAAATTTGTGAAAGTTTCTTTTGTAAATCATTTTGACTACATTTATACATGTTTATAATTTGTAGGTTGCCAAGGTTGTAGCTGATGAGATTAATAATTATCTTGTGTTTGAGCACAACCTTCAGGTTCATCTTATCCCTCCGGAGCGTGTTCATCCAAAGCTGTAAGTTTCAATCTATTGTTGAATGTATTATGCCAAAGATTTTCTCAATACTGGATCCTTCTTTTAACATTTTGTTATATTCATGTTTTAACAAATTTTGTGCGAGTAGGTTTATATTTCTTGAAATTATTTTAATAAGTGTTTTATGCAGCTATATGTGTCTCTGTATATGCAATTAAATGTTTGTTGTCAATTAAATTATTCAGGCCATGCCAGTTTGTTAGTTAAAACCAATTAATATATTCAACAATTAGATTATTCAAGAACACATGTGATTTGCTGGCGTTTTGGTTTGTTTTTAATTAAGTCCAAATATTAAAATTAAGAAGAAAAAAAACAAAGGAAGAGATCATTTCTTCATGGTTACAATCTGCTTGAGTGGAATTTTTTGTTCCCCGTGTGGACTGATATTGAAACCAACTCACGCGGTGATAAATATTACTCATATCATCTGCCAATCATGTATTATTCATACCGGGTGTTCTATGTCTTTGTTTTCCTCTATACTAAGAGGTATAAACTCTGAACAGTGACCAAGAAGGACAAGTAAGCTGTCTATGATGTAATAGGCCCAGTGAGACGTGATCAGAGAGTTGAAGTTGGTCCATACTTTACTGACCCATATTGTTTCAATACACTTCAGCATTGATATTCTACTGGTTTGAACAGAGACCAAAATCAATATCGAAGTTATAAATTTAAACCTTGCTCCTTGTTAAAGGTTGTCATGAGCGTGATTGGATATTAACTGCATCATTTGTATCTTGTTGTGTTGGAAATTTTGCTATTATTTGTGTTTGTTTAATCAGTTTGTAGCAAAGGTAATTATACTCTATGGATTTTAAATTTTTTACAAATTCAATCAATGCTAAATAATCTTTTTCTGAGACCCAATTCTTTGCCTTTCCAACATGAATCAAAATATGATTTTATGCATCCATTCTGGTGTGAGCTTGGTCTTTAGGTGCCACTTTTAATCACTATTGTTGTGGCTATGATGCACATCTATGAATAAATTGTTATACAACTCGATAATATTTTATCAGAGAATCACGACAAAATGATGATTATTCATCTACTTAATGATTATTTACTTAGTCTTCTTTCAGTTCGATAGCTATCTTCATGGTGTGTATAGTAGGCATTTTATGGATTCTCAACAAACAAAAACATTGGTTATATCTCTGATCGTTGTCCTTTTCTTCTTTATTTTATAGGTGGAAATGCACTAATTGGAGAGACAATAGAAAAGATTGGATAGGAATTGCCCGAACACGGCACAACAAGGTACTTACTGGAGTGACACTTTATTAATGTGAGTGCATCGCATCCACTCTGATCACCAAAACTTGATCCATTGTCCGATCTGGGTCCTGGAGATTCTATCCATTCTCTATTCTCTTGTTCCTTTTTGATAGTTCCTTGATTACTCATGTGGGTCATGTTTTCCTGGGGTTACCCTTTATTATAATTCCATCTGATTGTGATTGAATGAATGCTAATATTTCAACTCATATTAGATATACACGATATCATACAGAATCAGTTAGGTTTGTCCAACGTTTGTTGATGTCGGTAGTATATTGAAGACCGGTGTTTTCTTAATTTCATTGGAAGACAATGAATTTTTGCTTGTTTCTTAATTTCATTCCTTGGTATATGCTCAGGAAAGAACATCAGATGAACACCAACACATGGTTCAAGGCATTGTTAAACGGGAAGAGAAGCGGCGCAAGAGAATCAAAGATGCCGGCATCGATTACGAGTGCCCAGATCTTGTAAGTGAAAAATTGTTTTTTTTCTTGTTTATGTTTTCTCGTGTTTCCATTGGTCTATTGTTCAATTGATCTTTTTTTTTTTGGCAGGTTGGTCTTTGTCAGCCAGCTACTAAGAAAATAAAATTTGACGAAGAGGATGACTAAATTTATCAATATGGTCTGCAGTCTTTAGATGGCGTTGCCTTCTGAGTGCTTGTTTTGTACTTGAATTGACAGAAACTCAATTTAACGGTAGCGGTATCCAAATACACTTTTTTATGATATATACAGTTTAGCTCTTTATTATGTGCCCTATGTATTTCAATTAAAATCAAATTTTGTGTTGACTCATATCGTGCATTTTTGTTAACAATAAACTCAGTGTTTAGTTTTTTTTAAAAATTGCATTGCATGTAGGGTTGTAAATAAATTAAACTTGGAATTTGTGTTAAATTTGTTAACGTTTGTGTTTTAATAATCATTTTAACTGTTTGATTGATTTTAAATTTAACTCTAGGATATCTTATTAAAAATATTTGAACATATATTTGACTCAGCTTAATTAGTTTACAGGGTTTTATACTTGGATGTTGATCATTTTAAATATTCATTCCGATTCAATCATACCATTAAGCTAGGTAACTCATTCTGCTTCTAGAGTGTCCACTGTTAGCATTTTTTGATTTACCTTGGTGGCTAGTATGGAATTTCTGTGAGATTGGGCCGTTCGTCTGATATTGAAAAAATCTTATTAATCAATTTTTAGGTAATTCGCTATGGAGCGATGATACTAGATAGTCTGTTTACGGTGAACGAAATTATCTAATTATCTTTTACTTCCTTACGTCAGGTAATTTTATGTTATTTTTGATTAATGGCATCTATTTGTTGTTGTTTTTGTTTTTGTTATTATTATTTTTATTTTTTATCTATTTTATATCAATCAATTTTGGAATGATCGGCCATGATAGAGCCAAGTTACTAGCTACCAGGATTGTAGCATGGGGCTCAATGTTCTTGAGAAAGAAAGCTCGGGGACCTTGAGAAAGAAAGCCCGGGGCTCAATGACTTTGAGACAGAAATTTATAGTGGAAAATAGAAAAAAAAAAGCAGGGAAAGAAGAGGTTAGCTCAGAGTAACAATGTCGGCATCGGTAGTTAGCTCGGGATGATGCGTGTAGCCCACAGTCTAAGATTAGCCTGGGTCAATCATCAGGACTGGCTCTGTCATTAGTGACCGATTCAGTCTTAGTGTTTAACAAAAGTTTTTTATCAGCCACACAATAAAATTGATAAGTGCTTATAGATTCAGTCTTAGTGTTTTACAAAAGTTTTTTATCAGCCACAAAATAAAATTGATAAGTGCTTATAGATTCAATATTTTTTAGTCAATTATCATCCTTAAAGACTTAGAAATTGAAAACGATCAACCTTTAATCCATTGATATCTATCCTTTTAAATTAAGGCTACGTTTGGTAAGATATAATCATTTTTGTAATATAATCAAGATTACATTATAAGATTGATTATTTTATTTGATATAATTTTAAAAATGTAATGTAATGTAATCTGTATTACAAAAGTTAATAAAAATATTATAATCTGGATTACAAGTTCAAAAATATATAATTTAGATTATATTACAGACTTAATTATATTATAAACATGATTACATTATACTTAACCAAAAGTAGCTTAAATAAATTTGAAAATTTCAGGATTTAAAATTTCAAATTGATTTAAAATCGGCTGAATATCTAATTAAAGATATGATATATCTTGACCAGTTGACATTGAAAATTATTAGAACTTTTAAAAATAAAAATTATAAATAAAAATAAACCGGCCAGTCCAGTCCGGTCTCAAATATTTTGTCTATATTCGAACTTTTGTTAATTAGTCCTTATGGTCAATTTTCTATAAGTCTTTAGCGACCTCCAACTAACAACTTTGGTGGCGACATATCCCTAAATCGTTTGACACGGTCATTTTCCTTTCTCTAATTCTGTAAATAATTAGATAATTCACTTCGATGTATAATTTATGGATATTTAAAAGTCGACTTTGAAATATTCATCCTATTTAACGCTCTCCGTTTTTTACCTATGGCAAGTGAAATCGAAGATTCTTCTATTTTATTTAGCAGCACCTTAGGATGGCATAGCCTTAACGTTAATGACGAGGTTCAAACGAGGAAAGACTTACGGTGGATACCTAGGCACCCAGAGACGAGGAAGGGCGTAGCAAGCGACGAAATACTTCGGAGATGAATGCATGATCCCCGAGATTCCGATCGGTCACCATTTCGAATGCTCTGAATCCGGGGCCAGTCTAAGAGATCCAACCGTCCACGGTTACGGACCATTTAGGAAGGTTCCTGGGTCTAAAATCGCCATGGTTGAGGATTCGAATTCGGATTGGATAGTTAAAACTAGTACTTTACCGCTGCACCATACCCGAGCCTTTTACATTCTTCCATGAGGTCCACGAGGTTGTGGTCCGTATGCATAATTATGCACATTCCTCTTCTACATTCTTCCATGATGTCCATGAGGTTGTGGTCCTTATGCATAATTATGCACACTCCTATTCTACAGTTGAAAATCACATCCTTCTCTTCTCATCCTCTAGCCCCATCTATTTTAGGCGTCTATCCTATCTAAGATAGGGCATGGATTGACTATGGACATATCCAAGGTCAATCTCTTCGATGGGTCAGATGCATGTTAGGTCAGTTCCGTCAAGTCAATTCTTATCGATTGGGTTAGTTGATCAGGATCCGTATTGATCGAGTCTTGATAGCTCCTGCTCATAAGATGATAAAAAACGATTTGTTCATCCTAACATCCTCGTCAATCTGTCACACGATTAATACGGAGATGATAAATTATGAGACTTATTGCTATTTCAATTCTTTCATCTAAAGTACACATAAGATGCCTTCAACTCTTTCATCTAAAGTAAATTGATATTACTACAGTTTAGCTATATTTTATTGTCATTTTCTCTATTTTTTTAATTTGTATTTAGTATTTTCCAAAATCTTAAATTTCATTTAAGATGGTTAGATTTCGGATATATCTATTAATCAACTTTATTGATACGCTATGCTGAACACTCAATATTTATTGTACTAATTAATTGATGAATAAGATTTCTCAACTTATCAACCAACCATTAATATAATATCTTATGCATTATTTCATTCAAATCAATCTCATCTTATTCAAATCTTATTAAATTAATTAGGATCGTATATACTAGATTTAGATTTTTAAAATTTTCTAGTAAAATAATATAAACATTAAAATAATAAAAGAAAATCTTTGCAAATTTTGTTCTTGCATGGTTCATTAAACAAATAAATTTAAACAATTTTTCGAAATAAATTTCATAAACTATATTTATTTATACTTTTTAAAACAATTTTATAAATAGATGTATGAATATATTTTTCTTCAAGAGAACAAGTTCAAATTTTGGCTGATTATGAAATTAATATAATCTCATGCATTTTAAAGTAATTTTTTTGAGGAAATTTACAAAAATATAAGAGTTCTAGGGGGCTAATTAAAAGTGTCCTCCTATTTCATGCCATCTCCATGTTCCCGGGAGTAGCTCTGTAGCAGATCGACCTCATTAATGGCGCAGCTCGGGCTCCCCCCTACTTTCGTAGAAGAGCTTCGCGCTTCTGATCCACCACCCACTTCGCCCGCCCGCTTCAATCTCCGCAATAAGAAGGAGAGTGCCAGAGAAGCAGCAGAAGAAGCGACGCGGACAATGGAGCCCGAGAGGAAGCTGGCGGAAACCCCAATCGGTGGCGTCGAAGACCACGGCGACGACGGCGAGCGGAAAAAGGTGGCTCTTTTGAGGGAACTCGTCGAAGCTAAAGACCCAGATTCCAAGGTCAGATTGCTCTTCCGCCCCTCTTTCTTCTTCCCCCAGTTCATCTTCTCCCCAGCTCCTTCTTTTACTCCCCAAATTCCAGTTTTTCACAAGGGTTTCCATACTTGTCGCCAGTCAAATTTAGGGTTCGAGAAGATTCCGCAAGACACCCTATTATTTCACAAACCATGCGGCGATTCTAGGTTTTCAAATCGACTTCTGTTAATCTTTGCAGTTTCTTTTTTCCCCTACTGATTAAGATGTTTTATGGTTATATCTGAAAAGTCATAGATTGAAATCTTCTCTCTTTGGAGTGAGCGACATTTGTTCATCAATCACTATCATCATTTATTATCAAAAAATCGTGAAAAAGTTTTGAAAAAGAAAGGTTGCAACTCTGAACCACATCTTTGAATCGAGAAGTTTGCATGTGAAGCACGATCAGATTAGTTAGCTACGTACATTACATTTCTGAGACATTAAATTTATGTGGGCGTTGATAAGTAGGAAGGTAGATGCAACTAATTGACTGTTTATTGCAAATGGTCATTGTAGAATGAGAGCTACTTTGTGCAGAAATAGTTTGATGACAGCTTATTAGGTAAAAAAAAATTCATAGAAAAATAATTATTTATTCTTCAAGTTTAAACTTGTGTCTACTTCTTCCCTCAAGTTTCGATATTAATATTGACGCTTTAGGACTTGTGATAAGTCTCTCAAAGTTCACAGTGTTCTTCAAGAATTATTCACTATTACAGTTTTGATGATTAGTCAAATTGTATATATCTTTGTAAGTTGTTCCATGGTCTTTCTAAATTCTACTCCGTAACAAGATGTCTTTGTTGATTTCTTGTAGAGTGAAAAACATAATTGTTATTGTGTTATCAAATAAGTTGTAAATAGGTAAAATTCTACGTATATATTAAAAGAGAATAATTATTTAATAAATTTTTGACCGAATCAAATAAAATTTATATTATGATATATTAACTATTTGATTAGATATTTTCTTTATTAATTTGTTGATTGACAGTTGCTTTATGAATCTGACTAAGCATCCTAAGACCTCTATAATTGTATACCTTATGGATAAGTTTTTCAATCAAGAAAATTATTTTTGTTACTTCTTTTCTTTCCTCTGCTTCTCTTTATCTTAATATATATGTATTATTGATCAATATGAAATATTGCATATACCATCATTTTTTTAATGATCTACAGCTCGGTATATACCGACATTTCTTATAGATCATATGCAAGTTTTTTCATGGCTTATTTTCTAGTCGACCATTCTAATGCTCTTGTTAGTGTCAACAATTACTTGTTCTTCGAGCATAAATTGTTGGGTCTACTTGAGTGGATTTCTTGTTGGTTCTTAGTTATTTCAAAATTGACCATAAGTTCCTCGCAAAAGTAACTTCTCTCTTGAAATCTGAAATCATTCTGTTACTTATTTGTTAACCTTCAGTTTGTCGAATTGGTATGATGCAGGAAGTAGATGACTTGATGCTGCGAAGGTTCTTGCGGGCGCGAGATCAAGATGTTAACAAGGCTGCTGCTATGTTCTTGAAGTACCTAAACTGGAGGAAAACTGCAGTGCCTAATGGTTTCATCGCAGAGGAAGAAGTCAAGACTGAACTTGCTCAGAAAAAGTTATGCTTACAAGGTCTCGACAAGGCAGGCCGCCCGATCGGGATCGTATTTGCAGCCAGACACTTCTCTTCCAATCGGGACATGCATGTGTTCAAGAGTAAGTCCTCAGTTGATACCCTCACAAAATATTAGGAAGTTGAAACTATTATCTCTTTGTGCCCTTGTTTTCGATCTTGTGATTTCAGATTTCTGTGTTTATGTCCTCGACAAACTCTGTGCAAGGTAATATTTTGTTTTATCTAATGAACAAGAATGTCGTATACTTGAGTACGTAGAATTCTGATAAAGGGTATGAACTTGCAGTATACCCAGTGGGCAAGAGAAGTTCATTGGCATTGTAGATCTTAAAGGTTGGGGTTATTCCAACTGTGATATTCGAGGGTATTTAGCTGCTCTCGACATCATGCAGGTCTGTCTCTCAGAAACTCTTGAAGACAAACTGTAGATCATCAGTGATTAAGTATCGAAAACATTTTTGGGCTTTGTCATTTGCAGAATTGCTACCCCGAAAGGCTCGGGAAAGCCTATTTAGTTCATGTTCCTTATCTTTCATGAAGGCATGGAAGATCATATACCCATTCATTGATAACAACACCAGGAAAAAGGTAGTCTTCAGAACTCTAACTCTGTTTACGATCTTCGGTTAGCTTTTTTGCAGTTAGTTTCGAAACGAATCTGAAGTTTTTCCAACACCGATCGTAGATTGTCTTCGTCGAGGATAAGAATCTGAAAGATACTTTGCTGCAAGAGATTGATGAGAGCCAGATACCAGATATATATGGAGGAAAATTGACTCTGGTTCAATGATATATTCATTAATGAAGATATGCTCAAAAGTTTATGATGATTTGAGTTCAATTATGATGAACTCTAAAGCTACACTTGTTAAAGATTTAAGTATAAGAAGACTATGATTTAGCATGAAATAAATGAGAAAGAGCTACTCCTATTCTCTTTAGTTGTTGCATTTGTTCTTTCTCATTGTTTAAGGAATCCATTCAAGGATGGCAATAAATAGAACACCAGTAATTGTTGTAATACTAGATATCCATGATGTTTCATACACGTCAGAGATAGATATTTACAGTGAGAAAAGACGATTCATTCGTCCTCAACGCCCCATCAATCAATCTTAGATTAATACAGAGAAGATAAATCACGAAATTACTAGGCCGGACAGTACAGATATTTGATTTCGTCAAAATTTAACCTCCAAATTTTATAGTGACAACGTTTCATGTGTTAGTCATTAGTCCATCCATGAAAATAAGTCAGAGATATTTCTTTTTCTGGGTCATTAAACTAATAATTCTACTCTTATTTTTTATTTTCTTTCAAACTTTAGGGGGCATTTGGTAGATTTATTTTTCATTTTCATTTTATGTAGAAAATGTGATTTTCTGAAAACCGTGTTTGGTTTGTATTTTCTAGTCTTGTTTTCAAAAAAGATATAGTATTTTCTGGAAAATTAAGAATGAATAAGTCATTTTCAGAAAAGAAAATAAATCAACTCCAGTTTTCATTCTTAGAAAATATTTATTTTATTAAAAAATATCAAAAGACATTCTATTCTATTTTTATTTTAAAAATACTCTTAATTTAATATTATCATAGTATTTTTTTTGAATTATAATGTTATGATTAAGATTTTTTAATCATATCGTTGATCGTAGTAAAATTTTATCGTATTAGAAATCAAGAATTCGGAATCTAAAATAACATAATTTATTATTGAAAAAAATTTAAAAAACAATATAACTGGAATAATTAAAATGTGATCATGTAAAGTTGATGAAAATTAATTAGAATAATTTTTTTATTAAAACCTTTCAGACTTTAGCTCTCTTTTCAGTTTTCACAAGCGTCGCCTTGGAACTTGGCAAGGGATTCCGATCGCCCCATTCATTCCAAGATGACGCCGTCGCGGTCTCTTTCTAATCCTTCTCCTCGCTGCCTTCCTTCCCTCGTCGGAATCCACCTGCCGGAGCGGCTGCAGCGTCGCCCTAGGATCATACCAATTAATTCCCAACGACAACGCCAGCTACATCGCTTCCCTCTTCGGTTTATCCGACTACAGCTCTCTGGGCCCTTACAACCCCGACGTCCCTAACCTCAACAGCATCCAGATCGGGAGGCGACTCCATGTCCCCTTCAGCTGCGACTGCATCAATGGCGACTTCCTAGGCAACAATTTCTCCTACCGCGTCCCCTCGGGGTACACCTACATAAG
The DNA here is from genome assembly GCA_024364735.1 of Boesenbergia rotunda. Taxonomy (NCBI): domain Eukaryota; kingdom Viridiplantae; phylum Streptophyta; class Magnoliopsida; order Zingiberales; family Zingiberaceae; genus Boesenbergia; species Boesenbergia rotunda. The sequence continues at coordinate 1,000,064 of JAGFNQ010000297.1, read as the reverse complement.
GATCGCCAGCAAGGTGTATGCTAACCTGACCACGGTTGCGGCGCTCACCCATTTCAATAGTTTCTCGGAGAAGAACGTGCCGACTGGGGCGAACATCAGTGTGATTGTCGATTGCTCTTGCGGGAATGGGGCGGTGTCGAGGGGCTATGGCCTGTTCGAGAAGTACCCGATCCATCCGGGGGAGAACCTGTCCTCTGTGTCCGCGGCTTACAACTTCACCTCGCAAGAGAATTTGCTGCAGAGTTATATCCATGGGTCAAATTTCACTTCCGGACCGGTGTTTATCCCAACCAAAGGTGAGGTTCTTTCATGTCGAGAGAAAATTTTGATTCAGCAAACAAGTATATATATATATATATATATATAAAGAAAAACCTCAAAATTGTTTGCCTGGTGGACTTGTCATCATTTACCCTGTATTCTTGTGACTTTGCTGCACGATAGCACTGCATCACTGTGCAATGGACCCTGATTCAAATTTCACTTCCGGCATAGTGTTTATCCCAACCAAAGTTGAGGCTCTTTCATGTTGACAGAACTTTTGATTCAACAATTCCGTTCAAGCAGAAAGTAGATATTTTTCTTGTAAAAGAAATCTTCGAAATTGTTTGCCCGGTGGACTTGTCATCACTTACTCTGTAATCTTGTGACTTATCTCATCAATATACGTATTCATTGAGTTTTCAAACATGTTTTATTAATAATTGGGGTTTCCTCCTAATAATGACTCCTCTAGGAATATTGTCCAATGATTAGCTTTTGTTATTTTGTAGTCAATGAGGCCTAAAAGTGTGGATCTTTTATAGTAATGTAGGAGTTGAGTAGATTTAGTTTACTTCCATGTTTGAGTACATATCCTTGGTAAAAATGACCATAGTAATTGGATCCAAATTATGCATGTGAATTGTTGATCTAGTTAATCAATTTTTAGCTAAGTCTCAGTAAGAAACCGACTCAAAATTAGTTATGAAATCTTTACTATTATTGAGTGGTACTACTTGTTGTGATGGCACGTGTTCAACTCTCTAGACCACTGAATGAAGTTGAAAGCTACTCTAACATTGCTTGCTGGATCCCACCGCCTTAAACCACATACTTGTAGATCAATCCTTCTACAATACCTAACGCCGGACAGGATAACGATTATCCTGTGAGCTTAAGAGAAGACGGGTTGGCGAGAAGATAGGAAAACTTTTATTCCCAATAGAGGATTAATTCTCATACAGCTCAATACAGGTATTATATAAACTCTAGATCCTAAGACTAAGAAAGGAAAGAAATCCTAAAATATAGATCTCAATTCCAATCGTGAAGAGAAAGAAAAGAGATCATTCTAGGAAAAAAAATCTCTTAACAGAAATTGAAATTAACAGAACAGGACGCTGATTTAGGCAAACTAGGACCCATAGATACTAGAAATACCAAAATTAACCTAAATACCATAAAAATGAAAATTACCAAAAATGGTAATAAAAACTTCTTAGGCTCCGATAACGGTCTAAACGTTGCTTTTTGGGCTCGAAAGTTGGCGGTTACAGTTCCCCGGTACTAAATGTAGTTCTCTGAATTCTGACGCGTGACCACCGACAGAACCTGATTCTGAGTCCTGAGTCAAAAGTTATGACCTTTGAAGTTCAAGGGATCATGTTGAATTGTCCTACATCAATACCATTATACATGAGACATAATCATACAATACTAACTATATTTGCCTCCATCTCCCCATCCCTCTCTTCAATATTTGATGACTTCCCATTCTCTCTGCCAAGTAGAGCGCGCAACAGATTTTGATGCTTCAATATGTCTGATGTCCTCAATTGCCACAAGAGAAATCAAACCACACATTGTAGATTCGAATCCAATATCTTTAGATTGCTAAATGACCTCCACAATAAGGCTACATGGTGAAATCTTTGTCACCTTGGTAGAATAACATAAATATACAAAAATAGGACACAAGCAATTTAATGTGGTTTGGCATAAATGTAGATCTTTGGAGAAAATCATAGTATATACAATATAAGAATATTAGTCCAAGAAAAATTAGGGAAAACACTGCCACCGTATAAAGTATCCTTCTCAATGAACCGTAGAACATTGAAGGAGAAAAGTGAAAAACTTAACCTCTAGTGCTCTTTGGACAACCACAAAGCTCTCCACGGCAAGAACAAAAAAAATGTTCTTTTCTACAAGTCTTTTGGTTTCCCAAAGTCTCTATAATCTCTCCAAGATGCCTCTTAGGATCGGCAGTTAGTCTAGAATGCTCCTTCAGTAGTCAAGCTTATGGTTTTGACTCACTGGGCCTGAGTTTATTTGGCCATGCTCGGAACTGGCCTGTTGGGGCAGTTCCTCCCGAACCAATACCCCAGTGGCTTTAATGAAGTGTGGCTATTTTTCTTTTCTTACATTTGCTAATCCAGTGTAGCAGTCTCTTATCTTTCTTCTATCCTTTTATTTCATTATTTTGACTACAACATTTGTACTTAATTTTGCAGACCCAATTGGAAACTATCGCCCACTTTCAAGGTAAATATTGATGTCCACCAGTAGTAACTTTGACTGTTCTAAATGTAGTCTAACACAAGTCTTGCATTACCGTGCTATTGAGTGCAGGTTATTCGTCTTCCTATCTGTTCTACCGATTGTTTATTGTTATAGCAGAAGGGTATAAATCTGTCATGGAAAAGTAAATCTTCTTGGATTACTGACTTACCTGAAGAGGTTAAATCTTTTTGGATTACTGACTTACCTGAAGAGGTTATTGTTACTGTTGTGAAAACCAACAGGAATTTCTGCGGATGCTATTTCTGGGATTATTGTAGCCGTAACTGTTGCATTACTATTGGAATTTGTTTATACATTTGTCTTCAAAGGAGAAAGAACTCAAAGGTAGCTTCATGCCGATCACCTGTTGAAGGTATCTTTTGCTGCACAGTCGTCATAACTTTATATTGTTATTACCTTAGGAACTGCAAAATTGGGTGTTTTATGTTTTCTTCATTCTCAAACTCTTTCAGTTTTTTATGGGAGAACAATGGTTTTTTTTTAATTTCTTCATACGAATATTGTTTCACCTTATGCTTGCTATGATAATTGAAAATTAAATATAACAGTTCTTCGTTAATGCATAATAAAACGTCATAAAATTTGCTACATGAAAGGAAGTTGGCAAGTGCCACTATTTGGGGACTTGAAAACCAATCAGTAAATGAATGCAATCAGGTAAGGAATCCCTAATGGATTACAAGATGTCTACCCTATATATTTATATGCTCTGAGACATCTATAGCACGCATTGATACATTATAGGCTGCACTTAAAAGAGTATTAATTGGTACTTCTGGACCGCTGATCGAAATCCCAAATGACCAAATAAACCAGTCCTTGTTTATGCAGAAGTACCAATTGGCACTTAAAATGTTCTTTTAAGTTGTTTATGAGTCGATTGAAAATAGTAACTTGCACGGGTTAGGTAAGAGTCTACACAAAGTAAAAAATCAATCTTGAATTGATTAATTTGAAGGTCCATCTTCCTTGATGAAGTACCATCATGCTATATTTTTATATATTTTCATGTAGGTAGAGAGCCTTTGCCCTGGCTTACAAGGATACAAATTGCCCTTGATTCAGCCAGGGGTCTGGAGTATATCCATGAGCATACCAATCCAGTCTATATACATCGTGATATCAAATCATCTAATATATTGATAGACAAGAACTTCCGAGCAAAGGTACTTGTTGAATTGCAAGATAAATGCTCTCACTGATTGCTGAAAATTTGTGTACTTTTAAGGTTGCAGATTTTGGTTTAGCAAAACTCACCGAAGTAGTGCAGCTTTGCGATCAAAGATTGTTGGTACATTTTGTTATATGCCTCCTGAGTAAGAAGCTTCTCTCTAATTTAAGATGCCCCCGGGGTTATGGTGTAGCGGAAGGGCGACTAGTTGTCATCCTAGGCATCCACGGTTCAATCCCCAGCTACGGCATATTTTGCAGAAATTTTTCCTCCAAATGGGATGTGAACTTGAGACGCTAGGCTTCTGGACCACCCGCCGCGAGCGCTTCCCGATTTACCCTGACGGTCGATCGAAAACTTCTGTGGGACCATGCCGGTCGCCGAGGTTCGACGTTATCCAACCTCATTAATCATTTTTTCTCTCTCTAATTAAGATACATCTTTGTTCTCACTATTTTAATCTCTAGAATGAATGAAACAAGATGGTTTCTGTTTTTCTTTATCAACTCACTCACAAATTCATGTGATGTATAAATAAAATTGCTAATTCACTACGGCTGGTTTCTGTTGCAGATACGCACACGGTAAAATTTCTCTAAAGGTGGATGCCTATGCATTTGGAGTTGTTCTTTATCAACTTATTTCAGTGAAAGATGCAGTTGTGAAAACAAATGGCTCGGCTACAGAACCAAGCGGATTGGCTGCTCTAGTTATATTGCACTTCCCTAATCATTCTATGCATGGCATCCATATTTTGATCATTAGGAAATTGAAAAGACATTCTATTTACATTCCATAAAAAAAATGCGGTTCGAGGAAGCCCTTGGCAAATCTGCTCCAAAGGAAGAACTGAAAAAGCTTGTTGATCCTCAGCTCACTCAAAACTATCCACTCGATCGACTATGTTCTCGCGGTGAGGAACTAGCCCCTTAAACAGGACATTAGTTATATGAAATTCTCTTTCACTGAGCATATGGTGAAGGGGGATTAAAATAGCTTGTGGATAAATTTCTTGCATAATTTTAAAGCATTTGAATTTGTTATTCTATTTTAATCATTGACATTCGGTAAATAAAACTGCAGCACCTAAATAAACATGGCTATGATACTTGAGATTAATGCAACAGCCACGACACTTGCTTGCAGGTAATAGAAATAGATCAGTAAATTCGAGTGCCACAAGATCTGTTCGAGGAAATTTATTCACTTATTGTTATTTTAAGTCTCACTTCACCGTATGCAAGAGCCCATTAAACAGTAGGATCATGATTTAGAATACTCAATGCTTAAAGATCTTTGCTTTTTTCTAGATGGCCTTGCTGGCAAAGTGTTGCACTCAAGAGAATCCCCAACAGAGACCAAGAATGAGGCAAATTGTAGTATCATTAACGACACTATCGACGGCCACTGAAGACTGGAACATGGGCTCCTGTTTTTTAGCAAATTCATCTGAAGGCGAGTTAAAACCATAGGTTTTGGAGACATGTTGTCGACCTTTTACGCAAGAGGAGCAGAACTTGAAACTCCAGATCTTTGTATTGGTTCTTCCTTAAAAATAAAAATATATTACTCAAAACATTTTAAAAGATATATTTAAGAAACCAAAAATAAAAGACATCTCTATGAGAAGTTAGTCTTCGCCATGCTATAAATGCCCTTATGGACTATCTACTTATCCTTAATTCCATGAACAATATAGAATCATTTTAAGAACAGTTATAGGCAAAAGGGAAAGAAACTTGTCTGGTAATCAAGAAACTTGCATATATACATCCCTCAATCACTGACCATGTAGAAAAACATCATAGAAACCTGAACGTTTATTGTCAATCACACTAGATCTGGCCTTTTTCACTATAAATATTCGAAATAACACATGGGTGTGAAAGAAGCAAGATTTTTTTTAGAATTCTACGGCATTCAAATTTTGAGCTAATTGCTTGTATCAGACCCCTGCTGGCAACTAGTCAGTGAAAGAGGTTGGGAACGTCATCAAGTGGTAAGTTAGCATAGATCAGATAGATTAGACTACCACACTGAACACTTCAGCTATCAGGTTGCTCAGCTTTTACAGTTGATTTTAGAGTCAGAGCATCATCAGTGCCTGGAGCAGCAGCAGCACCGTTCTGGAGACTCCTAGCTACAACGAAGTCGCTTAGCACATCGAAATTTAGCCTGCCACTGACCTTTCTTCCACTGCAGATGAGAGACATTGAATCAAGGTATCCAACAGGGAGGTCAAATGGTACAAATGATGTCTCATGAAATACCAGTTTAGACGGTCGTTGATGGCCGACAGATCTTTTGAGGGGCTCTGATACGCATGCGTGCTTTCACCGACACATGCATAGTAACTCTTTGAGCTTGGAGAGAGCAAGGCATCCATCTGGAAACATTGAATAGAAAGGTGCTAAATCATGTAGGTTAGATTTTGATCTAAACCTTCTTGAATCAAATAAGATTATAAATGAATTCTTTTTTTCTACACGCACAAGCATGGAATCCATTTCTCCTAATGTATCTTCCAACTGTAGTGGTTTAGATTCAGAAAAAGGTTAACATCATGGAGATCAATTCCTATAAAACATGCTTAGAGACTAGATCTACATGGATAAACAAGAAATTAAAGGTTTAAAATGATGACACTGACATGAAAATTGCAGAAAACTGCACACCTTAGACGATCGCAGAGGTGAAACATATACATTATGACCAGCAGAGACTTTCTTTGGAGACATGTCAGGAAGATGTGGAAACGAGGATATCCTAGGTGATCCTGGAATTTGACCTGTTTTACATGTTCTTAGCAACGGTTCAAAGCTCATACAACATAGTGTCATATTTTGAAATAAAATAAAACAAACTTACTATCAGAACTAATTTTGTCTTCAATGGTTTTGCTGCTACTATTACTCACACCGGCATGCCCTAGTTCAACCAATAAAGGCTTCACTGAAGGAACAAATACCTCATTGTAAAATGTAATGATATCGACATGCTCCTGTCCTGTTTTCTGTTCACATATATGTCAGAATGGATTCATAAATCTTCCATTTAAATGTAACAGACTAAAGATATATTACTCCATTTCGGCTGTTCGATGGCCAGTGAACAAAGATACTGCGAAAAACTTGAGGTTTGCATTGTGATTGCTTTCTGTAGTTGTATATGATCTCCTTAAAGGTTAGGCTGAGTTGAGAAATCTGTGGAAAGAATACAAGATTCACATGCCTTTCACAGATCACAAGAAATGGAAAAGGAACTCACTCCTGGTCATCAGAGTTGTACCTTGGCGACCCCATAGAAGCTACAAAGAATTAATTGATCAATATGCCTATTAAAAAAGAGAACAGTTCGGTGAACAAGAATCTGCTGAATGAGAGAATAGATGCGCTCTAGAATTTGCTGGGACAACTGAAGCCTTTCACTCAAGCTTTTGATTCTGATGGCTGCCAGCTTTGTAATCTATGAAGCACCAAAGGGAATAATTGGAAGAACAAATAAGTCACTACAACTCTGTCGCAAAGGCAGCATTTATACGTGCATCAATATTAATTCAGGTTCATATTTAACCTTACTAAAGAAGACATTGATCCCTGTTTCTGCACAAGTTTCCCCTCCTCCAGTGGATTTGGTCGTGTTGGGCTGAATACAAATTTACTTTTTAGATTCAGCAACAGAAAGATTTGGGTAAATGGAATTAAACATATATCTAAGCAAAGTCATCAACCTTGCAAAAGCAGACTGAAGAGGTAGTTTAGATTTGGGACTACAAAAGGCACGATCCTTCACAGGTGATTTTAGGAAGTTTCGTTCTATCAACACATTTCGGTATTCATTGCATGCTTTCTTTGGAGATCTAGGGTCTTCATTTTGTTCTGTAACACCAGTCAGAGAATAACCATTTAGTTCAGTACTTCAGTAATGAATAAACATATAATGATTTAATCTGAGTCAGGAAAGAATTTTTCCAAAGCACTAATACAATTTAATCTGAGTCAGGAAACATATAATGGGCAATAGATTTAATCTAAGATGGTGCACAAGATGCAACAAACTCTGTGTAACCATTAATTACAAAGTGGGAAAAACTAGGTATTTGAGTAGGAATGGTTTCAGTAGCTTGAAATGCTTGCTGCAATAGCATAGTGACCGTGCGATCACAACTTAGCTACATGAAAAAAGAGCGCAAACTTCAGCATTGAATTTTGTCGAAGGACAGACTTGTTAAAACAAGCACACAACTGCCATCTCTTTTCTTGAATACAATAGGTGAACTATGGTTGACTTTCGTTAATTGAAAAAAAAAACTAAATTAAGTTTCTAGCAACACTGACCATTAGAAACACAGATAGAGGAAATCAGATACTACTGCAGGATTCACAAACTAAACTTTGTGACTCCTTAATGGGAAATGAACAAACCAAGAGACAGAAGAAACACCGTATAGTTTTGCAATAACTAGCTACACCATGTGCTTATCCTCCTAAGAATATGATTTTGTGCATGTCTAATATAAACTTGCATGATTAAGAAGTCACCAATTCCAAACAAACAAACACAATTATAGTTCCAAAATAACTTAGTATGCCACTGAAAAGAGATAAATTGCAAGCTTCACAGAACGAAGCTACAAACCTGGGGATTGTTCAGATTTTTGGAAAGGTAGAGTCAGACCTCCAGAAGAAACATTATAATTCCCAGCAATTGTATCGAGAGATGGCATTGGTTCTGCTAATAGTCCTAAACGATTTATTTCTGTAGAGAGAACTGGTCTGGCTACTATCAAAGAATTATACATCGAGGAACCTTTTTCCCATGCCATGCTTTCTAAGAGCCTCTCTTCCAGGGAATTTAAATGTCTTTTCAACTCACGTGGAAGACTTTCCTCGTGCCTGACATAACTTTCTATGACCTTGCTCAAATCAAAGGCTGTAATGCCTGTTTTCTCCAAAACAGCAGGAAACATCAAAGTAACAGTTTTATGCGCAGTCAAAACTAGCTCAGATGAGCAAGCAAGCATGCAGCGATGAAACCGTTCATTTGATAATAATGAAGTAAGATTGCATCCATTTAATATATGTGATTCCGCTCTACACATCGCCTCCAAAACCCTGTAGTACAACTTAAGCGCCTCCAACTTTCTCTGCTCAGCCCATATACTATCCATCCGAGCAGAACTCTGCATGCTACCTGAAATATGCCCATCTCCAAAAGCAGAGGAAAGAAAAATAGCTCCAAGAATAATGTTGGCTCTTTGTGTTACTTCACTGGTTATATCCTTGTCACAAGTAGAAAGGAAACGGAGAAGCTCTGGTGAAGGCCTTGAAGGAAGAGGAGATATAATGTTTCGAAGCCACTTTGCCATAGTCATGGCGGAGCTCACTGGAGTAACAGGAGCCAACTTAGCGCTCCCTATAAGACTTCCCTTCAAAGGAGAACCAGGAGAACATGGTGGAGACAATGGACTTGTGATAGACTTTGCTGGTGAAGCAATTAACTCATACTTTCTCTACATTGAATAACATCAAACAATCAGACAGATTGCGATAAATTAAAAGAAGCATATTGCTGCAGAACCATACCTTTGTTCCACACATGTTAATAGCGCCTCCAGATAAGCTTCCACTGCCAATTAGACTGTCGCTGTCATTAACAAACATTCGCTCATCTAGCTCACCTTTAAGGATTGCATCTTCGTAATCTTTCTCCAAGATAAGTATACTTGACTGTAATGACTTTTCCTCCAAGAGGTCATCAAAATAGGTCAAGCCGTCTATAACATAGAAATAACTATTATAACTCAAATATTAGAAAGTGTATGGAGTAAAAGGGCAGTAAAGGTGGCTTAGGACCTGTGTCGATATAAGCCAGACATTCATTCTTTGCATTTGAAGCTTCTTGTGGTTTTTTCTTCAATATGCCCACTATCAAGTTATTTGCCATTTCCATTACTCCACGCAGTTCGTCCTCTGAGGCATCATATTTCTCGCATAGAGAAGCTAAAAGGTTGACTCCCTTATCTGACCGTTTAGCTGGAATGGAATGCCATATTAGCAATCACAACTAAGCTGAGAAACAGTATACAAATGATTGACTCAATACTGGAAACGAAAAAAATGTACAAGATGTAATTACCAAAAATTGGTGAGTCTTGAATACTAAAATTCCTGATATGCTTGGGCGCATGGAGAATAAGTATAGCCTAATGGGAAAAAACAGTAATAAGGAACTTTGGAAGTGAAGAAAATGTTTCTATAATAAAATACACTGGCCTAGAAGTTTGAAATATATGTTCCACAGACTAACCAGTATGGAAACTAGTCCATTAGTACATGTCACCAGATCCTTGAAGCGTCCAAATGCATGTATGCGGAGAGCTAAAAATAATAGCCATCCAAATCGATGGTAGTCAGAAATATAACCCTTTCCACAAGTAGAAATTGTTGAATCATGACCGTTGCTTGTATCATTTGCATGAATAACTCTTGGTATGCTCGTTTATAGTACCTGGTCCATCTCATCATGATAAGCTTACTTGAGATTATATAGTTAACATACAATAATTACAACCATGACAATTTCAATCTAGAATTAGATTATATAAGAAACAAGTTGTATATTGGACATCAGAAATACATCCACTTCAACTGCAAATTGGAAATGATATTTTAAAATCTAAACAGCTAGAAAATGCCGGCAATTTTTAGAAATCTAAATTTTTTCAGCCATGCAAGTACATGTAAAAGGGAGTCAGTCACACTAATTCTAGGTTCGGAAATTACCAACAAATGCATCATAGTGTCGTACAATGCACCATGAAATGCAAATACATTTCTAATATTTGATTTTGAAATTCATAAGAAAGTAGCTTCTCTAACTAGAAGTTGCAAAGGAAAAAATTCAACAAAAGGGAAATCAAATTCTGAAAACAATGTTAAAATCATTTCCAGGGACAATAACAAAGGAATTGTCAGAGTTGTAATCCCTTCCAGCTCATCCAATTATACAATTTGTTGATGACCGCGGGGGGGGGAGGGAAATCAAATTCTGAAATAAAATCCTTTACAGCTCATCCAATTTTACCAACATCATCCAATAACAAAGGAAATACCAGAGTTATAATCCCTTCTAGATCATCCAATTTTGCCAACATTGCAGATAATATCATTACAACTTATTTATGCATACTCCATCACTCGTAGTAAAATATGTGAAAATGCTAAAATTAATCTGAACTGGAATGCAAAAAGGAACCTATGACGATCATAAAAATGAAACCATTAATTCTTTTGCTAGAAACAAATACCAAAAGAATTTGAGATAGAATTCTATTCCAACCTCCCTTATAAAACTAATCATTCATTTCCAACCAAAAACTATTAAAAAGGCATAGCACAGAAAATCATGACAAACAAGCCCAGAGATCTAGGTTATAATGATGGTGGAGGAAAGAACCAATCTCAACAAGCACAAAGAACTAAGCGATGATTCTTGACACGATGTGATACTAGGATTTTTTTCTCTTTTCTGATCCAATTGATTTTTTTTTAATTTATAAAAAACACTTCGTAATAGCATTGCAAAATGACAATGGTAATCAGACAAATAAATTCATTGATCATTAGTTACAGTGCAAATGTTGTGGTATAAACGTAAGCACTTGAAATGCCAGCCATAAGTAGAAGTATCAGTAGATCAAAGAATACCTGCTAAGAAGACATAAGTGGACAATGTTCGCCTGTAGCTCCTTCACCTAATCAACAAGAAAACATGAGCTCTAACTATCTGGAGCAGACAACATGGAACTATATGTGAGGGAAGAGGGGAATCTGAAATCAGTGACCAGTTGTTAAGTCAAGATAATAGAAAGGAATGCTTTTTATACCTCAAGCCTCTTCTCCCAGTCTGAACCATATAAACCACTTAATATGTAACCTGCCTTCAGACAATATTGTGGCATCTCTTTGAAGAAATCCACAACACTACAAGTAGAAAACAAAGGTTCAGCCCCACAAACACAAAAGCCCAACAGCAATAAGGGATTAAACAAGAAAAGTAACTCACTTCAGCTTAAATATTCTTAGTATCTGACAGAGCGTGATGCCATTTTCTTCCTTGTCTCGCTTAAGTCTCCCCTTGCCAAGCTTTGCCACGCAATACAAAGTAATTGCAGACCAAAACCTCTCGATCTCCTCAGGCTACAAAATCAGCAATTTTGATAACGAAATGACCAAACTAAACCCCTCAAACGACATCCTAAATTCCCTTACCGATCCACTTCCAATAGCGGACATATTTGCCAAGAGGAAGTGTTTGGTTTCCTTGAATAAAAAGATAGCTTGCCTAAGCATGCCCTCGTCAAGAGTCAGCTTACTCTGCATAACAAATCAGCAAATCACCCAAAAGAGGAAAATAGTTAGATCGGAAAGACCAGATCAAAAGAATCACATCACATGTGTTAATTAATTAGACGACAAATTCCAACAAACCTTGCACACATCAATAAAGCGAGCTTCCATGGCGCCTCCGTCGCCCTCAAGCGATGCAATCGACGGCTTCACGTCCTCCATGTCCAAGCAGCACCTATCGACTCAAAATTTATCCTCAGAAACCCTAGCCGACCAACCTTCTTGGCTCCCAAACTCGCCGAAGGGTAGATCCAACCAAAGACAGCGCCGAGAAGCCAGTAACCTCCAAGGCAAAGTTGGTATCTTCTCTCTACCCCCGACCAAAAGCTGCAGGAGATCGCCGGAATTGACGGATCCAGCAGGAAACGAAACCGGCGGCGGTGGATCGAGGCCGAAATCGACGACTATAGGGTTTGGGATCGATGCCGCACAAAACCCTGCTCTCTCTCTCTCCTCCGCATCCTTGTTTCCCTCCCTTTTCTCCCGCCGTCTTTTATACCGGCGATGGATATCCCTCTGTTTTCGCGCGGGAAAATGGATATGCATGTGATGTGAAGGCGGCATACATCCCATGGCCGACCTTGCATACATATGACAACCAATCACGAAAAGACGCGTGTTCAACAAGCCAGTAAATTTCTTCTTATTGATTCTTTTTTGCCACGGGAAAATTACGTGTTCTGGAGAACGACAGACAAGGGTGGGACCGCCATTGTGCAAGGAAATAGTTGGAGCGACCTTTCTTGACAACCTAACTTTCCTACTCTTTTGTTCATTGGAAGACTGGATGAGGGTCCCAAGTTGCTCTGTCTTCTTTAGACGGGCTGGACCACGAGGGTCGAGTCATCGAAGAAGGGGAAAAGGCTAATGGCCCACCTGACAATTAACTACACGGATTTCATACCTTTCAGTTGGTTGGATGAGGCGCACGGGGCCCGCTTAAGTATGATCGTCAATCGATTCAACTTTGGAATTCTAATTATATTAAAATATGATATTAAGTATTTTATTATTAAATTAAAACCTTTTGTTAAAATTTTCATAGGGATAATCATCATTCAAATGTATAATATTCAAATTCTAAGTGATATATTGTGATATTCTTATCGTAAATTATCTAAAATTCCAATTATATCTTAAACTTTATCTCTAATTCTATATTAAAAAAAGCTTATTTCCTGTAAAATTTATTTACTTTAACTCCTTGATTAATATTGATTTACTTAATTATTATAGTTATTTTTAAGTACAAAATCTAAAATGATATGTAATTCCTTCTATTTAGTATCATATAATTATAATCTACTATATTTTTTTTATCAAATTAAGTACAATCTTTTTTTAAATTCAATTATTCAAGAAATGATCAAAGTTGCCCACAATTAATTGGAGCTACTCAAATCGATTGGAGAGCTTCGATCGAATATGGGTTTATCGACGATTGATCAATTCTATTTATCGCGAGAGAACATCACCTTCATTTTTTATAAGTACAAAAAGTCTAAACAAATATAATTCTTCCTAAATTCAGCACATTTAAATTAAAATTTAATATATTTTCTATCAAATTAAATATAATTTTTTTCACCTAACCAATTGATTAAGAACATGTCAATCGATTAGTTTAGGATAAATTGATTAGGGCATACTTAATTTGATAAATAATATACTAGATTTTAATTAAATGATGTTGAATTTAGGAAGAATTATACTTTATTTTATTTTTTAAAAAAAATTGATAATAATTTGATAAATCGGTAATTAAAGTAGATACAATTATATATATATATACACACACACACGAGTTTGCTCTATTGCGGACGCGCCGTGCGGATCGCGTACGCGACAACGCCTGATCGATCACCGTTTGCCTGATCGGTCATGGAGGGGCTCGGGAAGGCTCGGGAGCGTAGCTCGACGAGTTCACCGTACCTCGACGGGTTCACCCTACTCCCCCTAGGGTTCATCGCTCACCCCCTGGGTTATAGTTTTGTTCGGGGGCGACGGTCGAAGGCCGCTGGTACGATCGGAGGACTCGTCGAGCCTCTCCATGACCGATCACCGTACCCCGACGGGTTCACCCTATCCCCTACGGTTCATGGCTCACCCCTAAGTTATAGTTTTGTTCGGGAGCAGCGGTCGAACGCCGCCGATACGATCGAAGGACTCACCGAGCCTATCCGTGACCGATCAGGCCAACGCCCGATCGGTCACGGTAACCGATCATGCCAACGCCTGATCGGTCCCGTGACCGATTAGGCGTTGTCGTGCACGCGATCCGCAAGGCACGGTCCGCAGTAGAGCATTTCTCTCTCTCTCTCTCTATATATATATATATGAGTAAGATGAGATTGCTGAGTTTGCATGGGGAGACTTAGAATAATTTTCCCTTATTCTTACCTAAATTCAGTGGCGTAGCCAGAATTATCGATAAGGAGGGGTGATTTTCGAAAATTACAAATCTTAGTGTAAATTGATCAATATTAAAACTTAGACATGAGACATCAAATATACACAGGACTTAACTCAATTGATCGATACCAAAACTATCCGGGTACTTACATAACTTTGGTTCGATCATAATTGGATCAAATCAACTTTAAATCGATTCTGATTTGAACCAATATAATCTTTAGATACAAAACATCAAATATACACAGGATCTAACTTAATTCGGTTGATCAACATCAAAATTATCCGGAATACTTACATAAACTTGGTTCGACCATAATTTGATCAAATCAACTTCAAATCAATCACGGATTGATCCAATGTAATCTTTAGTTCCGCACCTACCTGTCAGATTTATTTTGAATCCGATCCAATTTTAATATAGCGTTTTCACTTCATGTTCTATGAATTAGTTTATTCATTTATTATCATATATTTTATTTTTAAAATTAAATATTTATCATTCTAAATCAAGATATTTCCTTATAAAAGTTATACTAATGGATAGTTTAGGTCTTGAGGTTTTCAAATATATAATCAATTTCAAGTTTTGAACGATAAACGATGATAAATTAATTCGTTAAAGTATATATATATATATTAAAGTCGGGGGGTGCGACCGCACCCCCTACTGCTAAGGTGGCTACGCCACTGCCTAAATTAATATAATTATCTATTTATTTATAATGGAAAGAAATATGTATTTTATTATTCTGGAAAGCTATATATATTTATATATATATAAATAAAAAGAGGTGATCTCCTGCGTCCCAATTTATACGCGCCCATGCGCGTCAGTGAGATTTTTTATTTTTTGAAATTAACATTTTCTCCGTTAATTCATTTTTATTAATTTCTAAAAAAAATCTCCTCCCGTCGTCGTCTCCTTCCTTGGCGAGCCAGACGGCGGGCGACGGCGGAGGCGGCGACGGCTGCGACGCAAGCCGGAGGCGGCGAGGGCAGTCGAACTCCTCCCCGTCGTCGTCTTCTTCCTTGGCGCGCCAGACGACGGGCGATGGTGGAGGCGGCGACGCAAGCCGGAGGCGGCGAGGGCAGCCCTCGCCGCCTCTGGCTTGCGTCGCCGCATCCGCCGTCGCCCGTCGTCTGGCGCGCCAAGGAAGAAGACGACGGCGGGGAGGAGTTCGACTGCCCTCGCCGCCTCCAGCTGCTCTCGCCGCCTCCGGCTTGCGTCGCCGCATCCGCCGTCGCCTGTCGTCTGGCGCGCCAAGGAAGAAGACGACGACGGGGAGCAGAATTTTTTTTAGAAATTAATAAAAATGAATTAACAGAGGAAATGTTATATATATATATATATATATATATATATATATATATATATATATATAAGTTCACCAAATCAACTAACGATAAAATTAGTAAAAATATAGTCCTTCAAATTATTTTTGTAAATTTATCGGACGCTTCGATTGAAAAATTTCAAAGATTTAAATTTGAAATATTTTGTTTGCAGATGACAAATGTGAATCTTTTTCGGGTTTAACTGCAATGGTCTGTGGACCGGTCTGAAACGCGATTCCCCGGTTGACTCGTAGAGAATGTCGCCAACTCTCTCGAGCCTCACCAACCCTACTGAAGCATCGACTATAAATACTCCGGCGAGGTCTTCTCCGCCGGCGACGAACCAAACCCCATCGTTCCAGCCACTCCTCCTCTACCTCCGTACCTGACTCCTCCGATCTGACCATGGCGGCCGCGGCTCCGGGGGGCGCGGCGTTCTCCAACCTCGGCTTCCCATCCTCCAACTTCCTCTCTCGCCCCGCTGTCGCCCCACCTTCTGCCGCCCGCTTCCTTGCCCCCTCGCGCCCTCCCTTTCACCTCCGGACCAAGTTATCTTCCACCGCCCGGTGCCATGTCGTTGCGCGAGGCGGAGGAGGCTACGGAGGCAGCGACGGCGGGCATGGTGGCGGCGGGGGAGACGGAGGGGAGGGCGGTGATTCGGGCGAGAACAACCGCGCCGAGGCGTTGCTCGTGCTGGCGAAGGCCGAAAGGACGCTCGAGAGCCTCCCCAAGGACTTGGCCGCCGCGATTGAGAACGGGAGGATCCCCGGGTCGATCGTGCGGCGGTTCTTTGAGCTCGAGAGGTCGCCGGTCTTCCGATGGCTGCTCCAGTTTGGGGGATTCAAGGAGAGGCTCCTTGCTGACGATCTTTTCTTGGCTAAGGTCGCCATGGCGTGTGGCTTCGGCATCTTCAATACGGTGGTATGTTTTCACATTTATACTTTCTCCTGACGTAGGTATTATAGCCTGTTTAGTTGGATGAATGATTCTTGAATAGGAGGGATGAGGATCCGGGAGGTAAAGTAACTCAAAAAGTTCAAGGAACAGTCTCTTAATGAACTTTTCTTGTTCCTTTCCCTATTCCTCCCCTCCACCCTACCATTCCCAAAGGATTTTTTTTTAAATTAATTTTTATAAACTTTTCTTATTAAATTAGCTGATAGTTTATATACTTAATTTCTCTAAGTTGGTTTTAGGCTTTATTTCTCACAAGGATTTTTATTGAAAATGTTTGAAATAGTTAGTCCAATGAAGGATTTTTTTTTATAGAAGCTACAGAATAATATTCCAGCGTCATAGTCAGGAGTAATTATTCTTAATCAAAAAATGCTTTAGATACTGCAAGCGGAGCCATTGGATTGATGGTTTTTCGCTGCTTAGTTTTTTTGCTATACACATGCACATATAGTGACTAAAAATAGTTGAAGGATCAGTTTTCTGATACGTCTTATATTTTAGCTGAGTTTTGGATGAATCATGTGTTTTAGTCATGACATTCTGTCTTGTATTTACAACAAATGTTCATGCCTGTAATGACTTTTCCTTTTGTAGAATCTCCACCATTTTATTTTTCTTCTTTTTATCATGTATGCATATCTTAATTTTTTTTAATGATCTTTGACTTCCTTTAATTCTAATATGAGCTTACCCATTTCAGACAGCCGATGAGTGGGAGCGTCGCAGAGAGAACTTTATTAAGGAATTGGATTTTGTTATCTGTGACGTGGTATGATTTATATCATGATATTTCCTTTTAGTTTGATTAAAGGCTCAGCTAATTAGTCTTTTTTACCTTTCATATGAGGATGATTCACCTTTTGAATTATGATCTAAAATTCTTACTATACTTACTGTATTGTTGAAATAGGATGGAACCAAATCAGTCGCAAAATGACTTGGAAGGAAAACAACCTGTCATATAAACTGTCAAAGGATATGTTACAAGCATAAGATTGAACACAAACAATGGGATAGTTTGTAGACTCTAGTGATCTCGCTGGTGTCTAGACTCTAGTTATCTTTGGGTTGGTAGAATACCAATTTGCAGGTGTCGATATGGACAAAAGGGCATCAATCTTTATATTGATAAGAGAAGGAAATTAATGTTGGATTTGTAAACTGGTGTCCTTTATATTACTTCCAATACACACTGTTCTTGATATTCTTCAGACATGGATTATAGATCATAACTAGATTGTAACCAACTACACAACTACAGAAATCAACTGCATAGCTACATGCAACTTACTGGTTTAACCACATTGTAAGTGAAAATCAGTAGCACTTGACTTTATATAGCATGCATAGAACAACAGTACTATATTCTTTTGACCATGTGATTGGAGTTAGAGAGCCTCCGTGGATGTGAGTCAGAAAAAAAATGACCTGCAGTCATGTAGATATGGGAGGATGTTGACGATGATCGTGGTGGCTAGATGAGCTATAGAGCCAGTCTTTGCTAGAAGAGGAAAAGGGAAGCAATGGAGGCCAGAAGGATGAAGAGTAGAACAAGTTAGATGCATGAACTACATCATTTATATTGTCCCTCAGGTGTCCCCCCCCTCCCGGGTTTCCTCACATAGCACAGAAGAAAAGCTGTTCCCTGTCGTATTGTTTTTCCCTTCCTTTTTCCTCATTCATAGGACAGACAGCATAAAGCTTAAATTTTAGAATCATTTTGTGAAAATTAACATGGTTTTGTGGATTATCTACTAGATGAAATAATTCAATTTTTTGTTAGTAGACATATGATTTATGCAAAATTGGAGAAGCCAAAAATACCTCCATTACGATCACAACATTCTTGGTTGTGCTAGCATAAGCAACTTTTTTCAACATGCTGTCTTGTTAACTTTTAAGTTGCAGAGATTCTTGCATGTTTTGCACATTTAACAGTGTGCTCAATGCTGATAGGTTCATGTAAGTGGAACTGTGAATTTTAAATTGTTAATGTTGCTTAGGTAATGGCCACAGTTGCTGGTTTCATGCTCGCGTGGCTTCCTGCTCCGACAGTCTCACTACGAGCACCTCTTCAGTTGAACACTGGACCAATTGAAAAATTCTTCCATAGCTGTCCTGATAATGCTTTTCAAGTAAATAGTTGTTTATAAATGCTTTTGACTCTGAGTAAATATGAATTGTTTATAAATGCTTTTGAGTAATTATGAATTATTTTCTTATCAGATTGCTTTAGCTGGAACATCATATTTATTCTTGCAGAGAGTCGGTGCAATTGTGGTATACTTCTGAATTTCTTGATTAGTATGATTGACTTTATCTTGACTAACCAATGCGTCCTTCCTTTAAGCTTGACCAGTAAGTTTTTTTGTAAAATTCTTCCACCCTTTTTGCAGAGAAATGGTTTAAAGCTTTTTGTTGTTGGGACTGGTGCTTCCCCGGTATGGTTTAATTGTCCACATTTTGGACATTTTCATAAAATATTCAATCTTTCTTTTTTCTTTCAATTCTGATAGCAGCTTATCATCTCTTTGCTTGTTATAAAATTATTGAAAGTATGCATCTTTACCAATACTTTAAGTTTGTAAATTATTTTATGTCATCTTCTCATGTTTCCTTGTATAGCACCATGAAGTAGGACTTTAATATCGGAAAGTATGTTGTAAGGAAAAATTTCTATACGTAATTGAGAAATTTCAGAAAAAAATTTGTTTCGTTGAACATTGGATTTACTTGCATGGAGATGTTTATACATTGAGGAATTTCAGAAAATTTCCTCGGAACATTGTTGGTTAAAATCTGTTTGTGGGTGCTGTTGGATGTTTTACAGATTGGGACCGGTGTAACCAATGCTTTAATCAAGGCCAGGCAGGCAATTGACAAGGATGTTGAAAAAAAGGCAGAGGATGTGCCTATTGTACCTACCAGTGTCGCCTTTGGTGTCTACATGGCCATTTCAATCAATCTTAGGTATAAATCCAAACTTTTCTGGTTTATGTTGCTTTGTTTTGACTTGAGAACCTGCTCATTTACTATGCTTATTAATAACTGTTTCTCAAATCATCTGAATGACTGAGGGGAAAGGATTTCTGGCAGTTTTAGCAACCTCAGTAGGTAGACAGCATCAGTGCGTTTATACAATTCCTCATGGTCGTATCATAGTTGCTAGGTTTAAATTTTAATTTCAAGTCTTTTACACAGAGCTTAATAATTGTGGTTTTCATTTGAGGTTTCACTTCATTTTTTTCTTTTTCTCATATTGATTCCTGCAATATGGACAAGATACTTCCAGATCATGTAACCTGAATTTTTTTGGTTTCATGAGACTTCTATATGCCCTATGCAAACAAATAATCTGTTATGTCTAGTTGATTGTGAGGAAATAGAAGAGAAGTAAAATAGTTTTAGCGAAGACGAGAAAAGAAATGGATTGTAATATTTCATTTTCACGCTACTTCATTGGCTTCTTAGATGGGATTGAAGGGAGTGGAATACTCGTCATTACTTATTTGTGTCTATTAAATGTGTAAATTTCATTTCCCTCCATTTTCAACTGATTTGGGTGGAAATAAAATTAGAGAAAATGACTGGAATTAAATTCAATCCTCTTCTCTATTTCCTTGATTATAGGGATGTGCCTAATCTTTGGAATCTAAAATTCCTTCTTTTATGGGAAAATTGTTTTCGCTTGTCAATCACACACTCGTAATTAATTTCTAATAGTCACATGCACAATGTCAAATTTGCAAGTGGCAATCTTGTTATCGTATGGATGCTTGCTTATTGTCGTCCAAGCCTGTTAACAACAGGGCTACCAAGGAATTATCTTACCAAATATGATTGAAATCAATATACACATTTTGGATTTTGTTCTTTGCCATAGTACTGTTTTACAAAATCACTCTTTTAAGCATTTACAAATTTCTCTTGGTGGATAGAAGCAATATTTATAAGACTTATTTCCAAACTTCCAGCGAACACTACCATTGTGATTATGCTTTATCAATTTATTCAAATTTTAATCTCATTGTTACTTGTAAGGATTGGCTGGCTACATATTAAATCACCCAAGCTACTAAATTGATTTGATTTGCTGACACCAAACTTGAATTATCAACAGGTACCAAGTGTTGGCTGGTGTCATTGAACAACGTATCTTAGAGCCCCTGCTACACAACCAAAAATTAGCACTCAGTGCCTTGCGCTTTGCAGTTCGTAGAGGAAACACATTTTTGACCAGTTCTGTTATCAGGTTCATTTTCATTTTCATTTAATCTTCACAATTAAAATCTATTATCATTTTCATTATCAAATATATATCAAACATCCTCTCCTATGTTTGACTAGTTCTATTCAATAAAGCTCTCATGGCCCATTCTCATGGCCCATTGGACTCCCTCGTATGTTTGACTAGTTCTATTCAATATAGCTCTCATGGCCCATTGGACTCGTTAAATCCTTTTGGACTGTCAAATCTGCTAGGCTTTCGTCAATATCGCCTAGTTTACTCTTTTTTTTTTTTTTTTGGTAGCCTGATCAGTTCTCATGGTAGACGGCTATCTCTTCTAATTCATCTATTAGATAAATTTGAAGCTTAAGGATGCATCTGTTTAGAGGGTACCAATTCTTTTATATTGGTTACCTCGGTGTCTTAACACATGCCGGAGGTCAAGAAGTCAGATTGGCAGGTCGGATAGTTGGAGGTCAACAGCTCGAGAGGTCATTAAGTCGATGGGTCGGATTGGTTCAATAGGTCAGATAATCAGAGTGCTCGACAAGTCAGATTGACTATACCGATAAGATCTGCGTTGATCTGAGTTCGGAACCTTACCATATGGCCCTGCGTCCTGCATGCTACAGCCTGGACAAAAATATTAGACTAGATAGTAGATAAATTTGAGATGACCCATCCGATTCCCCGGAAAATTTTCATTAATCACCGGTATAAATCAGAAAGTACTCGTGATGGACAATCTAAAAGTCCAACATCTTAGGGTTCAGGTCCTATTTGTAGAATTTTTTTTACAAGATTGAATCGTAGATGTCTGAGATAACGACTAGTCGTTCTATCGCTGCACTATAGCTCCGGTGCTGTCATATCGTGGAAAAAAAATTATTAACGAGGTTTTTTCAAAATTATTCATAGTTAGGGATGGAAATAGGCCAGACGGCCTGTCAGGGGCATGTGGCTTGGCCTGTATTTTGCCTGGCCTAACTTGTTTAAAAATAAAATAATAACCAGCCCCTTTTGAAAGTCTATTTTTCTTATCAGACCAGGCCTAGGCTCAATATAAAATCTGTGAAGCCTGACAGGCCGGCCTAGGTCTGTTAAAATTATAATATATAAAATGTCAAAATCAAGTTTTGAACCTAAGACTTCGACAAAGCAAACTCTTATCTACACCCCTACTAGCCAACAAACTACAAATATATTTGGTTATATCATACATATTTTATGTATGCATATTTTTATTTTTATTTTTATTTTGGATAATCGAGTATTTGAATTAAATTGTTATATTTTATATATTAAAAGTATTTTGGATAATCGAATTAAATTACAGGCTTTGTAAACAGGCCGCAGGCCAGCCAGACTATTGAACAGGACAGGCTCAGTGAAGCCTGACAGGCCGGCCTGGGTCTGTTAAAATTGTAATATATAAAATGTCAAAATCAAGTTTTGAACCTAAGACTTCGACAAAGCAAACTCTTATCTACACCCCTACTAGCCAACAAACTACAAATCTATTTGGTTATATCATACATATTTTATGTATGCATATTTTTATTTTTATTTTTATTTTGGATAATCAAGTATTTGAATTAAATTGTTATATTTTATATATTAGAAGTATTTTGGATAATCGAATTAAATTACAGGCTTTGTAAACAAGCCGCAGGCCAACCAGACTATTGAACAGGACAGGCTTAGGCCAAGAACAAAGCCTATAACAGGTCACAGGTCAGGCTCAGGCCAGTTTGCTATTATACAGGCTTGGTTTGTTAAGGTAAAAGTCTGACCTAGCCTGTTTCCATTCTATTCATAATTGACATCTCTCAACCTTTATAGGTGTAAAATAAGTTATCTCCAAGGTGATTAGATGCATGCCGAATAGGTTATATTACACTTCTTTACACTAAGAATACCAAGTAATTCCCTCCCTCCTTGTTGGAGGGCGCGCGCACTATTTCTCAGGGCCGTCCCCATTAAAAAGTAAAACAATCATCATCCATAATTTTGAAAAAATAATTATTATATAATGATCTGAACTGACCTAATACAATCCCTCGCATTATAATCAAAAGAGCAATAATAGAGAGAATAAAAATGAGAGTGAAAATTATAGTGAATGATATGACATAACGTGACTTTACATGCACACGTCCGATTATTGCTTCGACACCATCGACGGCCTTCGGTCGCCGTCCTGAATCAGATTATATCCTGAGGCACGGTGAACCTGTCGGAGATCGTACATGTAAGGTGCCACGTCAATTACTATAATTTTCACTTTCTCATTTTCACTCTCTCAATCATTATTCTAATCAAAATGTCATGTCAAGAATATAATTGAAGTAGGAGACAGACTTATGATGCCAAAAGGATCTCCATCAGATTTGGTCCATCTTTTTTATCGAATCCAAACTGATACGATGCAAATCGATCCAGAGCAATAGTTAAGAATTTGAAAACACTGTTTACCAAAGTAAGTCCACTTCTATGTGTAATGAGTCTTAGCCTTCAACCCAATCTATTTGGTTGACCGATCCCAAGTTTAAAAATCAAAATATGATATCTGAAGATTCAGATTTCAAAATCTATTAATATCTATAAAACACAGTTTTGCATGCAGACGTTGCATTCACAAGGAGCTTATGTTTCCCGCCTAAATCGAATATAAATTTTCTAAAAAAAATTTATAATTATAAATACAAATTTAAAAGAAAATATATAATTATAAATCCTAAAAAGAAAAATTCAGATCTTAATTCAAAATTAAAATTTTAAAAAAATTCAAAAAAAATAATTTCAAATTTTAATTTGAAATTGTTTTTTAAAATTTTCAGAATTAAAATTTTAAATTCTAATTAGTTATAATGAATATAGTAAAATACATAAAAAATAAATTTAATTTAATTTTAATAAAATATAAGCATTTAGCTTCCCTTGAGTTGATGTAAAAAAAAATGATAGTCCTACATCTGATATTACCAAGGTGAATTATACACAGAACAATTATAAAAATGGACAGAGAACAATAAAACAACTCATACCTTTCTCGACCTTTTGGCTACAATCAAGTGTAGTATATGATCTTATCAGTTTAATATCTAATATGCGGGTCATTGGTCCACTTTGATATTAAATTAATTTTTATATGACGGATGACCTATCACAGTAGCTTGCTACTAATTGCTACTAGGGTTTTCATGTGTCGCCTGTGTGTTGCATTATAGCACAGGCCTGACACGCCCCTATCAAAGCAAAGTAAATTTTAGATCGCATCCACATCCACCACCCTTATAAAACTTATAATCACCATTAATATCTTATATTATAAAAAATAATATAATATCTTATATTGACATGAATCCATGATGAAATAAAATTATTTTTCATTTTAATTTTTTATTTAATAATAAAAATTGACATATATATATTATTACTAAACATGTTATTTGAATTATGTAAAATTTCCGTGCATTGCACGAGTATTATACTAGTAGAATAATAAATAAAAGATCTTTACTAGTCTTAATCTTTTAGTTGTTTGCCTCTCGAGTCACGACGTATAAGAGTGATGATTTTTTTAAAGCCTAATATACAGTTTGATTCAGCTCATGAAAATAATAATAATATATCATTATTATATTATAAAAATATGAAAAATCCAAATCTAAGCATTCTCATATAAGCATCCCTTTTATAATCCATAATATGTGCCCGATAAAAGGGGATTATTGTATGTAGTATATCTATCCTTTTATAATAGTGTTCCGAAAGGAGTCATTGGTGATAATCAGTTACTGCGGCTCAGCCTCTGCGGAGATGACTATGTTGATGAGGAACTTGGGGGTCCTGCGAAAATAACATAAGCGTTAGGGGGATACGCTAGCAAGGGTCCGGCGGAGTCCACTCCGACGCTCAAGTTAGAGGTTGCCCGAATTATGGTGAGAAAGAAAGACAGTACGTAAAGACCGGAGATCGTAATCCCTTTACCAGAAGGGTTGAACTACATTTTATACTAGTATCGACAGACTAGTCGTGCCCTCTTTATCGGTACCACGACTCCGATATTTGAGCAATGCCCCTGCTTTTGGTGATGAAGGGATATCCCTTGAAACCGTCGATGTCGTTACCATTCTTTCCCTCGTTAAGACATTTTGGAGGGGGGGTGCGTGAACTTTTTCTCATTGGTATCCAAGGTCGGCCGTTGCGAGGACCCCGCCTCCCGAGGTAAGCTCGGGGGTCTCTGAGTGCGATATCTCCCGAAGTACACTTCGGGACCCAACTTACCGAGGGGCTCCCGAGGGGGACCCTCGGACTGACCTTTCCGAGTGCGCCCCTGAAAGGGGGTCCCGGGGCTCGAGAGGGGAGGTCATGTCGTGTCTCTAACTTCTTCATCCCTGTGTCGGGCCCAGGCTACCCAGCCCCATCACAAGTCCCTTCCTTCAAGTCTAATCGAAGGAAGTGTGGCTGACTGATTAGACTAGTGCCGGGATGAAAAAGTTGAACTCGCCTAGGACTGTATCTTCGCGCCCGTCCTTGCCATAATCCTGGAAGCCTGTTCATTTTTTTTTTTGCGTCTGGGCTTTCGGATATATTCCCCGAGTCTCTTGACCCGGGCTGCTTCTTTGAATGTGTCCCTTGACTCATGCGATTTTTGTGGCATCTGAGGTACCGTAGTTACCTAGCCCATGCTGCGGGGTCACGTGCCTTTTTTCCTCGCTTTGCGACGCACTGCGGGTCATATGAAGCGACGACAATTGATAACTAGCCGATCCTCGGGACAGCTTGCGAATACCCTCAACATGCTGGCCTTCGATTGCCTCGGGGGAGGTGTTGCTTGCCTATAAAAGTCGGTGTAACGGCGCCCTGCGGCTGCCTTACCCTAGCTGTCGTCCCAAGTTTTCCTCCCTTACTTGCCCTTCTCACTAGCATTCTCCCGGCGAGAGTACCTTCTCTTTTGTTCTACGCGCCCCTCCTTCCTCCCCGGGGCCTCGATGGGAAAGATAAAGAAGTTTTCAGGCTCGGATGAATGCTCTTTGGGAGAATTGAGATTTCATCCCGAGTGGTATGAAACTATCTCCTCCAAGGTGAAGTCGAACTCCCTCCAGGCCGCTTGTCAAAAATATGACATTCCGATAGATTGGGAGGTGAGGGTCCCCACCGCAGATCAACGGCCGGTAACCACTGATGACGATTTTTACGCCTTCTTCCTAGGGCAAATGGAACTAGGGCTGCGCTTCCCTATCCCCTCTTACTTCATGAATGTTGCACATTATTTTCACATCCCGCTCCAACAACTGACCACAAATGCTTTCGCTCAGATGAGCGGGGCTCTGGTTCTCTTCAAACTTTTCGATATTTGTCTAACCCCCGATTCTTTCATTTCTTCTTCGTTCCTGTTGGAACTCACGGGGCATTTGGCTTCACCGCTCGTGGTGGTCATAGATTTTTTGGAGGCCTTCCCTCCTCTCACAAGGGGTGGAAGGAGAGATTTTTCTATATCCGGCTTCCCGAGCGTCCTTTGAGCGATATCCATTGGCTAGAGAACTTGCCCCTACCCCCGACCTGGGTGATTTCCAACAGGATGCGGGATATCAACGGGCTAAGGGTATCCTGGCCGGGATGGAATTCTATGGGCTCCAGTTGGTGCAGCGCGAGGAGCTCCTTTATCGGACGGAGATTAGTTCGAAGATTACCCCCCTCAGCTCCAATCTGCGTGAGTTGCTTGGCCCCTAGTATAATGCTCAGTTGGTACTTGCTGATGCCCTCCTGTCTTTTACCTTGTAGGCGACACCCTGCTTTCTCTTGCGAAGAATAAGTTTCTGAAGTAGGACCAGGCCCATGAACAAGCCTTGATCCCTGGGCTAATATCTTCGACTCCGTCGTTTTCTCCGATCGCAAGCGACCACTACAGCTTGAGGTGCTTGTTCAGAATTCAGATCACAAGGTCAGTTCCCCGAGTGATCGCGTTGTCGTATTGTTGTGCCAAGCTCCGGTGAGGGTTTTATCAGAGTTTGCTTCATCCGATCGTTTTCATCGAGCGACGTCGTCGATCGGAGTTCTCTGCTCATTCAGAGGGGTTCTCTGAAGAAGTTGGAGTATTCCTGATCCGTAATCGCCATCAGATCTGTCGAGAAGAGAAAGATCGGAAGAGGAGTTCAGCTGCACAGCAGATCAGCGCAATTCAGCCACGGGAATTGGTTTCTTGTTCATTTTCGAGCGAAGGGGTTCTACGCTCGGCTCTTGTGTGATGGTAAGAAGGGATTCTTGGTCGAGAACTTTAACTGTAGTTTAGATTTCAATTTTGCATTCGATTCGGAAGTTACATGTTTTTGTTTAGCTCATTTCAGTAGACTTTCAGACACTGATCGATCTAAACGACCGATCCAGCCATCACTTGATCGGTTTGTAGCCCGCTCGTCCGAGTCCTTACTAACCCTGAGGCGTCGGGCAACCATCATCTGCTGAATGCCCAACCCTTCACACCATTCTTTCAATCTACGTCCGGAGAATTGTCTGTCGTTGTCCGACACGAGCTTATGAGGAATGTCATATCTGCAGACAATATCTTTCCATAGAACCTTCATTACCGCCCCTTCTGTGATCTTGGCCAGAGGTTCGACTTCCACCTATTTAGAAAAGTAATCAACGAGGACCAGCAGGAATTTCTTCTGCTGGGATCCAATGGGAAAGGGTCCCACAATGTCCATTCTCCACTGGTCGAACAGGCACGATACTGTAGAAACTCTCAATGTCCCCGTTGGGCGGTGAGACACGTGTTGATGCCTCTGACAAGACTTACACTTAACCACAAAGTTGAGCGAGTCGGCCTGCAATGTGGGCCAAAAGTATCCAGCGAAAAGGATCTTGTGGGTCAGGGCCCTTCCTCCGATATGTTTTCCACAAATGCCTTCGTGCACCTCTCGCATTACGTAGTCAGTCTCCTCCGGCCCGACGCATTTTAGGAGGGGTCGGGCATAAGCACTCTTGTTTAACTGATCCCCGACCAGTGTAAACCTCTCCACCTGTCGGCGAAACAGCCGACTCTCTTGGCCCCCACTCGGCAGGGACCCGTCCCGGAGGAATGCTATGTAGGGATCCCTCCAATTTGTGAGTTTGCCCATTCTGACCTCTCTTCCAATTTGGGCCATCATTATTTCTGTCACACTAGGTCCCTCCAGCTGCCAGGTAGATATGGAACTAGCTAGCTTGACTAACTCGTCGGCCGACACATTATCCGACCGGGAGATCTTCTACAAGATGACCTTCGAGAAGACGATTTTTAGTTGTTCTTAAAGGGCCACATACCTTTGCAATCGCTCACATCTGACTTCGAAACCACCCGCGACTTACTGAGCCACCAACTGCGAGTCTGAATAGACAGTGATTCGACAAGCTTCCAGGTGTCTGGCAGCTTGTAATACTGCCAGGATCGCCTTATACTCAGCCTCGTTGTTGGTAGCTTTGAAGTGAAGTCGGATAGACAGATGCAGCGTGTCTCCCCTAGGGGAGATCAATAACAGTCCGACTCCGCTATGTTGGCTATTGACGGATCCATCCACGTAGACCTTCCATATACTTTCGATCTCTGCCTCCGGGACGGTCTTTAGCATGAAGTCGGAGAGGGCCTGTGCTTTGATGGTCGTTCGAGGCTGATACTCAATGTCGTATTCGCTTAACTCTGTCGTTCATTTGATGAGCCTGCCCGACGCCTCAGGGTTAGTAAGGACTCGGACGAGCGGGCTATTAGTGAGGACCACGATGAGATGCGCTAAGAAGTATGACCGTAACCTTCGGATCATCAGGATCAAGACGTAGGCGCGTTTTTCCATCATGGTGTACCGCATCTCGACGCCCTTTAGTAGGTGTCCGAAGAAATAGATGGGGTGTTATATCCGATCTTGTTCACAAACAAGCACCGATCCTACCGCTTGCTCGGCTGCTGATACATAGACAAATAATGTCTCCCCTTCCACTGGATTATGCAGGGTCGGGATATCTGCCAGATAGATCTTCAATTCCTCAAAGGTCTTCTCACACTAGTCATCCCATTTGAATTTAACAGCTTTTCTCAGAATTTTGAAGAAGGGGAGGACTTTGTCAGCGGATTTGGAGATGAACCGGGATAGTACAGTGATTCTACCATTCAATCGCTGGACTTCCTGAAGTTCCGCGGGAGTAACATATCTGGAATGACCTTCACCATTTCCGCGTTGGCTTCAATCCCCCTCTTCGTCACCATGTACCCCAGAAACCTGCCACTTTTTACCCCAAACAAATATTTAACTGGATTTAGTTTCAAACTGTGTTCACTCAGGTGGCGAACGTCTTCTCCAGGTCGGATATCATGTCCCCCCTTTCCGTCTTGATTAGGATGTCGTTCACATACACGCTGATGTTTTGCCCAATCTAGTGCCTGAAATGTCAATCCATTTCTACCATTTAATTTTAAAATTCGAAAGACAAGTAGGTCTCTAACTAGAAGTTGCAAAGGAAAAATCCAACCAGGGGGGAATCAAATTCTGAAATAAAATTCTTTACAGCTCATCCAATTTTACCAACATCATCCAATAATAAAAAAATGATGAACCAGATAACAAATAAATTGAATCTAGAGTGACCGGCTTGGCCCCATAAAAGTTTTCCATTGATCACGAGAGTAAATCGGGAAGCGCTCGCGGTGAGCAGTCTAGAAGCCCAACGTCCCAGGGTACGCGTCCCATTTGGAGGAAAAATTCCTACAAAATACGCCGTAGCTGGGGATCGAACCGCGAATGTTTGGATTAACAACTAGATACCCTACCGCTACATCATAGCTTCGGGGGCATATCATCCGATAACAAAGGAAATACCAGAGTTATAATCCCTTCTAGATCATCCAATTTTGTCAACATTGCAGATATATCATTACAACTTATTTATGCATACTCCATCAGTCGTAGTAAAATATGTGAAAATGCTAAAATTAATCTGAACTGGAATGCAAAAAGGAACATATGACGATCATAAAAATGAAACCATTAATTCTTTTGCTAGAAATAAATACCAAAAGAATTTGAGATAGAATTCTTTTCCAACCTCCCTTATAAAACTAATCATTCATTTCTAACCAAAAACTATTAAAAAGGCATTGCACAGAAAATCAGGACAAACAAGCCAAGCGATCTAGGTTATAATGATGGTGGAGGAAAGAACCAATCTCAACAAGCACAAAGAACTAAGTGATGATTCTTGACACGATGTGATACTTGGATTTTTTTTTTCTCTTTTCTGATCCAATTGATGGCTCTTTAGAATTTATAAAAAACACTACGTAATAGCATTGCAAAATGACAATGGTAATCAGACAAATAAATTCATTGATCATTAGTTACAGTGCAAATGTTGTGGTATAAACGTAAGCACTTGAAATGCCAGCCATAAGTAGAAGTATCAGTAGATTGAAAGAATACCTGCTAAGAAGACATAAGTGGACAATGTTCGCCTGTAGCTCCTTCACCTAATCAACAAGAAAACATGAGCTCTAACTATCTGGAGCAGACAACATGGAACTATATGTGAGGGAAGAGGGGAATCTGAAATCAGTGACCAGTTGTTAAGTCAAGATAATAGAAAGGAATGCTTTTTATACCTCAAGCCTCTTCTCCCAGTCTGAACCATATAAACCACTTAATATGTAACCTGCCTTCAGACAATATTGTGGCATCTCTTTGAAGAAATCCACAACACTACAAGTAGAAAACAAAGGTTCAGCCCCACAAACACAAAAGCCCAACAGCAATAAGGGATTAAACAAGAAAAGTAACTCACTTCAGCTTAAATATTCTTAGTATCTGACAGAGCGTGATGCCATTTTCTTCCTTGTCTCGCTTAAGTCTCCCCTTGCCAAGCTTTGCCACGCAATACAAAGTAATTGCAGACCAAAACCTCTCGATCTCCTCAGGCTACAAAATCAGCAATTTTGATAACGAAATGACCAAACTAAACCCCTCAAACGACATCCTAAATTCCCTTACCGATCCACTTCCAATAGCGGACATATTTGCCAAGAGGAAGTGTTTGGTTTCCTTGAATAAAAAGATAGCTTGCCTAAGCATGCCCTCGTCAAGAGTCAGCTTACTCTGCATAACAAATCAGCAAATCACCCAAAAGAGGAAAATAGTTAGATCGGAAAGACCAGATCAAAAGAATCACATCACATGTGTTAATTAATTAGACGACAAATTCCAACAAACCTTGCACACATCAATAAAGCGAGCTTCCATGGCGCCTCCGTCGCCCTCAAGCGATGCAATCGACGGCTTCACGTCCTCCATGTCCAAGCAGCACCTATCGACTCAAAATTTATCCTCAGAAACCCTAGCCGACCAACCTTCTTGGCTCCCAAACTCGCCGAAGGGTAGATCCAACCAAAGACAGCGCCGAGAAGCCAGTAACCTCCAAGGCAAAGTTGGTATCTTCTCTCTACACCCCGACCAAAAGCTGCAGGAGATCGCCGGAATTGACGGATCCAGCAGGAAACGAAACCGGCGGCGGTGGATCGAGGCCGAAATCGACGACTATAGGGTTTGGGATCGATGCCGCACAAAACCCTGCTCTCTCTCTCTCCTCCGCATCCTTGTTTCCTTCCCTTTTCTCCCGCCGTCTTTTATACCGGCGATGGATATCCCTCTGTTTTCGCGCGGGAAAATGGATATGCATGTGATGTGAAGGCGGCATACATCCCATGGCCGACCTTGCATACATATGACAACCAATCACGAAAAGACGCGTGTTCAACAAGCCAGTAAATTTCTTCTATTGATTCTTTTTTGCCACGGGAAAATTACGTGTTCTGGAGAACGACAGACAAGGGTGGGACCGCCATTGTGCAAGGAAATAGTTGGACCGACCTTTCTTTAAAACCTAACTTTCCTACTCTTTTGTTCATTGGAAGACTGGATGAGGGTCCCAAGTTGCTCTGTCTTCTTTAGACGGCCTGGGCCACGAGGGTCCAGTCATCGAAAAAGGGGAAAAGGCTAATGGGGCACCTGATAATAAACTACACGGATTTCATACCTTTCAGTTGGTTGGATGAGAAGCACGGGACCCGCTTAAGTACGATGGTCAGTCAATGCAACTTTAGAATTCTAATTATATTAAAATATGATTTTAAGTATTTTATTATTAAATTAAAAACTTTTATTATCGAGATAGAAAATTTTCATAGGGATAATCACCGTATCAAATATATAATATTCAAATTTTAATTGATATATTGTGATATTCTTACGATAAATTACCTTTAAATCTCTGATTACATTTTTTTTTTTACTTTATCTCCCATCCTATATTAAAAAAAGTTTATTTTCCTATATATAAAATTTTATGTACTTTGACTCTTTGACAAATATTGATTTACCTATTTATCATCATTATTTTTAATTACAAAAATCTAAAATGAGATATAATTCTTTCTATTTAGTATCATATGACTATAATCTAGTATATTTTTTTATCAAATTGAGTGTCATCTTTTTTTTAATTCAATTATTCGATAAATGATCAGAGTTGCCCATAATTAATTGGAGTTACTCAAATCGATTGATGCAATCTATTGGGGAGCTTCTATCAATTAGGAATTCATCGACGATCAGTTGTATTTATCGCGAGAAAATATCACCTTTATTTTTTATAGGAATAAAATGTCTAAAAATAAGTATAATTTTTTTTAAATTTAACATATTTTAATTATAATTTAGTATATTTTATATCAAATTAAATATATAATTTTTTTTCGCCGAACCAATTGATTAAGAATTCATGTCAATCGATTAGCTTAGGATGAATTGATTAGGTCATACTTAATTTGATAGAAAATATATTAGATTTTAATTAAATGATGTTGAATTTAAAAAGAATTATATTTTATTTTAGTTTTTTTTAAAAATTAAGAATAATTTGATAAATCGATAGTCGAAGTAGATAAAATTTTATATACAGGAGTAAGTTGAGTTTGTATGGAGAGACTTAGAATAGTTTTCCCTTATTCTTAACTAAATTAATATAATTATATATTTATTTATAATGGAAAGAAATGTGTATTTTATTATTCTGAAAAACTATATTATATATATATATATTTTAAAGTTAACCAAATCCACTAACGATAAAATTAGTAAAAATTTAGTCCTTCAAATTACTTTCGTAAATTTATCGGACGCTTCGATTGAAAAATTTCAAAGATTTAAATTTGAAATATTTTGTTTGCAGATGCCAAATGTGAATCTTTTGTGAATCTTTTTCGGGTTTAACTGCAAAGGTCTGTGGACCGGTCCGGACCTTGTGGACCGGTCCGGTCCAGACCGGTCTGAAAATAGATTCCCCGGTTGACTCGTAGAGAAATGTCACCAACTCTCTCGAGTCTCACCAACCCTACTGAAGCATCGACTATAAATACTCCGGCGAGATCTTCTCCGCCGGCGACGAACCAAACGACATCGTTCCAGCCACTCCTCCTCTACCTCCGTACCTGAATCCTCCGATCTGACCATGGCGGCCGCGGCTCCGGGCGGAGCGGCGTCCTCCAACCTCCGCTTCCCATCCTCCAACTACCTCTCTCGCCGCGCTGTCGCCCCACCTTCTGCCGCCCGCTTCCTTGCCCCCTCGCTCCCTCCCTGTCACCTCCGGATCTCGTTATCTTCCACCGCCCGGTGCCATGTCGTTGCGCGATCCGGCCGCGGAGGAGGCTACGGAGGCAGCGACGGCGGGCATGGTGGCGGCGGGGGAGACGGAGGGGAGGGCGGTGATTCGGGCGAGAACAACCGCGCCGAGGCGTTGCTCGTGCTGGCGAAGGCCGAAAGGACGCTCGAGAGCCTCCCCAAGGACTTGGCCGCCGCGATTGAGAACGGGAGGATTCCCGGGTTGATCGTGCGGCGGTTCTTTGAGCTCGAGAGGTCGCCGGTCTTCCGATGGCTGCTCCAGTTTGGGGGATTCAAGGAGAGGCTCCTTGCTGACGACCTTTTCTTGGCTAAGGTCGCCATGGAGTGTGGCGTCGGCATCTTCACTAAGGTGCTATGTTCAATCCCTTAAGAAAAGCACCGGAGCTCTCGATGTCTGTTCTTTCACACATTTTAGATCTATTATCTTTACCAAGTATGAATTGGGTCACTTTTTTTATTCCTATTAGACATCATGCTCTACCATTCATGCTTTGACTACTTTCTTGTAGTCATACTTTTACCGATTTCTCCTGATGTAGGTATTATAGCCTGTTTAGTTGGATGAATGATTCTTGAATAGGAGGGATGAGGATCCGGGAGGTAAAATAACTCAAAAAGTTTAAGGAACAATCTCTTAATGAACTTTTCTTGTTCCTTTCCCTATTCCTCCCCTCCACCCTACCATTCCCAAAAGTTTTTTTTAAAAATTAATTTTTATAAACTTTTCTTATTAAATTAGCTGATAGTTTATATACTTAATTTCTCTAAGTTGGTTTTAGGCTTTATTTCTCACAAGGATTTTATTGAAAATGTTTGAAATAGTTAGTCCAATGAAGGATTTTTTATAGAAGCTACAGAATAATATTCTAGCATCATAGTCAGGAGTAATTATTCTTAATCATAAAAACTTGCTTTAGATACTGCAAGCAGAGCCATTGGATTGATGGTTTTTCACTGCTTAGATTTTTGGCTATACACATGCACATATAGTGACTAAAAATAGATGAAGGATCAGTTTTCTGATAGGTCTTATATTTTAGCTGAGTTTTGGATGAATCATGTGTTTTAGTCATGACATTGATGTCAGTTCTAGGTCGACTAAGTGCAAATTCCTGTCTTGTATTTACAACAAATGTTCATGCCTGTAATGACTTTTCCTTTTGTAGAATCTCCACCATTTTATTTTTCTTCTTTTTATCATGTATGCATATCTTAATTTTTTTTAATGATCTTTGACTTCCTTTAATTCTAATATGAGCTTACCCATTTCAGACAGCCGCTGAGTGGGAGCGTCGCAGAGAGAACTTTATTAACGAATTGGATTTTGTTATCTGTGACGTGGTATGATTTATATCATGATATTTCCTTTTAGTTTGATTAAAGGCTCAGCTAATTAGTCTTTTTTACCTTTCATATGAGGATGATTCACCTTTTGAATTATGATCTAAAATTCTTACTATACTTGC
This sequence comes from Boesenbergia rotunda, assembly GCA_024364735.1. Lineage (NCBI taxonomy): Eukaryota > Viridiplantae > Streptophyta > Magnoliopsida > Zingiberales > Zingiberaceae > Boesenbergia > Boesenbergia rotunda. The sequence goes on along the minus strand of JAGFNQ010000297.1, from coordinate 964,812 downwards.
TACTGTATTGTTGAAATAGGATGGAACCAAATCAGTCACAAAATGACTTGGAAGGAAAACAACCAGTCATATAAACTGTCAAAGGATATGTTACAAGCATAAGATTGAACACAAACAATGGGATAGTTTGTAGACTCGAGTGATCTCGCTGGTGTCTAGACTCTAGTTATCTTTGGGTTGGTAGAATACCAATTTGCAGGTGTCCATATGGACAAAAGGGCATCAATCTTTATATTGATAAGAGAGGAAATTAATGTTGGATTTGTAAACTGGTGTCCTTTATATTACTTCCAATACACACTGTTCTTGATATTCTTCAGACATGGATTATAGATCATAACTAGATTGTAACCAACTAGACAACTACAGAAATCAACTGCATAGCTACATGCAACTTACTGGTTTAACCACATTGTAAGTGAAAATCAGTAGCACTTGACTTTATATAGCATGCATAGAACAACAGTACTATATTCTTTTGACCATGTGATTGGAGTTAGAGAGACTCCGTGGATGCGAGTCAGAAAAAAAAAAAGACTGCAGTCATGTAGGTATGGGAGGTTGTTGACGATGACCGTGGAGGCTAGATGAGCTATAGAGCTAGTCTTTGCTAGAAGAGGAAAAAGGAAGCAATGGAGGCCAGAAGGATGAAGAGTAGAACAAGTTAGATGCATGAACTACATCATTTATATTGTCCTTACCATCACCTACCCAAACCCCCCCCCCCCCCCCCCCCCCCCGGTTTCCTCACAGAAGAAAAGTTGTTCCCTGTCTTATTGTTATTCCCTTCCTTTTTCCTCCTCATTCATAGGACAGACAGCATAAAGCTTAAATTTTAGAATCATTTTGTGAAATTTAACATGGTTTTGTGGATTATCTACTAGATGAAATAATTCAATTTTTTGTTAGTAGACATATGATTTATGCAAAATTGGAAAGCCAATTCTATTATTCTGAGTTTGAGTCAGTTATCTAGAGTGAACAATACTGAAAAATGACGAATCTCTGATTAACTTTGGCTAGTTCCAAAGTAAAAATTGTTGAAGCTTTGTGGTAAATAACGGCTATAAGTAAACAGATTGTTATATAGATAGATTAACTTGGAAAGATATCAATTCTATCATCAATTCAGTATAAGTGGCATGCCCATACGTTCTATTTAAAAGTCAAATACTAAGAGATCTACATAATACAATTAAATCGATAATTAGTTGCTAAAAGTAACCAAAAATTGATGTTTCTAAGAAACATGGTGACCCCACATGGTATCTAACTTTGAAACAGACTCACATGATATACCATATGAAAGAAATTGACACTCATTTGAACTGTAGACAACCAGATTATAATTGTTAGAGGTTGAAGTGTTGTTACAAATTTTATTTAACATTGTTGCAGGCCTCAGTTACCATTTTTAGCAATTAACCCTTTAGCTTTTCATTCTAGTTCATTATTATATGAAAGTGTTCAAGTATTTATTATTGGTTCGTTTTCATCTTTAGCCTTAGTTTCTCTTGATTCAATATGTTTTTCCTTCGGTTTCTGGTATTTTGTTGTGGTATATAAAGGCCAAGTCACCAGAATGCTTGAGTGACTGCCAGAACATGGAGATCGAAATAAACATTTGATCGTATATATATGTAAATTCTTTGTTACATTCAACAACAGGTTGTAAGCCGTCAGGCTACTTTATTAACCTTCGTATCGAGTGACCATCTTGAAGTTGAATCACTGCATTCTGAATTTACACAGGAAATTGATATCTCCTCTTCTGCATTTTTTTCATCTTTTTCTTATGTTCTACTTTTTCTTTCTTGTCATTACTGTGATTCATGTGATCATTTATTTCGTTATAACATTCTTGGTTGTGCTAGCATAAGCAACTTTTTTCAACATGCTGTCTTGTTAACTTTTAAGTTGCAGAGATTCTTGCATGTTCTGCACATTTAACAGTGTGCTCAATACTGATAGGTTCATGTAAGTGGAACTGTGAATTTTAAATTGCTAATGTTGCTTAGGTAATGGCCATAGTTGCTGATTTCATGCTCGTGTGGCTTCCTGCTCCGACAGTCTCACTACGAGCACCTCTTCAGTTGAACACTGGACCAATTGAAAAATTCTTCCATAGCTGTTCTGATAATGCTTTTCAAGTAAATAGTTGTTTATAAATGCTTTTGACTCTGAGTAAATATGAATTGTTTATAAATGCTTTTGAGTAATTATGAATTATTTTCTTATCAGATTGCTTTAGCTGGAATATCATATTTATTCTTGCAGAGAGTCGGTGCAATTGTGGTATTCTTCTGAATTTCTTGATTAGTATGATTGACTTTATCTTGACTAACCAATGCCTCCTTCCTTTAAGCTTGACCAGTAAGTTTTTTTGTAAAATTCTTCCACCCTTTTTGCAGAGAAATGGTTTAAAGCTTTTTGTTGTTGGGACTGGTGCTTCCCCGGTATGGTTTAATTGTCCGCATTTTGGACATTTTCATAAAATATTCAATCATTTTTTTTTCTTTCAATTCTGATAGCAGCTTATCATCTCTTTGCTTGTTATAAAATTATTGAAAGTATGCATCTTTTCCAATACTTTAATAAATTATTTTATGTCATCTTCCCACTGCGAGGCGCTTCCCGATTTACCCTGGCGGCCGGTGGGAAACTTCCGTGTGGCCGGGCCGGTCGCCCGAGGTTGGTTGGTAACCTCGTTAATCATTTTTTTGTATAGCACCGTGAAGTAGGACTTTAATATCGGCAAGTATGTTGTAAGGGAAAATTTCTATACGTAATTGAGAAATTTCAGAAAAAAAATTGTTTCGTTGAACATTGGATTTACTTGCATGGAGATGTTTATACATTGAGGAATTTCAGAAAATTTCCTCGGAACATTGTTGGTTAAAATCTGTTTGTGGGTGCTGTTGGATGTTTTACAGATTGGGACCGGTGTAACCAATGCTTTAATCAAGGCCAGGCAGGCAATTGACAAGGATGTTGAAAAAAAGGCAGAGGATGTGCCTATTGTACCTACCAGTGTCGCCTTTTGGTGTCTACATGGCCATTTCAATCAATCTTAGGTATAAATCCAAACTTTTCTGGCTTATGTTGCTTTGTTTTGACTTGAGAACCTGCTCATTTACTATGCTTATTAATAACTGTTTCTCAAATCATCTGAATGACTGAGGGGAAAGGATTTCTGGCAGTTTTAGCAACCTCAGTAGGTAGACAGCATCAGTGCGTTTATACAATTCCTCCTGGTCGTATCATAGTTGCTAGGTTTAAATTTTAATTTCAAGTCTTTTACACAGAGCTTAATAATTGTGGTTTTCATTTGAGGTTTCACATCATTTTTTTCTTTTTCTCATATTGATTCCTGCAATATGGACAAGATACTTCCAGATCATGTAACCTGAATTTTTTTGGTTTCATGAGACTTCTATATGCCCTATGCAAACAAATAATCTGTTATGTCTAGTTGATTGTGAGGAAATAGAAGAGAAGTAAAATAGTTTTAGCGAAGACGAGAAAAGAAATGGATTGTAATATTTCATTTTCACGCTACTTCATTGGCTTCTTGGATGGGATTGAAGGGAGTGGAATACTCGTCATTACTTATTTGTGTCTATTAAATGTGTAAATTTCATTTCCCTCCATTTTCAACTGATTTGGGTGGAAATAAAATTAGAGAAAAATGACTGGAATTAAATTCAATCCTCTTCTCTATTTCCTTGATTATAGCGATGTGCCTAATCTTTGGGATCTAAAATTCCTTCTTTTATGGGAAAATTGTTTTCGCTTGTCAATCACACACTCGTAATAAATTTCTAATAGTCACATGCACAATGTGAAATTTGCAAGTGGCAATCTTGTTATCGTATGGATGCTTGCTTATTGTCGTCCAAGCCTGATAACAACAGGGCTACCAAGGAATTATCTTACCAAATATGATTGAAATCAATATACACATTTTGGATTTTGTTCTTTGCCATAGTACTGTTTTACAAAATCACTCTTTTAAGCATTTACAAATTTCTCTTGGTGGATAGAAGCAATATTTATAAGACTTATTTCCAAACTTCCAGCGAACACTACCTTTGTGATTATGCTTTATCAATTTAATCAATTTTTAATCTCATTGTTACTTGTAAGGATTGGCTGGCTACATATTAAATCACCCAAGCTACTAAATTGATTTGATTTGCTGACACCAAACTTGAATTATCAACAGGTTCCAAGTGTTGGCTGGTGTCATTGAACAACGTATCTTAGAGCCCCTGCTACACAACCAAAAATTAGCACTCAGTGCCTTGCGCTTTGCAGTTCGTAGAGGAAACAAATTTTTGACCAGTTCTGTTATCAGGTTCATTTTCATTTTCGTTTTCGTTTTCATTTAATCTTCACAATTAAAATCTATTATCATTTTCATTATCAAATATATATCAAACATCCCCTCGTATGTTTGACTAGTTCTATTCAATAAAACTCTCATGGGCCATTCTCATGGCCCATTGGACTCCCTCGTATGTTTGACTAGTTCTATTCAATATAGCTCTGATGGCCCATTGGACTCGTTAAATCCTTTTGGACTGTCAAATCTGCTAGGCTTTCGTCAATATCGCCTAGTTTACATTTTTTTTTTAAGCCTGATCAGTTCTTACGATAGACGGCTATCTCTTCAAATTCATCTATTAGATATTGAAGCTTAAAGGATGCATCTGTTTAGAGGGTACCAATTCTTTTATATTGGTTACCTCGGTGTCTTAACACATGCCGGAGGTCAAGAAGTCAGATTGGCAGGTCGGATAGTTGGAGTGCTTAGCAGGTCAACAGCTCGAGAGGTCATTAAGTCGATGGGTCGGATTGGTTCAATAGGTCGTTTAATCAGAGTGCTCGACAAGTCAGATTGACTATACCGATAATATCTGCGTTGATCTGAGTTCGGAACCTACCATATGACCCTGCGTCCTGCATGCTACAGTGTGGACAAAAATATTAGGCCAGATAGTAGACAAATTTGAAATGACCAATCCGATTCCACGGAAAATTTTCATCGATGTGTAAATCAGAAAGTACTCGTGATGGACAATCTAGAAGTCCAACATCCTAGGGTCACGTCCTATTTGGAGAAATTTTTTTTACAAAATTGAACCGTAGATGTTTAAGATAACGACTAGTCGTTCTATCGCTACACTATAGCTCCGGTGCTGTCATATCGTGGGAAAAAAATGATTAACGAAGTTTTATAGTCGATGCTTCAGTAGGGTTGGTGAGACTCGAGAGAGTTGGTGGCATTTCTCTACGAGTCAACCGGGGAACCGATTTTCAGACCGGACCGGACCTTTGCAGTTAAACCCGAAAAAGATTCACAAAAGATTCACATTTGGCATCTGCAAACAAAATATTTCAAATTTAAATCTTTGAAATTTTTCAATCGAAGCGTCCGATAAATTTTCGAAAATAATTTGAAGGACTAAAATTTTACTAATTCTATTGTTAGTGGATTTGGTGAACTTTCAAAATATATATATATATATATATATATATATATATATATATATATATATATATATATATATAGTTTTTCAGAATAATAAAATACACATTTCTTTTCATTATAAATAAATAGATAATTATATTAATTTAGATAAGAATAAGGAAAAATTATTCCAAGTCTCCCCATGCAAACTCAGTTCGACTATCGATTTATTAAATTATTTTTAATTTTAAAAAAACCGAAATAAAGTATAATCCTTTTTAAATTTAACATTATTTAACTATAATTTAATAAATTTTTTTACCAAATTAAGTATGACATAATCAATTCATTCTAAACTAATCGATTGACATGAACTCTTAATCAATTGGTTAGAAGAAAAAAAATTATATTTAACTTAATAGAAAATATACTAAATTCTAATTTAAATATGTGGAATTTAGTAAAAATTATACTTATTTTTATATATTTTTACTTATAAAAAATAAGTATGATGTTCTCTCGCGATAAATACAACTGATCGATCGTCGATCAATTCCTAATCGATCGAAGCTCCTTAAGTAACTCCAATTAATTGTAGAAAACTTTGATCATTTCACCAATAAGTGAATTAAAAAAAAAAGATCATACTTAATTTGATAAAAAATTATACTAAGTTATAATTATATGATATTAAATAGAAGAAATTACATCTCATTTTAAAGAGTAATGATATGCTGAGTGAAAAAATCAGAGTGAATGCCTCAGGGAATGACGTGGCTGCCACCGTGTCACGATCCAAGTCAGCGAGGAGCGAGAGTTGCAGTCGGCAAACCCTAAAAGCATTCACTATCCCGCCTTAGCCAAATCATTTCCCTCCCGAACGAAACTCTTCCTCTCCACCTCTTCTCCACCGGCGAAGAAAGCTTCTCTATCTCTTCTCCACCGGCGCTCCTCTTCTCCACTAGAGATCTAGGGTTTAAGCTCCTCTTCTCTGCCTCTTCTCCATCTGCGATTTTAGGGCCTCTCCTCGCCGACTGCCGCTGCTCCATCGAAGTCCAGCGATGAGCCCGCGCCGCTCCTCCATCTCCCCAGCTCCTCCGGCGATTTAAGGGTTTGCTCTTTCGTTCTCGCACCTCTCCGTCTCGCTGCTCCCGCGCCTCCATCAAGGTTCAATTTTGTTGCTCTTCCGTTCTCGCACCTCTTCAGTCGACGAGGAGAGGCCCTAAAATCGCAGATGGAGAAGAGGCGGAGAAGAGGAGCTTAAACCCTAGATCTCTAGTGGAGAAGAGGAGCGCCGGTGGAGAAGAGATAGAGAAGCTTTCTTCGCCGGTGGAGAAGAGGTGGAGAGGAAGAGTTTCGTTCGGGAGGGAAATGATTTGGCTGAGGCGGGATAGTGAATGCTTTTAGGGTTTGCCGACTGCAGCTCTCGCTCCTCGCTGACTTGGATCGTGACACGGTGGCAGCCACGTCATTCCCTGAGGCATTCACTCTGATTTTTTCACTCAGCATATCATTACTCTTTAAAATGAGATGTAATTTCTTCTATTTAATATCATATAATTATAACTTAGTATAATTTTTTATCAAATTAAGTATGATCTTTTTTTTTTAATTCACTTATTGGTGAAATGATCAAAGTTTTCCACAATTAATTGGAGTTACTTAAGGAGCTTCGATCGATTAGGAATTGATCGACGATCGATCAGTTGTATTTATCGCGAGAGAACATCATATTTATTTTTTATAGGTAAAAAAATATAAAAATAAGTATAATTTTTACTAAATTCCGCATATTTAAATTAGAATTTAGTATATTTTCTATTAAGTTAAATATAATTTTTTTTCTTCTAACCAATTGATTAAGAGTTCATGTCAATCGATTAGTTTAGAATGAATTGATTATGTCATACTTAATTTGGTAAAAAAATTTATTAAATTATAGTTAAATAATGTTAAATTTAAAAAGGATTATACTTTATTTCGGTTTTTTTAAAATTAAAAATAATTTAATAAATCGATAGTCGAACTGAGTTTGCATGGGGAGACTTGGAATAATTTTTCCTTATTCTTATCTAAATTAATATAATTATCTATTTATTTATAATGAAAGAAATGTGTATTTTATTATTCTGAAAAACTATATATATATATATATATATATATATATATATTATATATATATATATATATATATATATATTTTGAAAGTTCACCAAATCCACTAACAATAGAATTAGTAAAATTTTAGTCCTTCAAATTATTTTCGAAATTTATCGGACGCTTCGATTGAAAAATTTCAAAGATTTAAATTTGAAATATTTTGTTTGCAGATGCCAAATGTGAATCTTTTGTGAATCTTTTTCGGGTTTAACTGCAAAGGTCCGGTCCGGTCTGAAAATCGGTTCCCCGGTTGACTCGTAGAGAAATGCCACCAACTCTCTCGAGTCTCACCAACCCTACTGAAGCATCGACTATAAATACTCCGGCGAGGTCTTCTCCGCCGGCGACGAACCAAACCCCATCGTTCCAGCCACTCCTCCTCTACCTCCGTACCTGACTCCTCCGATCTGACCATGGCGGCCGCGGCTCCGGGCGGCGCGGCGTCCTCCAACCTCCGCTTCCCATCCTCCAACTATCTCTCTCGCCGCGCTGTCGCCCCACCTTCTGCCGCCCGCTTCCTTGCCCCCTCGCTCCCTCCCTGTCACCTCCGGATCTCGTTATCTTCCACCGCCCGGTGCCATGTCGTTGCGCGATCCGGCCGCGGAGGAGGCTACGGAGGAAGCGACGGCGGGCATGGTGGCGGCGGGGGAGACGGAGGGGAGGGCGGTGATTCGGGCGAGAACAACCGCGCCGAGGCGTTGTTCGTGCTGGCGAAGGCCGAAAGGACGCTCGAGAGCCTCCCCAAGGACTTGGCCGCCGCGATTGAGAACGGGAGGATCCCCGGGTTGATCGTGCGGCGGTTCTTTGAGCTCGAGAGGTCGCCGGTCTTCCGATGGCTGCTCCAGTTTGGGGGATTCAAGGAGAGGCTCCTTGCTGACGACCTTTTCTTGGCTAAGGTCGCCATGGAGTGTGGCGTCGGCATCTTCACTAAGGTGCTATGTTCAATCCCTTAAGAAAAGCATCGGAGCTCTCGATGTCTGTTCTTTCACACATTTTAGATCTATTATCTTTACCAAGTATGAATGTGGTCACTTTTTTCCTATTAGACATCATGCTCTACCATTCATGCTTTGACTACTTTCTTGTAGTCATACTTTTACCGATTCAATTCTCTCCTGATGTAGGTATTATAGCCTGTTTAGTTGGATGAATGATTCTTGAATAGGAGGGATGAGGATCCGGGAGGTAAAATAACTCAAAAAGTTTAAGGAACAATCTCTTAATGAACTTTTCTTGTTCCTTTCCCTATTCCTCCCCTCCACCCTACCAATCCCAAAGAATTTTTTTTTTAATTAATTTTTATAAACTTTTCTTATTAAATTAGCTGATAGTTTATATACTTAATTTCTCTAAGTTGGTTTTAGGCTTTATTTCTCACAAGGATTTTTATTGAAAATGTTTGAAATAGTTAGTCCAATGAAGGATTTTTTTTATAGAAGCTACAGAAGAATATTCTAGCGTCATAGTCAGGAGTAATTATTCTTAATCATAAAAATTTGCTTTAGATACTGCAAGCGGAGCCATTGGATTGATGGTTTTTCGCTGCTTAGATTTTTGGCTATACACATGCACATATAGTTACTAAAAATAGTTGAAGAATCAGTTTTCTGATACGTCTTATATTTTAGCTGAGTTTTGGATGAATCATGTGTTTTAGTCATGACATTGATGCCAGTTCTAGGTCGACTAAGTGCAAATTACTGTCTTGTATTTACAACAAATGTTTATGCCTGTATGCATATCTTAATTTTTTTAATGATCTTTTACTTCCTTTAATTCTAATATGAGCTTACCCATTTCAGACAGCCGCTGAGTGGGAGCGTCGCAGAGAGAACTTTATTAAGGAATTGGATTTTGTTATCTGTGACGTGGTATGATTTATATCATGATATTTCCTTTTAGTTTGATTAAAGGCTCAGCTAATTAGTCTTTTTTACCTTTCATATGAGGATGATTCACCTTTTGAATTATGATCTAAAATTCTTACTATACTTGCTACTGTATTGTTGAAATAGGATGGAACCAAATCAGTCACAAAATGACTTGGAAGGAAAACAACCTGTCATATAAACTGTCAAAGGATATGTTACAAGCATAAGATTGAACACAAACAACGGGATAGTTTGTAGACTCGAGTGATCTCGCTGGTGTCTAGACTCTAGTTATCTTTGGTTTGGTAGAATACCAATTTGCAGGTGTCCATATGGACAAAAGGGCATCAATCTTTATATTGATAAGAGAAGGAGATTAATGTTGGATTTGTAAACTGGTGTCCTTTATATTGCTTCCAATACACACTGTTCTTGATATTCTTCAGACATATGGATTATAGATCATAACTAGATTGTAACCAACTACACAACTACAGAAATCAACTGCATAGCTACATGCAACTTACTGGTTTAACCACATTGTAAGTGAAAATCAGTAGCACTTGACTTTATATAGCATGCATAGAACAACAGTACTACATTCTTTTGACCATGTGATTGGAGTTAGAGAGCCTCCGTGGATGCGAGTCAGAAAAAAAATGACCTGCAGTCATGTAGGTATGGGAGGTTGTTGACGATGACCGTGGAGGCTAGATGAGCTATAGAGCTAGTCTTTGCTAGAAGAGGAAAAAGGAAGCAATGGAGGCCAGAAGGATGAAGAGTAGAACAAGTTAGATGCATGAAACTACATCATTTATATTGTCCCTTACCCATCACCACCCCAACCCCCCCCCCCCCCCCCCCCCCCGGTTTCCTCACAGAAGAAAAGTTGTTCCCTGTCTTATTGTTATTCCCTTCCTTTTTCCTCCTCATTCATAGGACAGACAGCATAAAGCTTAAATTTTAGAATCATTTTGTGAAATTTAACATGGTTTTGTGGATTATCTACTAGATGAAATAATTCAATTTTTTGTTAGTAGACATATGATTTATGCAAAATTGGAGAAGCCAATTCTATTATTCATGAGTTTGAGTCAGTTATCTAGAGTGGAACAATACTGAAAAAATGACGAATCTCTGATTAACTTTGGCCTAGTTCCCAAAAAGTAAAAAATTGTTGAAGCTTTGTGGTAAATAACGGCTATAAAGTAAACAAGATTTGTTATATAGATAGATTAACTTGGAAAGATATCAATTCTATCATCAATCAGTATAAGTGGCATGCCCATACGTTCTATTTAAAAGTCAAATACTAAGAGATCTACATAATACAATTAAATCGATAATTAGTTGCTAAAAGTAACCAAAAATTGATGTTTCTAAGAAACATGGTGACCCCACATGGTATCTAACTTTGAAACAGACTCACATGATATACCATATGAAGAAATTGACACTCATTTGAACTGTAGACAACCAGATTATAATTGTTAGAGGTTGAAGTGTTGTTACAAATTTTATTTAACATTGTTGCAGGCCTCAGTTACCATTTTTAGCAATTAACCCTTTAGCTTTTCATTCTAGTTCATTATTATATGAAAGTGTTCAAGTATTTATTATTGTTCGTTTTCATCTTTAGCCTTAGTTTCTCTTGATTCAATATGTTTTTCCTTCGGTTTCTGTATTTTGTTGTGGTATATAAAGGCCAAGTCACCAGAATGCTTGAGTTGACTGCCAGGAACATGGAGAATCTGGAAATTGTAAACATTGTGATCGTGGATCATGATATGTAAATTCTTTGTGGTACATTCAAACAACAGGTTGTAAGCTCGTTCAGGGCCTTACCTCTTATTAAACCTTCGTATCGAGTGCACCATCTTGAAGTCTGAATCACTTGCATTCTGAATTTACACAGGAAACATTGATATCTCCAAAATCTTCATGCATTTTTTTCATCTTTTTCTTATGTTCTACTTTTCTACTATCCTTGTACATTAACTGCCTGATATCATGTGATCATTAAATACCTCCATTACGTTCATAACATTCTTGGTTGTGCTAGCATAAGCAACTTTTTTCAACATGCTGTCTTGTTAACTTTTAAGTTGCAGAGATTCTTGCATGTTCTGCACATTTAACAGTGTGCTCAATACTGATACGTTCATGTAAGTGGAACTGTGAATTTTAAATTGTTAACGTTGCTTAGGTAATGGCCATAGTTGCTGATTTCATGCTCGTGTGGCTTCCTGCTCCGACAGTATCACTACGAGCACCTCTTCAGTTGAACACTGGACCAATTGCAAAATTCTTCTATAGCTGTCCTGATAATGCTTTTCAAGTAAATACTTGTTTATCAATGCTTTTGACTCTGAGTAAATATGAATTGTTTATAAATGCTTTTGAGTAATTATGAATTATTTTCTTATCAGATTGCTTTAGCTGGAACATCATATTCATTCTTGCAGAGAGTCGGTGCAATTGTGGTATACTTCTTAATTTCTTGATTAGTATGATTGACTTTGTCTTGACTAACCAATGCGTCCTTCCTTTAAGCTTGACCAGTAAATTTTTTTGTAAAATTCTTCCACCCTTTTTGCAGAGAAATGGTTCAAAGCTTTTTGTTGTTGGGACTGGTGCTTCCCTGGTATGGTTTAATTGTCCGCATTTTGGACATTTTCATAAAATATTCAATCTTTTTTTTTCCTTTCAATTCTGATAGCAGCTTATCATCTCTTTGCTTGTTATAAAGTATGCATCTTTACCAATACTTCTAAGTTTGTAAATTATTTTATGTCATCTTCTCATGTTTCCTTGTATAGCACCATGAAGTAGGAGTTTAATATCGGCAAGTATGTCGTAAGGGAAAAATTCTATACGTAATTGAGAAATTTCAGAAAAAATTTTGTTTCCTTGAACATTGGATTTACTTGCATGGAGATATTTATACATTGAGGAATTTCAGAAAAATTCCTCAGAACGTTGTTGGTTAAAATCTGTTGGTGGGTGCTGTTGGATGTTTTACAGATTGGGACCGGTGTAACCAATGCTTTAATCAAGGCCAGGCAGGCAATTGACAAGGATGTTGAAATAGAGGCAGAGGATGTGCCTATTGTATCTACCAGTGTCGCCTATGGTGTCTACATGGCCATTTCAAGCAATCTTAGGTATAAATCCAAACTTTTCTGGCTTATGTTGCTTTGTTTTGACTTGAGAACCTGCTCATTTACTATGACACGCTTATTAATATAACTGTTTCTCAAATCATCTGAATGACTGAGGGGAAAGGATTTCTGACTAGGTAGGCAGCATCAGTGAGTTTATACAATTCCTCATGGTCGTATCATAGTTGCTAGGTTTAAATTTTAATTTCAAATCTTTTACACAGCTTAATAATTGTGGTTTTCATTTGAGGTTCACATCATTTTTTTGCTTCTCATATTGATTCCTGCAATATGGACAAGATACTTCCAGATCATGTAACCTGAATTTTTTTTTGTTTCATGAGACTTCTATATGTCCTATGCAAACAAATAATCTGTTATGCCTAGTTGATTGTGAGGAAATAGAAGAGAAGTAAAATAGTTTTAGTGAAGACAAGAGAAAAGAAATGAATTGTAATATTTCATTTTCACTCTACTTCATTGGCCTCTTAGATGGGATTGAAGGGAGTGGAATACTCGTCATTACTTATTTGTGCCTATTAGATGTGTAAATTTCATTTCCCTCCATTTTCAACTGATTTGGGTGGAAATAAAATAAGAGAAAAATGAATGGAATTAAATTCAATCCTCTTCTCTATTTCCTTGAGTATAGGGATGTGCCTAATCTTTGAGATCTAAAATTCCTTCTTTTATGGGAAAATTGTTTTCGCTTGTCAATCACACACTCGTAATAAATTTCTAATAGTCACATGCACAATGTGAAATTTGCAAGTGGCAATCTTGTTATCGTATGGATGCTTGCTTATTGTCGTCCAAGCCTATTATAACAACAGGGCTGCCAAGGAATTATCTTACCAAATATGATTGAAATCAATATAAACATTTTGGATTTTGTTCTTTGCCATAGTACTGTTTTACAAAATCGCTCTTTTAAGCATTTACAAATTTCTCTTGGTGGATAGAAGCAATATTTATAAGACTTATTTCCAAACTTCCGGCGAACACTACCATTTTGATTATGCTTTATCAATTTATTCAATTTTTAATCTCATTGTTACTTGTAAGGATTGGCTGGCTACATATTAAATCACCCAAGCTACTAAATTGATTTGATTTGCTGACACCAAACTTGAATTATCAACAGGTACCAAGTGTTGGCTGGTGTCATTGAACAACGTATCTTAGAGCCCCTGCTACACAACCAAAAATTAGCACTCAGTGCCTTGTGCTTTGCAGTTCGTACAGGAAACACATTTTTGGGATCCCTGCTGTAAGTCCCCTCTTAAATTTACATTTGGTAAATATTTTAAAATCAGATGGCAAACTAAAAAATGAATTGCAGTTCCATCCGTATATCTTCTTGATCAAGCTAATCTGTTTAAGTTAAGAATCTACTTATGAAACGTCATAACTATACTTAAACTACCATAGAAAAATGATTTCCCTAGCACATTTGCAATAAGCATTCATATAAAAATTAAAATAATCAATTCACTATTACATTTATCCAAGCGGAAGTGGAAAAAGAAGAGAATAGGCCAAGAGCTAAAAGAGGTATCTGGTTGTTGTTTATGATCCACCCAATAGTTCTGTTGGATTTTATAACTAAAATCAGCAACCAATTTAATCCTGTTGAGCACCCTAGTCAGATTTTTCAACATTGCCTGGTGTTTTGGCCATGAGTTAAGGTTCAAATTCTATGTTAAACAGGTGGGTTGATTATGCTCGATGGGTGGGCGTCCAAAAGTCCAAAGAGCATGAATCGTCTTCTCTCTGACAAAAGATCAGCTGGAAAAACTGATTGGAACATTTTATCAAAGCTTTACTAGATCAAGCATGTAAGTCGAATCATCTTCTGTCTAACAAAAGATCAGCTGAAACTGATTGGAACATTTTATCAAAACTTTACTAGATCAAGCATGTAGGTCAACTATGGTTGCCGAGTTTGATTTTTGAACTCGGCTGCAATTCTTTATTTGTGATTGTTAAAGTGGAGTTATGGATTCGCATTGAATTGCCATAAGTGAATAAAACATTTGTCTATTCATCACAACTTTGCTATGATGTTACTTGAGGGTTATTTTTTTACTAATTTGCCTCTCTCAGATCTCTGACCTCTTTGTTCCTCTTGAATCGTTTAATTCATATGTTTGACTAGTTCTATTCAATATAGCTTTCATGGCCCATTGGACTCGTTAAATCCTTTGGGACTGTCAAATTTGCTAGGCTTTCGTCAATATCGCCTAGTTTATTTTATTTTATTTTTTTTAGCCTGATCAGTTCTTATGATAGACGGCTATCTCTTCTAATTCATCTATTAGATAAATTTGAAGCTTAAAGGATCCATCTGTTTAGAGGGTACCATTATAACCATCGTGTTCTTTTATATTGGTTACCTTGGTGTCTTAACACATGCCGGAGGTCAAGTAGTCAGATTGTTGTCGACTTGGCAGGTCGGATAATTGGAGTGCTTAGCAGGTCAACAGCTCGAGAGGTCAGAAAGTCGATGGGTCGGATTGGTTCAATAGGTCGGATAATCAGAGTGCTCGGCAAGTCAGATTGACTATACCGATTGTTTCGGTTGGGATCGATGTCGATGGTTAATCACTAGAGTTCAGCCCACGAGGATGACGACGAGAGAGGAAGAGCTTTTACCCTGCAAGATTAACACGAGCGTTAAAGGAACAAGCCGGAGGTTGTCCAGCGGAGACTATTCCGACGCTCAAGTCAGTGCCTGAATCTTTTAGATTGGAGAAAATAAGGACAAGAGTACGAGTTAGAATGTGTGTAACCTCTTTACTTGGGAGGTTGGAGTACCTTTTATACCTGAGGTGGTAGTCACATGTGTCCCACGTTCTTCGCCACACCTCCTTAATTGTCGGTTACTGGATAATCTTTGTAATGGTCCTTGCAGCCAGTAAATCTAAGTCGTTGCGCTAATTATGACCGTGTATTATGGGTCATGATTGCTCCGTGATAATCAGTGATGATTATCCACAGATCCGAAGAAAGGGGACAGTTATTGGAGGTCGAGTGCTCCTTGGGGCTTCGCTATCCCGAGGTGATCTCGGGGTCTTTTGGTCCGGGGGGTTTCGGGCGTTCGCATTCCCGAGGTGATCTCGGGACCTGATCTCCCGAGGTGATCTTGGGCGTGTGTCTTCCTGGAGCGATTTTCGGAGTATGTCTACCCGAGGGGGTCTCGGGCATTTACCTTCCCGAGGGGGCCTCGGGATTTCAGGAAAGAGAGTCGTCCAGACCCGGTAGATCTTGCCACATAACTCTTCAGTCCACGTATCTGTCACGGGGTGTTCAACCCCATCACCGATAATATTTGCCTTGATCTGAGTTCGGAACCTACCATATGACCCTGCATCTTGCATGCCACATCGTGGATAAAAATATTGGACCAGATAGCAGACGAATTTGGGGTGATCGGTCCGATTCTACAGAAATTTTTCATCGGTCACCAGGGTAAATCGGGAAGTGCCTGGGGTGATCAGTTAGGTTCCATGAAAATTTTCCATCGATCACCATAATAAATCGAGAAGTGCTCACGGTGGGCCGTCTAGAAGTCCAGCGTCCTAGAGTTCGCGTCTCATTTGGAGAAAAAATTCCTACAAAATACGCCGTAGCTAAGGATCGAACCGCGAATATCTAAAATAACGACTAGTCACTCTATCGTTATATCATGATTCCGGGGGCTGCCACATCGTGGATAAGGATCTATTCATAGTTGATATCTCTCATCCTTGATAGGTGTAAAATAAGTTATCTCCAAGGTAATTAGATGCATGCCGAGTAGGTTATATTACACTTCTTTACACTAAGAATACCAAGTAATTCCCACCCTCCCTCTCATCGTAGTTATTGGAGGGCGCGCACACTATTTCTCAGGGCCGTGCCCATTAAGAAGTGAAACAATCATCATCCATAATTTTGAAAAAAATAATTATTATATAATGATCTAAACTGACCTAATATAATCCCTCGCATTATAATCAAAATGTTATGTCAAGAATATAATTGAAGTAGGAGACAGACTTATGATGCCAAAAGGAACTCCATCAGATTTGGTCCATTTTTTTTATCGAATCCAAACTGATAAGATGCAAATCGATCCAGAGCAATAGTTAAGAATGCGAAGACACTGTTTACCAAGGTAAGTCCACTTCTATGTGTAATGAGTCTTAGCCTTCAAGCCAATCTATTTGGTTGACCGACCACAAGTTGAAAGATCAAAATATGATATCTGAAGATTCAGATTTCAGAATAGGATAATAAATAAAAGATCTTTACTAGTCTTAATCTTTTAGTTGTTTGCCTCTCGAGTCTCGACGTATAAGAGTGATGAATTTTTTTTAAAAGCCTAATATACAGTTTGATTCAGCTAATGAAAATAATAATAATATATCATTATTATATTATAAAAATATGAAAAATCCAAATCTAAGCATTCTCATATAATCATCCATTCTATAATCCATAATTATGTGCCCGACAAAGGGATTATTGTACGTAGTATATCTATCCTTTTATAATCGTATTCATTTGTTTTTTTAATATTAAATTGTAAAATTAGAATAACATTCAAAAAATAATAATAATCAGATCTATTGAAACAAATCCTGCAAATTAAGTGTGAAAAAACTCTTCTATTACTTAGTCCCACATACCAAATCCCACCATGCCAGCACGCGACTCTCCTAGACCTAGGTCAACTCTATTCTGATCTGTCTGTCAGTCTGTGTGCGTATGAATGTGTGCCTGTGCATTTGTGATTAATTTCATAATATTAATTTCATAACCTAAGGCATCGTTATGTTGGGAAACCAACAAAAATTTCATAAAGAGGGGAAGGAAATTGCTTTCTTTCAAAATGGCATGTCCGGGAAAAAAAACTATGGCAAATTCCAATATTCCATTCATGCCGCCTCTGTTTGCCCAACACTATAGCTTTGTGCCACTGCATCATTCTTCTCACTTATCCAAAAGAATGAAAAAGAAGGGGAAAAAAATCGAGATTGCAATCGCGCCAGATATTTCTACAGATTATAGATCACAAAACAGAGAGGGAGAGTTGGGCGTAAGGACGTAAACCGACAAACTCGAGATTGCATTGATCATTACCCTTCCTCGTCTAGGAATGTTGATGCCAGGAAATGATGGTCTTTGTATTGAATGCCAAGCGAATACCTCCTCCAGCACCCCGAGAATTCTTTTGAGATCATTCTTCGTGGCAGTGATCGCCTTCGAGTCAAGAAACTCCTGTCCAATCCCATTCTATATTCTCCGCCTAGCTGACATGTAAGTATGGCAACTGAGGAGGTTGATTATGTACCCGATTAGCCCAGAGATTGGCAAGCTTCAAAAAATAACATTTCTCATGCCATTGCTCCATTTTCAAGTCTGTCGCATTGAGACAGAAGATGAGTCAAAAGAAAGTAAATCGGATAAACAGCAACATGAGTTGAGAATCATCTGCAAAGCACCTTTTAGTTCTTCTGTGGACAATAAGGACATTCTGCAAATCTTGTTGCCTTCAGAAAATGAATGCCGTGAGAGATCAAGGTCATGAATGGTCTTGATGGATGCAAGGAGTGTTTTGGCTAGGCGAGCATGCTCGACATTGTGGGAATCAGAAATGGTTTTAACAGCCTCTTCGAGTCCGTACAGAGTCCATGCCTCAGCACACTTGTCCAAGCTAGCTAATAACTTGCTCGAGTAGTTGCCTTGATTTAATAGTAACCAAGGCTTATAGACTTTCAAAGAAGCTCCTAGTACTTCCGCGACTCTGTGAATCTCTCCTAGGGCGATGAAATATTTAGATTCTGCAGGGTAGAAATTTTTATCATGGGAAAGTTATTACTAAGAGCAAACATGCAAATTATGTTGTCGATCTATATACAGCTAAAAATTCCATCTGTGCCATATTTAATTTCAGGAAGCAAGAAATCGTACCTTGACTTAATATTTGCGAAAAGGTTTGTGATTGAACCGACTCTTGCAATATCGTGGCACCATGTAACAACTCCTCGAGACAAGCCACAGCCATGTCGGACCATGCACGAATGTAAGCTTTTTGTTCCTCCAAGGATGCTAACAGCAGACTATGGAGAACCGACGAGGTATGTTCGAGAAATTTGATTGCTGCACTAGAGCTTTTCCCTGCCTGCTTGAAGAAACATAGTTATGAAATAATGTTGGTAGTCTTTACGCATCATGGCCATGGGTAAAATATATATGGAATCAAACTTCCCAAACTATTAGTATGCGAATGGTTTTTCTTTGGAGTTTCCATTATCATTCTTGAAAAGTTCATTGCATAGAGATATGACAAAGTTAATTGAATCTGCAAATCCTATTGAGGGAAAAGATAGAACTTCCCAAGCAAATGATCATCAGTAATAAAGGGCATTACTTGCCAATGAGATAATTTCAAGGATAAAAGAATAAGAAATAATCTCCATGAAGACGATATAAATCATAACAATTAGATTCTATTAATGTTTGACTAATTGTGAAATGAATCAATATAATGTAATCCAACTCCAAAACAGAAACAAATCAATGGATCTATTTTCTACTTTTGTATGCATAATGTGGATTCAGGTGTGCTTACTGAAATTATTCTTTCTGACAGGTGATATTCTTGCTCAAAAGCTTGAAAGTCCAGTTCTTCT
This sequence comes from Boesenbergia rotunda, assembly GCA_024364735.1. NCBI lineage: Eukaryota > Viridiplantae > Streptophyta > Magnoliopsida > Zingiberales > Zingiberaceae > Boesenbergia > Boesenbergia rotunda. The sequence goes on along the minus strand of JAGFNQ010000297.1, from coordinate 945,467 downwards.
ACAGCTTTAAGCAGTTGACTAACACATTTTTCCGTTGATTGTTGCTTTCCCACACTAGCATTTCCAGAACCCTTGGCTTCTTCTAGTTTCTTATAAACTTCCTGAAGAAATGAGGAAACAATCATCAAAACTCAAATTTGTCAAAAACATAATAGGGGGTTATATCTAGCCCCTTGATAGTAATATCTTTGTTTTATTTTTGAATATCTTAACCCTTTTATCTTTCATGCTAATCATTGTTACATTATATTTTTTATATGTATTGTTTCTTAAATTGCTCAATTACCGCTCAATAAGTGATGGAAGAAACTAATACAAAAACGATCAAGAGCACAAACATATTTCACTGATGCATACGTAAAGTTATGAGAGGCAAGATAGAGGCAAAAATTACAGAAAAACAACATGCTCCACACATTACAAGTTTTTTCAAATACAACCATATGTTTGGAGAAAATTGCTTGATGGAAATGCATAATACTTCTGGAGATTTTTAAAAAGGAAAAAACTCTCAGATAGTTATTTAATTCACCTTGATTTCCTCATTTATTTCCGCTGCTTTAACTTGATCACCAGAAAGAGAATCAACATCATAAGCTTTCTGAAATGATTAGCATTACAGTTAATGAACATGCTGAAATAGCATAGAAGAAGATATATATGCTTACATTTACCTTCATATCATCAAGATGGCAATTTAATAAGGATATTGATTCATCTTTCAATCTGCAGTAAAAATCTACGACAGAATTGAAGGTAAACTCATCTGAATTTCTTTGATATATCTCACAGTCATTCTTTGTGGCGTCAGTTGCAAAAACTGTTTTGTCATTACCAACATCAATGAACATATCATGAGTGTTTGTGTTCACTGCATGAATTGGAACAGAAATTGTATCCTCGATTGTGTTCCCTACAATATCGAGCTCAAAAGAAAATTCATCTTGATGACTCAAAGGCCTTTCATAGGTTTCTCCTTTGAAGTTATTATAGGATTGAATTGGCTGGTCAACAAGGTTAGCTTCCCAGATGCTACCATTAGCCTGAAAATTACAAAACAAAGATGGTAGGACTTGCCAAATGTTGGCGCTTAAATAATTATACTAAACTATACCGCCATATGCAAACGTGTGCAATGATGGTGTTTAAGCATTAATATGTGCAATTATTATTCACCAGCTTTTATTATCTTTGTTTAGGATCATAAATTTAAGAATAGGGTTGGCGAATGGATGTTAAAAATGCATTTTAAGCTGGAAAAGGAAAAGTCATCTAAAACACACAAAAAAGTAGTAAAAGAAACCACTAAGGTAGGTAAGTGAACGAAGCTTAGATCTAGCAAGTTAAAGAGTCAGACCAATGGTAAAATCCTACATGGAGAAGCATTCTTCTAATAAAAAATTACAAAGCTGCTTTATATATCAACTGCCATCACCGCAATGCTTGATGCATTCTGATTATGACATTATGGACCTAATTAAATAAACTATATCAAGGACAAGAAATGAATGAAGGTTGTCAAATATGTATGTACGCACAAACGTAGTTGTCTTATACTAATATTGGGCTTTTGAGATGCAAAGTAGCAAGTGTATCCCACACTAGCCCTGGAAACATATTTCTCTAGCACTCTCAAGAAGGGTTTGCAGCTGTTATGGGTAACAATGAGTATTCATATCCAACGCGCATGTTTTACAAATTCAAGCGGTGATAAAAGGGTTTTTTAATTTTTTTCCAAGGTAAAAATGGCTGAAGCCATTCTTTTCCTGAGATAATAAAATCAAATATCATTACATTAGGCAGAGAGAAGGTTCTTTATCAAAAATAAAGTCTACATACAAACAAAGAAAGATCCAGAAGATAAGGATGCTTGAGCAAAACCACTACAAACAAGGTTTTAGAATAGGTGATGATACACAGTATTAGTGGTGTGAACCTTAATCTCATTGGTGGATTCTAAGACCTTTAATTGAACATCTTTAATCAGCAGTTTTTCACCATTCTGAACAAGGAAAACGCAATAAATATACTATACTACCAAAAACCATAATTATCTTGAACACTGATGTGGCAGGTAGCTAGAAGGATAGCAGAATAACCTGTTGTTCTGAAGTTATTGTGGCTGCACTCTCAGGAAAATCGTCATTGAATTCCCAGGCTTCATTGCTAGAAAACCAATGAACTCCACTTTTTGAATTGCTTATTTTATGTTGAACATTCACATTCTTGTCACTGAATTTGGTACTATCTCCCCCATTACTGTCGACACCAGTCTGACCATTTGCTTCCTGATAATCACCCAATTTGAATGAGCTTTATAGCATAATTGTAACATCACAATTATATATTGTGAATGTTTAACCCTTCAAAACTTCTAAGACCCTGTGTCTCCATTCGGATCTCAAAAATATAAAATGTCTCAATTTAGCCCGAGAAGTTTCAAATTTCTTAAAGACTCATAAAGTTGTAAATGGTGTCCCAATTAGAAATTCTCACTGGATTATTGAGACCATTCAATGGTAAAATATTTGTCTTTTTCTCTTTCTAACTTAGCTAGAATTTTTTTAAGAGATCATAAATATAACACCTTAGAGCAAACATTTCTCCCAAATATTTGTTCTCCATATGTCTGCATCATCAATCAAATATCTCGCTCTACTCTTACAATATTCCAAATTCCAGAATCAAATATTCCACAAACCACATATTTATGGGTCCCCATCAACTATCCGTGAGCTGCACAACTCATTTTATTCTATTTTTTAAAAAATATAAATCACTGGGCAAAATTTTGCCCTGTGATTTCTAATATCCAAATCTCCACCCCCTTCCAATGGTGGAGATTTGGAATTTGGACAAAATACCATCTCCAAATATCCCCCATTGTGGATGGTCTTAGTTAATGTTCCCGACTAAGAATCCCTAAACTTATGAGGAACCTAATTGACCAATAAGGTGGTCGTGACAAGACAAGAGATGCAAATCATAAGGAAAGATTATTTTATTTAATCCTAAACAATTGTCACCCACAGGAGGGGTAGATGGTTATCTGGCCAATAATTTAGATGGTACTATTTCGAGCTAAACTGTTATATATTTCATATATTACCACATGCCAAATTAAGACATTTTACGGTGTCATCAAGACAGATTTGATAATAAGCCAGCTTGAAACAATTGAAACTTCAGGATTCAAAGTTTTGAAACTTCAGTTACCAAACTAAAAAGTTCTTGTAAAAATGTAAGAATGGATGAAGCAATCACTTTTTTTGGTCATTCATGGAATGATTTTCGTTGGGATGCTGAACTGCTTCGGATAACAAGCAGTAAGAGGCAGACAGTTATTTCTAGCGACAAAAGGTGATTCACTCGCCCCGGCATCTCCACCAACTCGTCCTATGGTCAAGACGGAGGAGGTAAATCACGGGGGCTACTCGCTTAGACAGTGACTAGTACATAAGGGAGAGCAGGCACCTGGCTTCGCTAGGATTTAACCCCAGACCTCATGGCGGCAACGCCTCATGCGCTAGCCATCAGTCCATTCCGTGGGGACAGCGGGTGCTTATTTCTGCGCGCGCGCGCGCGTGTGTGTGTGAGAGAGAGAGAGAGACCAAATTTGACATATATTCTTAGCAAAGATTTCACATTTATAGTGCTTAGAGTTGAACAGTCATGATAGTAGACGTTCCTGGCCTTTAAACTCTCTAGAGATTTGCGTGGGGCTAAACAGAGGAACAGAGGAAACTAAGCAAGACACAGGTGAAATCCAGAGGAAGGGTTTCATAGGTATTACCTCGACATTGCCAAAATCCAAAGCTGCAGTTCTGTCGAACCCAGACTTCTCATCAACCTGAGAAACATAGAGGCAACAAAGACCTTCAGCTCGAAAGAAAGATCAATCGTATGTTACCATCTACCTCAAACCTCCGGGATCCACCTTATAATCAATAGAACCATCACCTGGAGCGTTGAATTGGGAGAGGGAGAGGCCTCCATGAATTCCCAGGAGCTCTCGTCTGAATCTTCCTCCTCCTCCTCCCCCAAAGAAGAGCCGGTCTTCTGACCGCCCTCCTGTTGCGGAGCCTGTCCATAGAGACTGGTGATCAGATCCTTCAGCTCTCCACCAGCGACGACTCCCTTCCGATCCTTTGTCGGACCCGTAGAAGAGAAAGAAGGCGAGAAGATAACGGGCGGTTCGATAGTCTGAGGCTCGTCCGCCTCCTCCTCCCCGAAGATCGAGAGCGGCAGCGCTCCTCTGGGTTTCTCCCACAGTTTAGCCCCCTTAGATGACATCTTGTCGCCGGGCGCGGGGTCGGAAGGAAATGCATCGAAGATGGCCGGCGGAGGCGAGGTGGATCCGACCGGGGCATTGGATCCCATCTGGCTAACCATGAAATCGCCCCAATCGTCATCATCATCATCCTGCTGCGGTCGGGATGGGAAAGGGTGATTCACGGAGGCGACCTTGAAGTCGCCGAAGCCGCCGCCGTCGTCGTCGTCGAAGGAGAGGAAGTGGCCAGGGCTGGTGGTTCCTTGGATCCCCGGCATGGCGACGGCGGCGGTGGGAAGCGGAGGAAGGGGATCGATGAGCTGTTGTGACGCCTCTTTTTGGGGGAGGAGGAGCAGCAAGCCTAGCAATTGGTGGCGTTCGGTTCGATTTGTGGTGCGGCCATAATTGACGGGAAACAAAATGAGCTGGCCGTCGTCGACGGGCCCACGCCATTGTGGACGACAACGAAAACCCACCGCCACCCACGCCGACACTTTTCTAATATTGTCAAAGCCGGTCCAATTGGAGCCGATCGAGCGATTCGCCTAATGACTGAACCAGCTCAAAATCCGGTTCACAGCCCTAACTGTTACGGGTTCGAAAAGCTGTTGACCCGATCCGATAAACAGCATAAATCCCTTGTTAAACAATAGATCATAAAGCATACATTATGAGATACTACTGATAAAAAAATAATTTTGAAAGAAAAAATACGATATTTTGCGAGGAAATGATCGAACAATATATATATATATATATGAGATTGCTCTCCTGCGGACCGCTTCCTGCGGACCGTGTGCGGACTGCGTACGTGGCACCTGCCTGATCGGTCAAGGATTCCTTGACCGATCAGTCGCCGACGGATTTCCCACTGCCCCTAGGGTTCACAACCGCCGACGGATTCACCGCACCCCCTAGGGTTATAGTTTTGTTCGGGGGCAGCGGCCGGCGATGGTGTCCGATCGACGATCGACCACCATCGGCACAGCTCCAGCATGACCGATCAGGCAGTTGTCTGATCGGTCTGGCGCTGCGGTTCGCAGGATAGCAATTCTCTCTCTCTATATATATATACATTACGGTTATAGTACGCGACTTCAAATACGCGCCTGTGTGATACTATTGATTTATTTCCTTTTTAAAATTTACGGCAATTTACAAAAGGGCGTACCTAAATATCGGAAATTACCAAAGGGCGTACCATGATTTCTATTTTACCAAAAGGCGCAGGCCTTTATGTAAACTTCCTCTTATACCCCTCCTTCTAACTGCTATCTTTCACTTTCTCTCTCTCAGCAATAAATTTCGAGACGGCAGCACATGACTTTTATTTGAAAATAATATATTATGAAATCGGCGCTAAAAACGTAAGATAAAAATTAAAAAAATATTTCAATTCAAAATAGCTCATCCAACGTGATTTAAAAATATAAATAAATAATTTTTATATTTGATTAATAAAAATTAAAATAGTAAATAATATTTAATAAATATATTAATATATATAAAAAATTCAAAAAAAAACGTATGCTGCAGCAATAAAAAAAACGTAAAAAATTTTTAAAAAAAACGAATTCAGAAATAAAAAAACGTAAAAAAAATTCAAACAAAAAAAACGAATTCAGAAATAAAAAAAAACGTAAAAAAAATTCAAAAAAAAAACGTTGCAGAAATTTTAAAAAAAAACTGGGCCTGAAATATTTTATTTCAGGCCCACGTTGGGCCTAAAATCTTTTGATTCAGTCTCGACGTGGACTCAAATTTTTTTTAAAAATATATTAATATATAAAAAAACCTATCAAAACACTTAATTTCAAATTAAAACGCAGGACCTGAAGTCACGCTAGGAGGGCCTGAACATAGATGTGATGTCCATCAGTGGGTTTTGGTCAAAACCCACTGATATTTCTAAACTATTCCTATTTGATTTGTGATATCTAATGTATAGATGTTTGGACACCTAAAACATCATCTCCAACCTCTAACCTCTCTATTCATATGAAGTTTTCAGAAATCCAGATATGGGAGGTCCATCAGTGGGTTTTGGTCAAAAGTCACTGATATTTCTAAACAACTCATATTTGATTGGTGATATCTAATATATAGATGTTTGGACACCTAAAACATCATCTCCTACCTCTACCCTCTCTATTCATATGGAATTTTCAGAAATCCAGATATGGGAGGTCCATCAGTGAGTTTTGGTCAAAACTCACTGATATTTCTAAACTACTCCTATTTGATTGGTGATATCTAATATATAGATGTTTGGACACCTAAAACATCATCTCCTACCTCTACCCTCTCTATTCATATAGAGTTTTCAGAAATTCAGATATGGGAGGTCCATCAGTGGGTTTTGGTCAAAACTCACTGATATTTCTAAACTACTCCTATTTGATTGGTGATATCTAATATATAGATGTTTGGACACCTAAAATATCATCTCCTACTTCTACCCTCTCTATTCATATGGAGTTTTCAGAAATCCAGATATGAGAGGTCCATTAGTGGGTTTTGGTCAAAACTCACTGATATTTCTAAACTACTCCTATTTGATTGGTGATATCTAATATATAGATGTTTGGACACCTAAAACATCATCTCCTACCTCTACCCTCTCTATTCATATGGAGTTTTCAGAAATCCAGATATGGGAGGTCCATTAGTGGGTTTTGGTCAAAACTCACTGATATTTCTAAACTACTTCTATTTGATTGGTGATATCTAATATATAGATGTTTGGACACCTAAAACATCATCTCCTACCTCTACCCTCTCTATTCATATGGAATTTTCAGAAATCTAGATATGGGAGGTCCATCAGTGGATTTTGATCAAAACTGACTGATATTTCTAAACTACTCCTATTTAATTGGTGATATCTAATATATAGATGTTTGAACACCTAAAACATCATCTCCTACCTCTACCCTCTCTATTCATATGGAGTTTTCAGAAATCCAGATATGGGAGGTCCAGTTTTGGTCAAAACTCACTAATGGACCTCCCATATCTGGATTCCTGAAAACTCCATATGAATAGAGAGGGTAGAGGTAGGAGATGATGTTTTAGGTGTCCAAACATCTATATATTAGATATCACCAATTAAATATGAGTAGTTTAGAAATATCAGTGAGTTTTGACCAAAACCCACTGATGGACCTCCCATATCTGGATTTCTGAAAACTCCATATGAATAGAGAGGGTAGAAGTAGGAGATGATATTTTAGGTGTCCAAACATCTATATATTAGATATCACCAATCAAATAGTAGTAGTTTAGAAATATCAGTGAGTTTTGATCAAAACCCACTGATGGACCTCCCATATCTGGATTTCTGAAAACTCCATATGAATAGAGAGGGTAGAGATAGGAGATGATGTTTTAGGTGTCCAAACATCTATATATTAGATATCACCAATCAAATAGGAGTAGTTTAGAAATATCAATGAGTTTTGAACAAAACTCACTGATGGACCTCCCATATCTAGATTTCTGAAAATTCCATATGAATAGAGAGGGTAGAGGTAGAAGATGATGTTTTAGGTGTCCAAACATCTATATATTAGATATCACCAATCAAATATGAGTTGTTTAGAAATATCAGTGACTTTTGACCAAAATTCACTGATGGACCTTCCATATCTGGATTTCTGAAAATTCCATATAAATAGAGAGGGTAGAGGTAGGAGTTAATGTTTTAGGTGTCCAAACATCTATATATTAGATATCACAAATCAAATAGGAATAGTTTAGAAATATCAGTGGGTTTTAACCAAAACCCACTGATGGACATCACATCTATGTTCAGGCTCTCCTAGCGTGACTTCAGGCCCTGCGTTTTAATTTGAAATTAAGTGTTTTGATAGTTTTTTTATATATTAATATATTTTTAAAAAAAATTTGAGTCCACGTCGGGCCTGAATCAAAAGATTCAGGCCCCACGTGGGCCTGAAATAAAATATTTCAGGCCCACGCTGGGCCTGAAATATTTGATTTCAGGCCCAGTTTTTTTTAAATTTCTGCAACGTTTTTTTTTTGAATTTTTTTTAGGTTTTTTTTTATTTCTGAATTCGTTTTTGTTTTTTGAATTTTTTTACGTTTTTTTTATTTCTGAATTTATTTTTTTTAATTTTTTTACGTATTTTTTATTGCTGCAGCATACGTTTTTTTTTGAATTTTGTATATATATTAATATATTTATTAAATATTATTAAATATTTTAATTTTTATAATCAAATATAAAAATTATTTATTCATATTTTTAAATTACGTTGGATGAGCTATTTTTAATTGAAATATTTTTTTTAATTTTTATCTTACGTTTTTATCGCCGATTTCATAATATATTATTTTAAAATAAAAGTCACGTGCTGTCGTCTCGAAATTTGTTGCTGAGAAAGAAAAAGAAAGACATCAGTTGGAAGGAGAGGTATAAGTGGAAGTTCACATAAAGACCTGCGCCCTTTGGTAAAATAGAAACCATGGTACGCCCTTTGGTAATTTCTGATATTTAGGTACGCCCTTTGGTAAATTACCGTAAAATTTAATATTTTCTAATCCTCTCACTCGTTTTTATCCTTCGAAGGCGGCTAGCGGCATCGGCGAGGCCACTGTCAAGATGTTCGTCTGCCATGACGCTCGTGTCATCGTTGCCGACCTCCAAGACGAGAAGGGGAAGGCCCTCTGTGTCGGCCTTGGCTCCGACGACATCGCCTCCTATGTACACTGCGACGTCCGCCTCGAGTGCGACGTCCGCCTCGAGTCCGACATGAAGCGCGCCGTGGACACCGCCATCTCCCTCAACGGCAAGCTTGACATCATGTTCAATAACGCTGCTGTGGAGAGTCGAGGATGGCGGCGTTATATATATATATATATATATATATATATATATATATATATATATATATTAAAGTGAAGATGTATAGGTTACTGAGTATGTTTCTAGATTACCTAACAACCCATAGCTTTAGTGATTTTGCTCTCCATTTAACAAACAATCTCAATTCCTTTGAGATTGATACAAAATTCACAAAAATGATAGAGAGCTCAAGTTAACCTTTGTGCAGTGTTTGACCAACCATTTTGTGCTCAAAAATTGCTAGCTGCTCGATCAGAGGCAATTCCTAAGCTAGCCTCATTTTAGCAGTCCCCAGCTTATCCTCCTCATCTCCAGCAAATAAAATTTACAGAAGTCGTTAATGGCTAACAAAAAAGTGGCCGTCTCGCTGCAGCTCTTACTCCATGTAAGTTCCTTTTTCGTCACTCTTTAGCTACTACAATGCTGAGAAGTTTGAAGTTTCCTCAAGTGCTTTGCTGCTTGTCACCAGCCAGGTCGAGACCATAACTCCTTTGGTTCCAATTGTGATATAGGTCATTTGAAACTGCATAATATGTCCTATGCAATCCGATATTGAGATCAGATGATATGGATGTGAGAAGGGGAAGAGATTGGTGCCACACGGCTTTGAAAACTCGCTTTTGATGCGCTTTGACTGACTGGGAAGGTTTGCTTGCATTGTATCTGATATCGAAGATGTGTATTACGGGATCTGCCGAACCAGAGGATAGATAGAGACCATCAGGAGACCATGCCTGGTTGATCAGAGCCGATTGGGATTCACTGGTTTCCTGCTTCCACCCAAATGTATGGAGTTCTGTCTGCCTCAATCGCATATCAAACAAAGTAAGTTGTTTCCCAGGTTCCCTGGAAGGTAGTATCATGGTGTCAACTGTTAGAAACAAATACCACTGGTAGAAGACCCCTAATAAAAACAGAGTAAACATAATTTCTACAAGAAAAGCTATGTATCAAGTAACATTTCAGAAAGACGATTCAAGGAAAGCTTGAAAATTTTCATAAAATGTGGGAGATTTATCAGTGAAAGCCTAATTTCTATAAACATAAATTTCTTGTCCAGTTGACTGTCACCAGTTCCGATAAGCATGAAACATACACCAGAATTTGCACCTACATTAACATCATAGAGCTTTAAAAAAGGCTTGAAAGATTGATCTAGCCTAATCTCATAATAGATAATGTCCGCCTGGCTAGACATATTTGTGAGGATTAGCAATCGTAATCAAAGGATAAGGAAAGATCAATTTGGATGAGCCATAAATATATAAAATATGATCATCTAATTTGATTTTTGTCCAAAAGCAATATTGTTGGCTTAGCCTGCTCACTGATCAACTTATCTTGATCCTGTTCCATATTTGACTAAATAATAATAGTCAATTCTGTTCCTGATCACAAGGAAACCGGTTTATTAGCAAGTGTGTGAAAAAGGTACTCCTAGCAAGGACAACTGCCAATTGAATTTTAGCAAAAGATCCTTGTGACTCAATTCAAGTATGTCAGTTGTTTTCATCAGTACTAGCAATCAGCTGATGGATTGAACATAACTTAATAAAATTACACGGGCAGAGAAGATTCAAGACCCATGAAAAGGTTAAATTACCACAACAAATACTTGGACAGTGAGAAGTCATTCCCTAGCAGCCCTCAACTTTAAACCAGTTACATTATTACAGATACGATTACTCAGTAATGTACAACCAATGAGAAGCACAGGAAGGGATGAGGATAGAAAAGGTAGGGGATGATTTACGAGTAGCAATTTGGGCCAATTAGATTGTGACATCCTGACACCTATTGTAACTTGTAGCAGCTTATGTGGCCCAGTAGGAGTTTGTCACTGACAACTGGAAAAGTAACAGCTAGTAACGGCTCCAAAGGTAACTAGATAGATCCCTCAAGATGATAAATAGACATTTGACATCTCACTCACCACTCTGAGTTAGATTCAAAAGGTCTTGCAGGTTCCTATGTTGGTGAAGGGCACTTTTTGAAGGAACTTGATTTGTCCAAGTCACCAAGACGTAGTTCAGCTGAGGTGGAAGGAAGAACATCAACCAAACTAAGAATAAGGCAACAAAAGAATTTTGAGCAATCCAAGATCACTTTGTCTGAAGCACTTTGAGAATATTGCTAAATTGACCTTTAGTAATGATGGGATTCAAGAGGTGGCAAAATATGTTCATGAGGAAGTTAACCTTGGTTTCAAAGCTAACAATCTAGAAGATAATGCACAGACAGTCTAGTAGAAATCCCCAGATCTAACCCTTTTTAGAGGGTAAAAGAGCATACTAAACTTAAGGAGCATTACAATGTTTGAATCATTAAGATACAAGATCAGGCCTTTGAATTAAAATGCTAATGGAAAACCGCAATGATGTTGAGATCAATAACATTAAAGATAACTCTTTTTGAAATGCACAAGCAACATGCTGTATTGCTAAACTATCATATGATATTTGAAAGTATTTGTTTAGTATCAACCTTACCAGAAGCTTATTTACTTACCCTGACTGCACCATGTACAAATTTAAGTCTGATGGGTTTGGAAGCACACTCATACATTTGCTTTCTGAACTCAGACCTTCATGTTGACAGATCAAAAGCAATGATCCTTTTGTCAGCATCAACCGATAGTATAGTCTTCTTCTGGTATAATCCAGCAACTCCCGTGACAGCAGAATAATGCATGTGCACTGTCTTGTGTTTCCATGAACTATCTACTTCTTCTGGTCTCGTGCCTTCGAATTCATGAACAAGGGCAACTCACCGTTTGATTTCCTCCATCGTCAGATCAATGGGTCGATTCCCTCCACGTGGCTCGAGCGAAAGGCGATCGTCGAACCGGTCGAGGTCGCTCGATTCCCTCCACGTGGCTCGATCAACGGGTGCACAAGCACCTATTGCCTTTAAATAAATCCCTACCCCCTTGTAAGCAGTTGCCTCTGCTCGACTCCCCGTTCCCCTCTTTGCGCTCCACTCCCCACCCCCCCCCCCCCCCCACCTCACTTGCCCACTCCGGGGGCCATCCACAGCCGCTCCTCCCCCTCCCATTCACTCCGCTATCCACAACTCACCTCCGTCCGCCCCCCTCCGTCCTCTGGAGTCGCAGCCCTTCCACCCTCGTTTCATCTTTTTCCGTTCGCACCTCCATAATAATAGAGTCGTTGTGGGGGTCACCCCCGACCTTTTGGGGTATACATGCTTTTAGGATCTTTTTTTTTTACATTTAATTTTTTTTTGTAATTTAATTACTTATGATTTTAATTTTTATTTCTTTTTCTTGATTGGTTATTTCGTTTACTTTGTAAGCAATTGAGTTGCCACCTGGACGCCGGATTACAATCGATCTTGACAAAGATTCCTTTCTGCGGATTACGCAGGTTTTTTCTTCTTCTTATATTAGATATATTATTAATTGATTTCTAATCCTTATGCATTCTTTTTATAAATGAATGTGGAAAATTAAAATCGAATGCTAAGTTGCCACGGATCATGGTTAGTGCTGAACTTGAGAATGGGGATGAGTATATCCTAGGATATCTCTCCATTCAACTTCATTGCGATATTATTTTTGATCGAAAGTTTATTCTCAAACATGATTCGGATACATGATTCGGTATATCTGTGAATCATGTTTGAGAATCATGTTTGAGAATAAACTTTCGATCAAAAATAATATCGCAATGAAGTTGAATGGAAAGATATCCTAGGATATACTCATCCCCATTCTCAAGTTCAGCACTAACCATGATCCGTGGCAACTTAGCATTCGATTTTAATTTTCCTACATTTATCTATAAAAAGAATGCATAAGGATTAGAAATCAATTAATAATATATCTAATATAAGAAAAAAAAAATTATGTAACCTGCGTAATCCGCAGAAAGGAATCTTTATCAAGATCGATTGTAATCTGGCGTCCAGGTGGCAACTCAAATGCTTACAAAGTAAACGAAATAACCAATCAAGAAAAAGAAATAAAAATTAAAATCATAAGTAATTAAATTACGAAAAAAAATTAAATGCAAAAAAAAGAGATCCTAAAAGCATGTATATCCCAAAAGGTTGGGGGTGATCCCCGCAACGACTCCATTATTATGGAGGTGCGAGCGAAAAAAGATGAAACAATGGTGGAAGGACTGCGACTCCGGAGGACGGAGGGGGGGGGGCCGACGGAGGTGAGCTGTGGATAGCGGAGTGAATGGGAGGGGGAGGAGCAACTGTGGATGGCCTCCGGAGTGGACAAGTGAGGCCGGGGGGGGGGGGGGGGGGGGGGGGGAGTGGAGTGCAAAGAGGAGAACGGGGAGTCGAGGAGAGGCAGTTGCTTACAAGGGGGTAGGGATGTATTTAAAGGCAGTAGGTGCTTGCGCACCCGTTGATCGAGCCACGTGGAGGGAATCGAGCGACCTCGACCGGTTCGACGATCGCCTTTCACTCGAGCCACGTGGAGGGAACCAACCCGTTGATCTGACGATGGAGGAAATCAAACGGTGAGTTGCTAAATACCCTCGAATATCACAGTTGGAATAACCCCAACCTTTAAGATCTACAATGCCAATGAACTTCTCTTGCCCAATTGGTATACTGCAAGTTCATACCCTTTATCAGAATCCTATGTACTCAAGTATACGACATTCTTGTTCATTAGATAAAACAAAATATTACCTTGCACAGAGTTTGTCGAGGAGATAAACACAGAAATCTGAAATCACAAGATCGAAAACAAGGGCACAATGAGATAATAGTTTCAACTTCGTAATATTTTGTGAGGGTATCAACTGAGGACTTACTCTTGAACACATGCATGTCCCGATTGGAAGAGAAGTGTCTGGCTGCAAATACGATCCCGATCGGGCGGCCTGCCTTGTCGAGACCTTGTAAGCATAACTTTTTCTGAGCAAGTTCGGTCTTGACTTCTTCCTCTGCGATGAAACCATTAGGCACTGCAGTTTTCCTCCAGTTTAGGTACTTCAAGAACATAGCAGCAGCCTTGTTGACATCTTGATCTCGCGCCCACAAGAACCTTTGCAGCATCAAGTCATCTACTTCCTGCATCATACCAATTCGACAAACTGAAGGTTAACAAATAGTTAACAGAATGATTTCAGGTTTCAAGAGAGAGGTTACTTTTGCCAGGAGCTGATGGTCAATTTTGAAATAACTAAGAACCAACAAGAAATCCACTCAAGCAGACCTAACAATTTATGCTCGAAGAACAAGTAATTGTTGACACTAACAAGAGCATTAGAATGGTCGACTAGAAAATAAGCTATGAAAAAACTTGCATATGATGTCACGCCCCGAGACCAATGGAGTCGCTGATCCAATATAAAATCTGACAGCATCTCCCCTGTCCGGCGGACAATTTACACATACACACAACACACGCAATTTATAAATTGGCCTCAGGCCTCAAAACAGATATATAATATATGGAAATGAACATATCGAAATGCTAAACTCTGTAATACTCACCTGAGCTGCCCCTGGGCAGGCGCGTAGCAAAACCACAAACACAAAGTCCAACAGAGGACTCAAAAATACAATATCGTACGAATAAATCCAATACAAGCCCACGGTATATGAAAAACGAATACAACGCATAAAGAATGCTATCAAAACGAAAACAAACGCGGAAGCACCCAACCACGGAGTCGTAGGGACCAGGACCGGCAACTGGGCTACTCCGACGAGCTATCAACTTGAAACAAAAATATTACGACGGGTGGTGAGTCCAAGTGGACTCTGCGGATATATAGAAAGATATGCATGGCAGAAAAGTAGCTACATCAGCTATACAGAAACAACAGGATACAATCTCCATAACAATATCAGAAGTATGCATAACTGAAATAATAAAGGACTGTACATACTAGAAATCAGTCTATCATGATCATAATAGGACTCGTATCATACGAGCAAGTGCAGGGTCAACAAACCATACCAAAAGTATCTCCTGTATGTGCATGTCAAACAAGTGCAACAAGTAAATGCAGCAAACACAATCAATGCACAAATGCATCATATGCACATGATGCAATGTCATGGTCACCCCCTAACTCCAGTCAAGCCACCGAGACAGGCGATACTGTGTCGGCCGAGTGGGTAGAGCTGTGACACTGTCTGCATTCTGCCATCACTGCTCCTGAGTGACCGAATGGACAGGATGCTGGTGGAGTAAACACTCCGCCCCATGTATATATGGGGGAGATATCTCTCTCATTTTCTTTAGTCTATGGGAAGAGAAGGGATCTCTGCCTACTACCACGCTCCGAAACCACTGCCCATGAGCGGTTGAGCGCAGCAGTACAGAGCAAATGCACACACCCAGCGGTATCCACTAACCCATGAGCGGCCGTGTGTGGATATCATGTGCCGGAAGACGATAGGCTCAATCACAAGGGAGTCGCTGATCGCCGGCATGCAACAGTGAAAGTATGGTGCATGACTAACACATGCAACCCCTACCAGGTCATCGACACATAACTCAACCTATCATGCACAGGTCATATGTATGCATCATAACCCAATCAATCCTATATCCAGACACACGTGCAAGTATGACTAGAATCAATCAATGCAATCATACAATTGTATGTTAAACCCTATCCACATACTCATGCTCATACCAATGCTATACAGAATCAGATAACAAATAAACGAGACTGTATAGAAGAAAATTTAGATCATATCCAGGGTCAAGCATAAGTATCAAGCAGGATAACAAAACGGTAGCAGATAAAGGTCAATATCAGCCTACTGCATATATATCAACTAGCCATGCATAAAGATAAAGTAGATTTACAGATACAAGCAAGAAGTACCCGCCTCCAAGAGTAGAAGTCCGTATCACAAGCAGAAAGAA
This sequence comes from Boesenbergia rotunda, assembly GCA_024364735.1. Taxonomy (NCBI): domain Eukaryota; kingdom Viridiplantae; phylum Streptophyta; class Magnoliopsida; order Zingiberales; family Zingiberaceae; genus Boesenbergia; species Boesenbergia rotunda. The sequence goes on along the minus strand of JAGFNQ010000297.1, from coordinate 929,462 downwards.
CCACCCGTCAATAATCCAATCAGGCTCCTGTATCAAGGATGTATTTAATTAGCTATTTACAGAAAGATAATTAGTTAATTACTCCCTAAACCAAACTAGGGTTAACCCAATCATTTCCTTTTTCAGTTAATCTTATCCAATTAACTGATCGGTTCTTAATTAGCCCACGTAATTAAGATTTAGGTTTAGGCTAACCCCAATTACAAACACCAAGATCTATAATCTGAGAATGGACAACATAAGGGATTAAATCTAAAACTCAATGTATCATTTCGTAAGAGAGAACCCATCTCAATTCCACAATGGATTAAGGATCACACTGATACATCCACAAACTTGACTTAGAATCCAATTTACACATCCAAGAAACCCTAATTTCAATAACCACAATCCTTACCTGATTCTTGTGTTGCCGACAAACCTCCTTGCTCCAATCCAGCCGACCAACCCAAAGGAGAAGGATCCGTGTATCTGATCAGTAGACCACAGTGTGACCTACTCCAAATCTCAGTTTCACCCACAGTGGCAGAAACCAAAGAGCAATGGTTTCGAGCTCACCTCAAGAAGATCTCCACGTTAGGAGCTCCCAGTTAGCTAGGGAGTTGAAGTCGGGAGGAAGCAACAGAACCCTAATCCAATTCAGACCTAAGTTCTGTCGGGCACAACAAGCTCAGCCACCACAGCAGGAACTCCTCAGGCTAATGCCAGGGATTGCTCGCCACCGACGCTACAAGATCAGGAGAACAAATCCATCATACACAGATCTAAATCGGTAGAGACCCCTCGGTGTTGAAGAATTAAAACCCACATCAAATCGAACTGATCAGGTTATCAACCCCAGAAATCCCATAACTTTCAACCACTTACCAAAAGCCATCGGGAGCTAGCCCTAGGATCAAGCTTCGCCGGCGGGGAAAGGATATCGACAGGGGCAGCTGACTCGCGGCAATGTCGTGAGAGGCGTCGCTAGACCCCAGAGGAAAGACGTCGGCGAAGAGTAGCTCGCCCAGGCAGAGGAAGTATGGCTCGGCCGATGAGATCGGGGAGAAAGGAAACGGTTGAAGGAAGAAGGTGAAGCCGCCGGGCTCACGTATAGGGCACAAAGCGATTCAGGCGGAGGAAGAGATGGAAACAAGGATTGGCCGATTGGTTAGGGCTTAGTGCGCAGGGAAGGAGAAGGGAAAGGCTATATGTGTGGCCATTTTGAACATTAGACCTCCAAACTTAGATCAATCCAGATCTTGTCCTTAGGTTTCTGATTTTTACCATTTGACTCCTCGTAATCTGCTTTAATAGCCCTACTGTCCTCAAAATGTTTAGTTTTAATTACAATTTAATCCCTAATTTATGTCAAGGCTTAATTCTCTGAAATTTCTCGGGACCGGATTAAAAATATCGCATTTAACATATGATCTATAAGAAATGTTGGTATATACCCTCATACCGAGTTGTAGATCATTAAAAAAATGATGGTATATGTAATATTTAATATTGATCAAATAATGGATATATACGTAGAATTTTACCTATTACAACTTGTTTGATAACACAATAACAATTATGTTTTTCATTTTTTTTTCTACAAGAAATCAACAGACATCTTGTTACGGGGTAGAATTTAGAAAGACCATGGAACAACTTAAAAAGATATATACAATTTGACTAATCATCAAAACTGTAATAGTGAATAATTCTTGAAGAACACTGTGAACTTTGAGAGACTTATCACAAGTCCTAAAGCGTCAACATTAATATCGAAACTTGAGGGAAGAAGTAGACACAAGTTTAAACTTGAAGAATAAATAATTATTTTTCTGTGAATTTTTTTTACCTAATAAGCTGTCATCAAACTATTTCTGCACAAAGTAGCTCTCATTCTACAATGACCATTTGCAATAAACAGTCAAGTAGTTGCATCTACCTTCCTACTTATCACCGCCCACATAAATTTAATGTCTCAGAAATGTAATGTACGTAGCTAACTAATCTGATCATGCTTCACATGCAAACTTCTCGATTCAAAGATGTGGTTCAGAGTTGCAACCTTTCTTTTTCAAAACTTTTTCACGATTTTTTTATAATAAATGATGATAGTGATTGAGGAACAAATGTCGTTCACTCCAAAGAGAGAAGATTTCAATCTATGACTTTTCAGATATAACCATGAAACATCTTAATCAGTAGGGGGAAAAAAGAAACTGCAAAGATTAACAGAAGTCGATTTTGATGAATCATTGATTTGAAAACCTAGAATCGACGCATAGTTTGTTAAATAATAGAGTTGTTAGGACCGAAGGAAATTTAGATATCTCCATAATGATATGATATTGTTCACTTTGGGCCTAAACCCTCATGGTTTTGCTCTTAGGCTCTCCCAAAAAGCCTCATACCAATGAAGATATCTTTTTTCTTATAAGTTTATGATCTTTCCCATGTATTTTTGATGTGGAACTATGTTTACAACCTTACAACCCCAACAAAATTGTCTTGCGGAATCTTCTCGAACCCCAACAAGAGTATCACTTCTTACTTAATCTGTATGTGTGACAGTAAATTTAACTCTGGTTCACCATGAAATGCTTAAGCCGGATTTTAACCATCTATCATGTAACTGTTGTGATTTATCTATCTTCATTTTATTATGACGCTGATAATGAAAGACGTTTAGATGGAATGAAATCACTCTTTATTTCATCGGAGTGATTTCAAACTTATATAGTCTATTTTATCTATCGACATTTTTATTTTTTTTTATTTTTTAACCTCTCGTCATGGTTATCATAAAAAAATATAAAATTTTACATGAAAATACTTTGGTTGACTTTTTTTTAAAATGCGCCAATGGAAATTTAGATTTTATGAGTTAATTCCAAGTGACATAAGGACTAATTAACATAAGTTTGAATATAGACAAAATATTTGAGACCGGACTGGACAGGCCGGTTTATTATTATTTATTATTTTTATTATAAATTTTTTAAATAATTTTCAATGCCAACTATTCAAGATATATCATATCTTTAATTAGATATTCAGCAGGTTTTAAATCAATTTGAAATTTTAAACCCTCAAATTTTCAAAATTCATTTAATTTAAAACGATAGATATCAATGGATTAAAGGTTGATCGTCTATCAATTTCTACGTCTTTAAGGATGAGAATGGACTTCGGGGTTATAGTGCAGTAGTAAAGTGATTAATCGTCATCTTAAACATCCCCAGCTATGATATATTTTATAAATTTTTTTTTTTCAAATGGATGCGAATCCTAAGACGTTGGACTTCTAAACAGTTTGTCGTGAACACTTTCCGATTTATCCTAGTGATCAGTGAAAAATTTTTATAAGAACAAATTGATCATCTCAAATTCGTCAATTACCTGATTCATATAAGGATGATAATTAACCGAAAAATCTGCTAGGCTTCTGTCAATATCGCTTAGTTTACTTTGTTTTTTTAATCTTTCCGTGTTAATCATCTTCTATTTAATATAATTTTCTTCAGCTTACGCCTTTGTCATTCCTATTGCCACTCAGTCAATTCGATGACTAAACCCACACATGGCATTGATAGACCTAGGCCAACTCGATTCTGATCTATGCATGTGCATACGTGTGCACGCGTTCATGTGTGCATGTTTGCGTGCCTGTGCATTGTGTTTAATTTCATAAGATTAATTTCATAACCTACGGCATTGTCATGTTGGGAAACCAACAAAAATTTCATAAAGAGGGGAAGGAAATTGATTTCTTTCAAAATGGCATATCCCGGGAAAAAAACTATGGCAAATTCCAATGTTCTATTCTTGCCGCCTCTATTTGCCCAACACTATAGCTTTGAGCCACTGCATCATTTTTCTCACTTATCCAAAAGAATGAAAAAGAAGGGGAAAACAATGGAGATTGCAATAGCGCCAGACATTTCTACAGATTATAGATCACAAAACAGAGCTCGAGGTTGCATTGATCATTACCCTTCCTCGTCTAGGAATGTTGATGCCGCGAAATGATGGTCTTTGTATTGAATGCCAAGCGAATACCTCCTCCAGCACCCCGAGAATTCTTTTGAGATCATTCTTTGTGGCAGTGATCGCCTTCGAGTCAAGAAACTCCTGTCCAATCCCATTCTATATTCTCCGCCTAGCTGACATGTAAGTATGGCAACTGAGGAGGTTCATTATGTACCCGATTAGCCCAGAGATTGGCAAGCTTCAAAAAATAACATTTCTCATGCCATTGCTCCATTTTCAGGTCTGTCGCATTGAGACAGAAGATGAGTCAAAAGAAAGTAAATCGGATAAACAGCAACATGAGTTGAGAATCATCTGCAAAGCACCTTTTAGTTCTTCTGTGGACAATAAGGATATTCTGCAAATCTTGTTGCCTTCAGAAAATGAATGCCGTGAGAGATCAAGCTCATGAATGGTCTTGATGGATGCAAGGAGTGTTTTGGCTAGGCGAGCATGCTCGACATTGTGGGAATCAGAAATGGTTTTAACAGCCTCTTCGAGTCCGTACAGAGTCCATGCCTCAGCACACTTGTCCAAGCTAGCTAATAACTTGCTCGAGTAGTTGCCTTGATTTAATAGTAACCAAGGCTTATAGACTTTCAAAGAAGCTCCTAGTACTTCCGCGACTCTGTGAATCTCTCCTAGGGCGATGAAATATTTAGATTCTGCAGGGTAGAAATTTTATCATGGGAAAGTTATTAGTGAGAGCAAACCTGCAAATTATGTTGTCGATCTATATACAGCTAAAAGTTCCATCTGTGCCATATTTAATTTCAGGAAGCAAGAAATCGTACCTTGACTTAATATTTGTGAAAAGGTTTGTGATTGAACCGACTCTTGCAATATCGTGGCACCATGTAACAACTCCTCAACACAAGCCGCAGCCATGTCGGACCATGCATGAATGTAAGCTTTTTGTTCCTCCAAGGATGCTAACAGCAGACTATGGAGAACCGACGAGGTATGTTCGAGAAATTTGATTGCTGCACTTAAGCTTTTCCCTGCCTGCTTGAACAAACATAGTTGTGAAATAGTGTTGGTAGTCTTTACGCATCATGGGTAAAATATATATGGAATCAAACTTCCCAAACTATTAGTATGCGAATGGTTTTTCTTTGGAGTTTCCATTATCATTCTTGAAGAGTTCATTTCATAGAGATATGACAAACTTAATTGAATCTGCAAATCCTATTGAGGGAAAAGATAGAACTTCCCAAGCAAATGATCATCAGTAATAAAGGACATTACTTGTCAATGAGATAATTTCAAGGATAAAAGAATAAGAAATAATCTCCATGAAGATGATACAAATCATAACAATTAGATTCTATCAATGTTTGACTAATTGTGAAATGAATAAATATCATGTAATCCAACTCCAAAACAGAAACAAATCAATGGATCTATTTTCTACTTTTGTATGCATAATGTGGTTTCAGGTGTGCTTACTGAAATTATTCTTTCTGACAGGTGATATTCTTGCTCAAAAGCTTGAAAGTCCAGTTCTTCTACAGCTTTAAGCAGTTGACTAACACATTTTTCCGTTGATTGTTGCTTTCCCACACTAGCATTTCCAGAACCCTTGGCTTCTTCTAGTTTGTTATAAACTTCCTGAAGAAACGAGGAAACAGTCATCAAAACTCAAATTTGTCAAAAACATAATAGGGGGTTATATCTAGCCCCTTGATAGTAATATCTTTGTTTTATTTTTGAATATCTTAACCCTTTTATCTTTGCATGCTAATCATTGTTACATTATATTTTTTATATGTATTGTTTCTTAAATTGCTCAATTACCGCTCAATAAGTGATGGAAGAAACTAATACAAAAACGATCAAGAGCACAAACATATTTCACTGATGCTTACGTAAAGTTATGAGAGGCAAGATAGAGGCAAAAATTACAGAAAAACAACATGCTCCACACATAACAAGTTTTTTCAAATACAACCATATGTTTGGAGAAAATTGCTTACGGATGGAAATGCATAATACTTCTGGAGATTTTTAAAAAGGAAAAAACACTCAGATAATTATTTAATTCACCTTGATTTCCTCATTTATTTCCGCTGCTTTAACTTGATCACCAGAAAGAGAAGCAACATCATAAGCTTTCTGAAATGATTAGCATTACAGTTAATGAACATGCTGAAATAGCATAGAAGAAGATATATATGCTTACATTTACCTTCATATCATCAAGATGACAATTTAATAAGGATATTGATTCATCTTTCAATCTGCAGTAAAAATCTACGACAGAATTGAAGGTAAACTCATCTGAATTTCTTTGATATATCTCACAGTCATTCTTTGTGGCGTCAGTTGCAAAAACTGTTTTGTCATTACCAACATCAATGAACATATCATGAGTGTTTGTGTTCACTGCATGAATTGGAACAGAAATTGTATCCTCGATTGTGTTCCCTACAATATCGAGCTCAAAAGAAAATTCATCTTGATGACTCAAAGGCCTTTCATAGGTTTCTTCTTTGAAGTTATTATAGGATTGAATTGGCTGGTCAACAAGGTTAGCTTCCCAGATGCTACCATTAGCCTGAAAATTAGAAAACAAAGAAGGTAGGACTTGTCAAATATGTATGTACGGACAAACGTAGTTGTCTTATACTAATATTGGGCTTTTGAGATGCAAAGCAGCAAGTGTATCCCACACTAGCCCTGGAAACATATTTCTCTAGCACTCTCAAGAAGGGTTTGCAGCTGTTATGGGTAACAATGAGTATTCATATCCAACGCACATGTTTTACAAATTCAAGCGGTGATAAAAGGTTTTTTAATTTTTTTTCCAAGGTAAAAATGGCTGAAGCCATTCTTTTCCTGAGATAACAAAATCAAATATCATTACATTAGGCAGAGAGAAGGTTCTTTATCAAAAATAAAGTCTACATACAAACAAAGAAAGATCCAGAAGATAAGGATGCTTGAGCAAAACCACTACAAACAAGGTTTTAGAATAGGTGATGATACACAGTATTAGTGGTGTGAACCTTAATCTCATTGGTGGATTCTAAGACCTTTAATTGAACATCTTTAATCAGCAGTTTTTCACCATTCTGAACAAGGAAAACGCAATAAATATACTATACTACCAAAAACCATAACTATCTTGAACACTGATGTGGCAGGTAGCTAGAAGGATAGCAGAATAACCTGTTGTTCTGAAGTTATTGTGGCAGCACTCTCAGGAAAATCATCATTGAATTCCCAGGCTTCGTTGCTAGAAAACCAATGAACTCCATTTTTTGAATTGCTTATTTTATGTTGAACATTCACATTCTCGTCACTGAATTTGGTACTATCTCCCCATTACTGTCGACACCAGTCTGACCATTTGCTTCCTGATAATCACCCAATTTGAATGAGCTTTATAGCATAATTGTAACATCACAATTATATATTGTGAATGTTTAACCCTTCAAAACTTCTAAGACCCTGTGTCTCCATTCGGATCTCAAAAATATCAAATGTCTCAATTTAGCCCCAGAACTCCAGAAGTTTCAAATTTCTTAAAGACTCCTAAAGTTTTAAATGGTGTCCCAATTAGAAATTCTCACTGGATTATTGAGAACATTCAATGGTAAAATATTTGTCTTTTTCTCTTTCTAACTTAGCTAGAATTTTTTTAAGAGATCATAAATATAACACCTTAGAGCAAACATTTCTCCCAAATATTTGTGTCCATATGTCTGCATCATCAATCAAATATCCGCTCTACTCTTAAAATAATCCAAATTCCAGAATCAAATATTCCACAAACCAAATATTTATGGGTCCCCATCAACTATCCGTGAGCTGCACAACTCATTTTATTTTATTTTTTAAAAAATATAAATCACTGGGCAAAATTTTGCCCTGTGATTTCTAATATCCCAATCTCCACCCCCTTCCAATGGTGGAGATTTGGAATTTGGAGAAATACCATCTCCAAATATCCCCCATTGTGGATGGTCTTAGTTAATGTTCCCAACTAAGAAACCCTAAATTTCTGAGGAACCTAATTGACCAATAAGGTGGCCGTGACAAGACAAGAGATGCAAATCATAAGGAAAGATTATTTTATTTAATCCTAAACAATTGTCACCCACAGGAGGGGTAGATGGTTATCTGGCCTATAATTTAGATGGTACTATTTCAAGCTAAACTGTTATATATTTCATATATTACCACACATCAAATTAAGACATTTTACGGTGTCATCAAGACAGATTTGATAATAAGCCAGCTTGAAACAATTGAAACTTCAGGATTCAAAGTTTTGAAACTTCAGTTGCCAAACTAAAAAGTTCTTGTAAAAATGTAAGAATGGATGAAGCAATCACTTTTTTTGGTCATTCATGGAATGATTTTCGTTGGGATGCTGAACTGCTTCGGATAACAAACAGTAGGAGGCAGACAGTTATTTCTAGCGGCAAAAGGTGATTCACTCGCACTGGCACCTCCACCAACTCATCCTAGGGTCAAGACAGAGGAGGTAAATCACGGGGGCTACTCGCTCAGACAGTGACTAGTACATAAGGGAGAGCAGGCACCTGGCTTCGCAAGGATTTGACCCTAGACCTCATGGCGGCAACGCCTCATGCACTAGCCATCAGTCCACCCCCTGGAAACAGCGGGCACTTATTTCTGCGTGTGTGAGTGTGTGTGTGTGTGTGTGTGAGTGAGTGTGTGTGTGTGAGAGAGAGAGAGAGGGAGACGGAATTTGACATATATTCTTAGCAACGATTTCAAATTTATAGTGCTTAGAGGTGAACAATCAAGATAATAGACGTTACTGGCCTTTAAACTCTCTAGAGATTTCCGTAGCGGCTAAACAGAGGAACAGAGGAAACTAAGCAAGACAGAGAGGTGAAATCCAGAGGAAGGGTTTCATAATTATTACCTCGACATTGGCAAAATCCAAAGCTGCAGTTCTGTCGAACCCAGACTTCTCCTTATTATCCTGAAAAACATAGAGGCAACAAAGACCTTCAGCTCGAAAGAAAGATCAATCGTATGTTACCATCCACCTCAAACCTCTGCGATCCACCTTATAATCAATAGAACCATCACCTGGAGCGTTGAATTGGGAGAGGGAGAGCCTCCATGAATTCCCAGGAGCTCTCGTCTGAATCTTCCTCCTCCTCCCCCAAAGAAGAGCCGGTCTTCTGACCGCCCTCCTGTTGCGGAGCCTGTCCATAGAGACTGGTGATCAGATCCTTCAGCTCTCCACCAGCGACGACTCCCTTCCGATCCTTTGTCGGACCCGAAGAAGAGAAAGAAGGCGAGAAGATAACGGGCGGCTCGATAGTCTGAGGCTCGTCCGCCTCCTCCTCCCCGAAGATCGAGAGCGGCAGCGCTCCTCTGGGTTTCTCCCACAGTTTAGCCCCCTTAGATGGCATCTTGTCGCCGGGCGCGGGGTCGGAAGGGAATGCATCGAAGATGGCCGGCGGAGGCGAGGGGGATCCGACCGGGGCATTGGATCCCATCTGGCTAACCATGAAATCGCCCCAATCGTCATCTCATCATCCTGCTGCGGTCGGGATGGGAAAGGGTGATTCACGGAGGCGACCTTGAAGTCGCCGAAGCCGCCGCCGTCGTCGTCGAAGGAGAGGAAGTGGCCAGGGCTGGTGGTTCCTTGGATCCCCGGCATGGCGACGGCGGCGGTGGGAAGCGGAGGAAGGGGATCGATGAGCTGTTGTGACGCCTCTTTTGGGGGAGGAGGAGCAGCAAGCCAAGCAATTGGTGGCGTTCGGTTCGATTTGTGGTGCGGCCATAATTGACGGGAAACAAAATGAGCTGGCCGTCGTCGACGGGCCCACGCCATTGTGGACGACAACGAAAACCCACCGCCACCCACGCCGACACTTTTCTAATATTGTCGAACCCGGTCCAATTGGAGCCGATCGGGCAATTCGCCTTACGACTGAACCAGCTCAAAATCCGGTTCACAGCACTAAATGTTACGGGTTCGAAAACCTGTTGATCCGATCCGATAAACAGCATGAAGCCCTGTTAACATAGATCATAAAGCATACATTATGAGATACTACGATAACAAAAAAAGTACATAGTTCGGATTATCTTAATGAGTTCAAAATATATAATAATAAAATTTATCTTGGACCGATTTGGTCCTTCCCAATGATTATCGTACATGTCAAGCATTTATTGGTTCGTATGCCGACTTCAAGGCTCCGAAGTTTCTTAAGAGACTCGACTTTCTTAAACTCTATCTTATTATATATTCATCCTATCCTATTCGCATTTAATTTATTCGACATAGAATAAATATCATAATTAATTTTGTAAATTTATTTAGAGTCTCGACATAAGAATCATATATAATTTTATTATAATTTTATTTACATGAGCGATAATCTTAATTTTTAAACCATCTTTTTTCAAGTCAACTCAGCGAACTAAACTATAATTTTATTACAGCCAACTCACTAGAGTTATCGAATCGAACTGAGCCTGATAAAAATACGAAAGGAATCGATATTTTCGGTCATCGATTACACCCTACTCGAAATGTTGATCCGATCCGATAAATATCATATAAGCTCCATATAAAAGTGAAGATGTATAGGTTAATGAACATGTTTCTAGATTACCTAACAACCCATAGCTTAGTGATTTTGCTCTCCATATAACAGACAATCACAATTCCTTTGAGATTGATACAAAATTCACAAAAATAATAGAGAGCTCAAGTTAACCTTTGTGCAGTGTTTGATCAACCATTTTGTGCTCAAAAATTGCTAGCTGCTCGATCAGAGGCAATTCCTAAGCTAGCCTCATTTTAGCAGTCCACAGCTTATCGTCCTCATCTCCAGCAAATAAAATTTACAGAAGTCGATAATGGCTAACAAAAAAGTGGCCGTCTCGCACAGCTCTTACTCCTTGTAAGTTGCTTTTTCGTCACTCTTTAGCTACTACAATGCGGAGAAGTTTGAAGTTTCCTCAAGTGCTTTGCTGCTTGTCACCAGCCAGGTCGAGACCATAACTCCTTTGATTCCAATTGCGATATAGGTCATTTGAAACTGCTTAATATGTCCTGTGCAATCCGATATTGAGATCAGATGATATGGATGTGAGAAGGGGAAGAGATTGGTGCCACACGGCTTTGAAAACTCGCTTTTGATGCGCTTTGACTGACTGGGAAGGTTTGTTGCATTGTATCTGATATCGAAGATGTGTATTACGGGATCTGCCGAACCAGAGGATAGATAGAGACCATCAGGAGACCACGCCTGGTTGATCAGAGCAGATTGGGATTCACTGGTTTCCTGCTTCCACCCAAATGTATGAAGTTCTGTCTGCCTCAATCGCATATCAAACAAAGTAAGTTGTTTCCCAGGTTCCCTGGAAGGTAGTATTATGGTGTCAACTGTTAGAAACAAATACCACTGGTAGAAGACCCCTAATAAAAACAGATTAAACATAATTTCTACAAGAAAAGCTATGTATCAAGTAACATTTCAGAAAGACAATTCAAGGAAAAGCTTGAAAATTCTCATAAAATGTGGGAGATTTATCAGTGAAAGCCTAATTTCAATAAACATAAATTTTGCCAAGTTGACTGTCACCAGTTCCAATAAGCATGAAACATACACCAGAATTTGCACCTACATTAACATCATAGAGCTTTAAAAAAGGCTTGAAAGATTGATCTAGCCTAGTCTCATAATAGATAATGTCGGCCTGGCTAGACAAATTTGTGAGGATTAGCAATCGTAATCAAAGGATAAGGAAATATCAATTTGGATGAGCCATAAATAAATAAAATATGGCCATCTAATTTGATTTAGACCAAAAGAAATATTGTTGGCTTAGCCTGCTCACTGATCAACTTATCTTGATCCTGTTCCATATTTGACTAAATAATAATAGTCAATTCTGTTCTTGATCACAAGGAAACCGGTTTATTAGCAAGTGTGTGAAGAAGGTACTCCTAGCAAGGACAACTTCCAATTGAATTTTAGCAAAAGATCCTTGTGACACAATTCAAGTATGTCAGTTGTTTTCATCAGTACTAGTAATTAGCTGATGGATTGAACATAATTTAATAAAATTACACAGGCAGAGAAGATTCAAGACCCATGAAAAGGTTAAATTACCACAACAAATACTTGGACAGTGAGAAGTCATTCCCTAGCAGCCCTCAACTTTAAACCAGTTACATTATTACAGATACGATTACTCAGTAATGTACAACCAATGAGAAGCATAGGAAGGGATGAGGATAGAAAAGGTAGGGGATGATTTAAGGGTAGCAACTTGGGCCAATTAGACTGTGACATCCTGACACCTATTGTAACTTGTAGCAACTTCTGTGGCCCAATAGGAGTTTGTCACTGACAACTGGAAAAGTAACAGCTAGTAACGGCTCCGAAGGTAACTAGATAGATCCCTGAAGATGATAAATAGACATTTGACATCTCACTCACCACTCTGAGTTAGATTCAAAAGGTCTTGCAGGTTCCTATGTTGGTGAAGGGCACTTTTTGAAGGAACATGATTTGTCTAAGTCAGCAAGAAGTAGTTCAGCTGAGGTGGAAGGAAGAACATCAACCAAACTAAGAATAAGGCAACAAAAGAATTTTGAGCAATCCAAGATCACTTTGAAGCACTCTGAGAATATTGCTAAATTGACCTTTAGTATTTAGTAATGATGGAATTCAAGAGGTGGCAACATATGTTCATGAGGAAGTTAACCTTGGTTTCAAAGCCAACAATCTAGAAGACAATGCACAGACAGTCTAGTAGAAATCCCCAGATCTAACCCTTTTTGGAGGGTAAAAGAGCATACTAAACTTAAGGAGCATTACAATGTTTGAATCATTAAGATACAAGATCAGGCCTTTGAATTAAAATGCTAATGGAAAACCACAATGATGTTGAGATCAATAACATTAAAGATAACTCTTTTTGAAATGCACAAGCAACATGCTGTATTGCTAAACTATCATATGATATTTGAAAGTATTTCTTTAGTATCAACCTTACCAGAAGCTTATTTACTTACCCTGACTGCACCATGTACAAATTTAAGTCTGATGGGTTTGGAAGCACACTCATACATTTGCTTTCTATTTGATTTCTGAACTCAGACCTTCCTGTTGACAGATCGAAAGCAATGATCCTTTTGTCAGCACCAACCGATAGTATAGTCTTCTTCTGGTATAATCCAGCAACTCCCATGACAGCAGAAGAATGCATGTGTGCGTGCACTGTCTTGTGCTTCCATGAACTATCTACTTCTTGCCAAAGTATCACAGCATGGTCACTCCCACCAGTTATGAAACACGTATCAGCCCATGGCATAAATGTGATGCTATTTATGATGCCTTTGCGATGAGGTTTTTGATCCAAGAAGGTAACTTTTCTCTGTTCAAACATAATCAATGCAATCTATTGAGTATCAAGATTATCTGTGCTTAATCCCTGTATCTAACATAAACACTTACAGAATTCTAAAGTAATTATTACATAATTCCACAAAAACATGTTGGGAGTAAACAATGATCAAACAATACAATGAGAATTCAAATAATAAAATTTCTGCAAGTGAAAAAATGGAACTTAATGAAGGTTCATTTACCAAGTGGAACATGCCACAAGCAGACAACCTACGGACACCCCATGCCATCTAATAAATCATCTGAATATATCATGAAGATTATAAGAAATAGTCTTTCGCAATTGATGCCATAATTTTCCCATGGGAAAAGTGGGAAAAGGAACAACTTATACATAAAAGACCTCATCGAAACAAAACCATAAATTAAAGTCAAGTAACATGCTCATCAGAAGCAGAAACAGCTCACACGACAGTGAAATATTACATCTGGACAAATTTACTCTAAATCATGCAATTGAACTAGGGCAGTCAACACTATCAGGTCTGAAAAGTTTTTTTTTTTCCAAATTTCACTGAAATATAGTAAATGTGAGTATGGTTTCTGCCACTCTTCTCTTCTTCATAACTAGTCTGATGTTGAATAACTGTCACATGCATCATAAAGTGGCTGAATCTAAAGCTGGTCCAGAAGTGGAATTTCCAATAAAACATATGCAGCAGCACCTTATGAACTGATGCTTCTTTCCTGAAGCTTTGTAACAAGAGCTTTGGTGCTGCAAATGATCTGGCTAGTAAGAAAAAGGAGATTGAAGCACTCCCCAAAAGAACAAAAAGGAATTTCCAGATGTATTTCTTCAAATTTACAATGTACTTATATTCCCTTCCTGATTAAGGTTCTTGTATCCAGAGAGCAAGCAATTTACTTTCAGACATCATCATCAATTAAATCTTAAGTTCTGATTACCCGGGATTGTCTAAACTGATCTAATCCCTCCTTCGAACCCTACACAGGCTTATATCACTAATAATATTAAAACTAATTAGAACACTTGCTATTACATCACCTAGAATTTTATTTGATCTTCCTCTACATACAGGAGGGGAGCATTGGCAACAGTAAAGTTGACGTCCTGTAACCTAGAGGCGATGTGTTCAAATCTTGGAAACAACCTCTTGCAAAGCAAGGTAAGACTGCGTACAATAGACTATTCCCCCGGGACCTTGTATTGGCGAATGCTTCATGCACTAGACTGTCCCTTTCCTCTACTCCATACACCTTCCACCTAAATCGATTCAGCTCGTCTAACTAAAGGATCCGGACTAACTTTTTTAATAGCATTGGACCAAAACAACACAAGAAGCTTTGCCTATTTTGCATCATTTTGGATGGTGATGAGATGGGGCTTTCTTGGGGACCTCCTAGCCTACCCTTTGCGCTTGGATAGATCCATTTCTTAGAGTGGGTGAAGTCCTCGTGCATCAATTACCAGTGCAATATTGCCTAACCAAAGTATAATTAAAATCCAAAAGAAAATATTGCCATGCAAATTGTGAAAAGATAGTGGTGAAAATTTAATGAACAAATTCAAAAGAAAATCTATCATCTAATGGGCATTTCATTATCATGATTTAGTATTGAAATATAATAGTCCTATAATTTAATAGATCATTCATTAAACATTTATCATAGTTTAATACTGACTGGCAACCTAATGCAATCCTCCTCTTTATCCGGACTTTAGACCGATCATGACAGGTTCGTCATGGGTGGATTATATATGTATATATATAGTAGGACTAACCGACATAAAATATACACAAGGCAGTTCATGTTTTCATATGCTATGTAGCTTTGATAAGTGCTTTTAAAAACCTGATAAAAATATATTCATTCCTTAAATAAGTGAAAAAGGAGAAAAGCCTACCTGAAAGAGTTCATTTTACTTCTCTCACCTATGATTTGGTTTATAACACTTCATCTATTTGTTTTTAATAAATTAATCACATTTTCATCGTCAATAATCACTTGTGTTTTGGGATGGTTTTTATATGGGGAAATACCAAGGTGAAATATAAGACATTACGGAGAGGAAACAAGATCTACTGGCTACCATTCTAAAATACCCACTACTCTCTATTTAAGGTAGAGATGAACAATTAAGATCATGACATTGGCAACAAACGTGAATGCAATTAGCTGAAATGTCTAACAAAAGGCTGCCACTAGGTTTGAAGCATCATGTACACAGCCTTCTTTTTCTAACTTCATGAAACTGAGTTTCAAGTGTTTGGTTACGAAGGGTTCAATGGTGGAGAAAGATTCATGAAACTGAGTTTGAAGTGTTTGACTGTTTGTAATTGGCACTGCAAAGAGATGCATAAAGCGAAAAGGCAAGATTTGGGGGCATTGCTGGTAATTTGTCGTTTAAAGTGGCCACTAACATGCTATAGTAGCCACCACAAATAGTTGGAGATACTAGTGTTTAACCGTTTGCTGTATTGGCTCTACATTGCGAAAAAATGCATAAAGGAAAAGGCAAAATTTAGGGATATTGCTTGTAATTTTCATGTAAAGTGACCTCTACCATGCTAGAATAGCTAAGAATTCTCAAGAACAAAAGTATATAGGACAAGCAATCCATAGCCTTCAGCTGCTAAAAACATCAGACAAAAAACTTGCTAAAATAAAATGTATTTGAAAAGCAAAACTTTCTCTCTAGACTGCCATAAATATTATTGTGGCTGCTTTCTAGAACAAGTGCCAACAACTGTGTTATGCCTTTCAACGAACTGTGGAAGAAAGCTGACACATGCATGACTATTACATGCCAATATTAAAAGTGCAACTCACTGAATGTTGGGTTCACTCATTACTCTAGATGGCAAAAGAAACCTCTAGTGAAAAATTAAAACTTTTCAAGAATCAAACAATACCAGGGACATTGACCACCAAGAAAACTTACTTCTCGTGATGCATTCAAGTTTAAAATTGAGATCTGTGAGTCAGCACCATCAGCAGTGTAGGCAGCAAAGATACTATCTCCATTGGGATGCCATGCCATATCTTCAGGCCATCTCCGTTGCTTTGGTGATAAACAATCCACAGTGCTTAGCAATGAGGCATTGGATCTGAAATAAAGAATTGAGCAGTTAATCCACAAAACTTTGGGGGGGTCAGATTTTGTTTTGATATGACTTCAACTCTTCAAGGAACAGTGAGGTTACAAATATAAGTTTCATTTTGGCTTGCACAACAGAGATTCAATTTTGGAGTTAGGAAAATTCAATAGGCTCTATAATTCATCCATAAGTGTAGGGAAGATATTGAGAAGATGGAACTTTACCCTTTTCCTTGCAACTGCCACAAATTTACAATTCCATCCAATGCACTGCACAGCACCATCAAAGTGAATTAGCAGCGATTATGAAACTAAATTAGATATGACAGCCTTTGAGTTCAGAAGTAGACAAATGCATCTTTAACAGAAACGAAACAAGAGAATAAAAGATGAACAGGATCTATGGATCGTGAAGAAAATATACAGAGGATCGCTGATTAATTCGTAGTACTCTATTAAGAGAATACCACCATCCATCTCAACAGATCATTGAGGAAGGTGGAACATCTTGAACAGTTTGCATTATGCTCAAGTAAGTTTGTTCAGCTTTCCAGACCTATCCTAATTTTGTTGGCAGATCTTAATCTTGTATGGATTGATTGAAGGGCTTAATGAAATCAAAGTCATTTTGCATGAAGCAAAATTATTTTAAAAGAAAAATTGGATTTATCCCTCCATAATTTGGACAGTAAAAGTGGAAGTATAAAACAAAGAGAGATTTCAACAGTTTGTAGGTGGATGTTTTTTTGCTTGAAGAAATTCTTGAGACATTGGCAATTAAGGAAAAACTACACAGCAATGTGCAGGCAACAAATCTTGATGCCATTGTAGTGTTGGTTATTTAAAGAACTAGTGAAGCTTGCAAGAATAACTAGATTCTTAAGAGTCTGATTAGTACACTTACTTTAATGCTAAACCACTAAACATTAATTTTTTTAATAATTTACCACAAGAAACTGAAGAATTTGACTGGACAATTTTCATCCTTGATTTCCCAATTGTTATGGAAAAAGTTGGTCAACGTATAACTAAAATTTAAATTTGAAATACACCATATATGACTAGGATGAGAATCAACATGAAGGTTATACGTGAATAAAGTTATCTAAAGTGCTATGCGGCATTAATGTACCAGTAATATAAAGATTATGCTAGTGGCATATCCATATTAAATGTTGTAGCATAAAAAAAATACTTATATAAAATGTAATGTTGTATAAGTGTCATCTAAAAGAGAAAGAGATTATTTATATCCAATCTCATAATATGAATACATGTAGGTATTTATATACATAAGGAGGGAATCATAATCCTTGCAATTAAGGATCTTATCCCTATAATCAAGCTAATCTAAATCAATCATGATCCCTATAATTAAGGATCACTCCCCCTCAAGCTAGAGTATATATGTCAATCATATTTAGCTTGTCACAAACTTTTGAGAATCGTTTTCCGCCTAATGCATTAGTGAAGAGTGAAGACATCAACAACTTGGTTGGACGATAATGTGAATACAGTAGCAATTTTCTGACTCATTACACACTCGCGAATAAAGTGATAGTTAACCTTTATATGTTTAGTCCCCTCATGAAAAACTGGATTACTTGAAATGTGAATAGTGACTTGGTTATCATAGTACATTGGCAATGACTCATTGTAAGTGAACCCTAATTCTTCAAGCAAATTCTTCAGTCATAACATTTAGGTTACTGAGTCATGGCTATGCACTCGGCTTCGACAGTCAACCTAGCAACAATAGTTTGTTTCTTACTTCATTATGTTATTATATTTCCTCCTACATAAGTGTAATACTCAGAAGTGGACCGTCTGTTGGTCTTATATCCAACATAGTCAGCATCAGAATAAGCTTTGATCTTTAGGTGCCCATTTCTCTTAAATGACAACCTTTTTCTCGGAGATTTCTTAATGTACTTAAAAATCCTGATAGCGGCATCCAAGTGAACTCGCTTCAGGTTATCCATAAGCCGACTAACTATTCCAACTGAAACGGAGATGTCAGGTCTCGTTACTGTTAAGTAGATGAGTTTGCCCAACAAGCCGTCTGTATTTTGCCTTATCCTCAAAGAATTCTCCAGTATCATCCCAAACACTTGAATTGATATTCATAGGCGTATCAACCGACTTCGTTCCAAGCAATCCGATTTCTTTGAGTAAATTTGTAGCATACTTCCGTTGGCATAATGAAACTCTAAACTTGTTGTAAGCAATTTCAATTCTCAAAAAATACTTAGGATGTCTCATATCCCTTGTCACAAAGTATTGCTGCAATTACTTCTTAGTTTCGTTTATCCCACCTATATCACTGTCGGATATTAAGATGTCATCAACATAAACCATAAGCACGATAATCTCATTCGTGCTTTGTCATACAAACATAGAATGATCCGATTTGCACTGTTTGAAGCCAACAACACTGATTATATAACTGAATTTATCAAACCAGATTCTGGGGCTTTGTTTAAGACCATAAATAGCCTTTTTAAATTTGCAAACCATAGTAGCATGCTCCCAGCAACATACCCTGGAGTTGCTCCATAAACACGGTTACGTGTAAATCGTCATAAAGAAAAGCATTCTTCACATCTAGTTGATACATTGACCAAGATTGATTGGCAACCAAAGAGAATAGAACTCAAATAGAATTCAGGCGAGCAGTAGGAGAGAACGTCTCAAAGTAATCAACACCTAAGTTTGTGTAAATCCTTTGGTCACCAGACGAGCTTTGTATCGATCAATAGTACTGTCAGCTTTAAATTTCAAAATAAATACCCAACGACAAGCAACATTATCAACCGAAGATGGTGCAGCCACCAGCTCACAAGTACCACGAGAGATAAGGACAGACATTTTCTCATCCATTGTTGTTCGCCAAGCCGAGTATTGATAAGCCTCAGAGTAAGAAGTTGAAATTTCTGTAGATGATAAAGAAATAGCAAAAGCGCGAAACGCAGTACCAAGGTATCAAACGAGATATAATTAGACAAAGGATGAGTAGTGCACGACCTAATACCTTTATGAAGAACAATAGGCAGATCAATATCAGAGGGGTGAGAAGCATCAGGAGCTACAGGAAGAGGATGTGAGGGATATGAATCTGGTTCTGACCGAGCATGCGTCATGTACACCTGCAATGGTTTAGGATACGGAGCATCTGTAGTGGGAGACATGGATGGTGGGATAGGTAATGGAGGAGACACTAATGTATCATGTGATTGAGCTGCACAGGGAAAAAGTATGGTTGGGACTCAAAAAAACGTAACATCAGCACAGGTGAAACTGCGTTTTATGAGTGGATTAAGACAACGATATCCTTTTTGTGTGCGAGAATATCCAAGCAAGATGCATTTAATAGAGCGAGGAGACAATTTATCCAAATCAGAAGTAAAATTATGAACAAAACAAACACAACCAATATGCAAGGAGGCACAGAGAAAAGTGATTTGTCAGGATGAAGACAAGAGAAGGGGATACCCCCACAAGTCGTGAGAACATCATCACCTCAAAAATACTTAGGAACATGCATGCGACAAAAAGAGTATGAGCTACATCTAAAATATGACGGTGTTTGCGTTCAGCAACTCTATTTGTCGGAAAGAACAAGAGGTTTAATGTATTATGTCATGAGAATCACAGAATATAGACACCGTCTTTTGAGTGAACTCAATTGTATTATCAGTACGAAGAATACACAAGGTAACAGAATATTGAGTTTTTATTTCATTATAGAATGATGTTAACACCTCAAGAACCTCACTCCTATTTTTGAGTAATTATAACCAAGTTATATGAGAATAATCATCAACAAAAATTATAAAATAGTAAAAACCTCCTTGGACTCGACTCTACTAAGTCCTCAAACTTCACAATGAATAAGTTCAAATGCAAAAGAACTACGTTTATCAACTCTAGAAGGAAAAGAAGTACGATGGTGTTTGCTAAACTCACAGGACTCGCATTGAAAATCAGTAGACGGAACGAGAACTAAACTTTTGAGAGCGGAAGAAGATGAGTGATCTAGACGACAATGTCACTCATAAGGAGACACAATTGATGAGAGTGCCTGAGAACTTACAGGTGTAATCGAATCCAAATAGTATAGACCATCACTCTCATGTCCTTTATCAATCATCCTCTTCGTGTGCAAGTCCTGAAAGGATAAAAAGATACAGAATAGTTGTGAGCTTTTGTTAGCTGGTTTATAGACAGTAAACTAATTGGATATTTAGGTGCAAAGAGAACATTTTCAAGAGTGATATTTGTAGTGGATCTAACAACACCTCTTCCCGTAATCAGAGAATAAGTATCATTGGCTAGACGGACAAGGGATAAAGATGAGGAAATAAAAGAGGAAGAGAAAATAGACTTGTTACCAGTAATATGAACAGACACACCAGAATCCAATATCCAAGACTTATCACAAGACACAACTAACACACCTAGAGAGGATGAGACAGTAGAAGCAGAGGGAATACTAGCAGAAGAGCGAAGGACTTTCTCATAATCAATACGAGAAATATAGACTATATCTTAATGATTGCCGGTGTCTGGTGATGGAGTTGATAGTTCGGTAGATGCATTATTAGCCCAGGTTTATCAAACTTCACCCAACACTTCTTAGAGGCGTGGTTGGGACGACCACAATGAACACACGAACGACTACTCCTGGTGGTATTAGTTCCATAACCGCAACGACTATTACGACCCTGAAAGAACCCATGACCACGAGTAGCCATTGCCGAAGCGTCGAAAGATGAGGAAAACCCGGTGTCACGCTAGCAGGGGAAATCAGAGGCAGAACCTGAATAGTAGCAGGCAGCAACAGCCGGAGTAGAAGGCCACAGCAAATGACGTCAGCGCCGAAATCGGCAACAAAGGGCATCGGCGACGAAATCGGCAGCAAAAAAAGTCGGCACCGAAATCGACAGTAATGGTCGTCGTAGTAGCAAGAAGCGCAACAATAGTAGTGGCGGCAAGAAAAAAAAAGTCAGAGAAGGAGAACTTGCTCTGATATAATGTAAAAGAGAAAGAGATTATTTATATCCAATCAAATAATAAGAGGATCCTATAATTATGATATGTCTATCACTTAATCCCTGTAATCAAGCTAATCATGATCTCTACAATTAAG
Organism: Boesenbergia rotunda; assembly: GCA_024364735.1. Taxonomy (NCBI): domain Eukaryota; kingdom Viridiplantae; phylum Streptophyta; class Magnoliopsida; order Zingiberales; family Zingiberaceae; genus Boesenbergia; species Boesenbergia rotunda. The sequence continues at coordinate 907,822 of JAGFNQ010000297.1, read as the reverse complement.
GATCTTATCCCTATGATCAAGCTAATTTAAATCAATCATGATCCCTACAATTAAGGATCTTATATGTGAAAGTATTAGTCCCCATGGGATAGACTAATGATTAGTACGTAGGTGTTGTCATCTTAAGGTCTGGGGGTCAAAACTTGGCAAAGCCAGTGTGTCCGCCCTCCCCACTTGCTAGTTACAGCATCCAGGCTAGTAGTCCCCTGATTTACCACCTCCGTGTTGGCTTTGAGACGGATTGACGGGGGCGCTGGGGGCGAGCGAATTGCTTTTTGCTATCTTATATGTGGAAGTATTCGACAAACAACAATAACAGGAAATAAGGGTATTAACATAGAGAATAGCAGTCTCTACTGTGATTAAATTTTCTAAAATGGCAAGTCAAACAAAGAAAGATAAATCACCATGCAAATATATCATATGCAAGGTGGTGGTTTAAAACCTTGACACAACTGGTAATTTGTCATGCATTGCAAACACTGAAACTGAAAGCACAAGCCGCAGTTGCTTATTATAAAAGTTTAATCAGTAAACATCTGCATGCTTCTCTATTACCTGGTGATAAAGAGGTGATCATTCACAGGGCACACTTCAAGGCATCTCAGTTTCCTCTTATGATGACTGGAAATGATGGTGCCCGCTTGGAATCTAATTGTGCAAGGAGAAGAAGAAGATCGTATGATTGGGATTAAATCCTTGTGATCTTTCTGCTCTGCCAAGATTAAACGGAGGAATTTTGAGAGAGGGAATAAAGAAGAGTGTCACTACTACGAGCAAAAAAGTAACCACGATGGAACAAATGAAAGAGGTACAAAAATCATTTGTTGGTTACCAAATTTCCTCTTCGTGGTCTTTTCTTGAGATCTCACAGGTGAGCCACCGTCTGACTGAGAAGAAGACGAGGGATTCGTCCGGCTACCAGCAGCAGCGGATGTCTTCAATTCCGTCTTCCCACTCCGTCCGCCTCTGGAATCTGCAGCTATGGAAGTTATAGGTTTGGGGTTATGCGGAGGGATTATAAGCTGAGGCCGCAGTGGCTGCTGCACAGGCGCGGGACGATTCCGAATACCATCCAGGATGTTGCTTCTTGGGGTCGACTGTATCAATCTATCTTCCTCTTTAACTGAGATGACCGAGGCAGGGGATGAAGCTTGATTCTTAAGGCGAATACGCGACAACTTGGCCTGGGAGTCGCCCAATCTCTTCTCCGCCTCCACGAGCTGCAGAACAACATCACAAAACGAAATTGAAGATCCGAATAAGAAAAATATAGGAAAGAACAAAATTGCTGAAATCAATCAATCGACGATTAGCGCGGAAAACCTGGGACTGGTAATGGGTGATCTTCTTCTTAATAATTTGGCATTCTTTGGTACGGTGCTCGATCAGGGCAACTAAGGCTTCCTCCTGCTCCTTCAACGAATCGCCATCGCTGCCGCCGCCTCCTCTCGACTCGTCGCCACTATTACCACTAACATCATATCGCTTCGCTGCAAGGGTCTCTCCATTGAGTTCGATCGCCTCTTCTTCCAGCTTCGGCTTCTTGAGCACGAACAAGGAATCCATCGGAAGAGGAACAGAAAGGGCAGAGGAAACGGAGGCGAGGCCGCTTCGACCTTAACCTCTATCGCCGCCCGCACCTTCCTCACGCCCTCGCTGCTCTCTCGTTTGAACCGGACCGGGCGTTTTGTATATGGATGGTGGAAGAGGCTGGTAGAAAAATTATAAATTACGTTTATTTTTTTTAGAAACCTATAAATTTATTTAGGTTTTTTCTTTAATTACTCATGACTGTAATTATGTTAAATTCCTCCCGCACCTATGACCTAACCATGTGATATCAGCTGTAAATGTAGTGAGAAAATTATCCTAAACTCTCTTATATAAATTTAACTTTCTCTTCTATCCTTGCATAAAAAAATTATTTTCACTCCCTATATATAAAATTTTATGTGCTTCAACTATTGATTTACTAAATTACTTTTAATTTTTTAGATACAAAATGTCTGAAATAAAATATAATTCTTCCTAAATTCAGTATCTTTTAATTAAAATCTAGTATATTTTTCATCAAATTGAGTACGACCTAATCAATTCATGATCCAAAGCTAATTATTGATATGAACTCCTGATCAATTAGTTAGGCGGAAAAAAATTATGCTCAATTTAATAGAAAATATACTAAATTATAATTTAAATATGTTGAATTTAGGAAAATTATATTTATTTTTGAATTTTTTTACCTATAAAAAAAGGTGATATTTTCTCACGACAAATACTTAATCGATCGAAGCTCCCCAATCGATTGTCGATTGGAGTAACTTCAATCAATTATAGGCGACTTTGATCAATTCTCGATCAATTGGATTTGAAAAAAAAGGTCGTACTTCATTTGATATAAAATATATTAGATTCTAGTTATATGATATTCAATTTAGGAGGAATTATATTTCATTTTGGACTTTTTTACCTAAAAATAATAAAGACAATTAATTAAATGAGTATGTAATAGAGAGTTAAACTAAATAGAACTTTATATGCAGAAAGTGAAAATAAATTTTTTTTTACATAAGGGTTGAAGATAAAGTTTAAGATGTAATTGATAATCTAAACACAATTTGTAGATATTTTAATAGCAATTGATTCGTGTTAAAAAAAAACCCCTCTTTACAATATCTTCTTATTATTTTAACTAAAAAAATCATCCACGTTTCAAAATATCATCTTTTTGAGTGATGATAGGGAGAATGAATTTGGGAGAGTGAATGACATGGCAGTTATTCGGCCGCCGCCCCGAACCAAACTATACCCTGGGGGGCACGGTGAACCCGTCGGGGATCGCCACAATTGCGATCTCGCATCATTGACCGTCGATTTCGATGGGTTCACCGTTGCCGGTGATCCTGACGAGTTCACCGTCCTCCCAAGATATAGTTTGATTCGGGACGACAATCAGAGGTCATCGGTAGTGTCCGATCGTCGATCGAACATGTACACATTAGCTGGACGTCATTCACTCTCCCATTCACTCTCCCAAATTCACTCTATCAATCATTACTCTAATATATATATGTGTGTTACCTGTCATCACTTAATGAAATATGCCTTGCTTTCGTTTTAGCAACAAAAGTATAATGCATATTGCTATTATTTATTAGCGAGCTACAACAGGTAAAGCAAAATATGAAAATAAAAAATATTTAATATTGTAAAAGATAATCAAATAAAAAAGATAAATATTATCGGTAATTATTTAAATAGAACATGTCTTATTGTTTTGGCTGCAAAAATATCAATTAATTAAAGCTGGTATAATCACGATGTTTGACTACTTTTTTTCAATAAACAACATCGTTAATACACTTAATATTTTTTGTGACATGATTAATCGAAGATATGTTTTAATCAACTTCAACTAAGAAAAACATCGTTCTACATATGCTACTGTAACTGTTATAGTCAATAAAATTTTATAAATAACATAAGTATTTGAATAACAATCATCTATATTTTTTAGATAATTTAAAATATCTAATGCTCTATTTGCTTCTACTGGTAAATATTGTTTCAAGATTAATAACTTTATATACAGATCATCTCCAGCTATATCTGATTTACCGTTATATCTCAAATTTTTTTGAGATTTTTTTATTTCATTAGGCTATCATCATTAGGAAACTTCACTTTCTTAATTGAATAAAAACTCAAATGATTCTTCATACTTCTGAAGTAGTTTAAATCGAGTTTTTTGAAAAATAGTTTAATCAATTAAGAAAAAAAAAATAATTAACTCAAAAAAATTCTCTAGCATCACATTTTCATTACTATTTTCATCAAATTATTTCTTTCTTTCTATAATATATTTTTCTTTGAACTTAATTTAATTTCCATTTCTTCTATCATTTGCTTTGCTTCCATCATGACCTTATCAAATACAAACTCTCTATACTTTTTCAAAAGTAAGAATATGTCCTTTTTGTTACATTACAATATCAATATCCATAATTTCACCTTGAAGAAATTTACTCATAATATTGATTGCATGCAACAACTTGTACTAAATTATCATGCCAAGTAAAAATTTAAAATTTTCAATTTCACATGTTATCAATGATTAAGTTTCACTCTTTGTTTTTAATCTTTAATCGTTTATGTCAAATCAAGTAAAACATGTCAAATTTTTTTATATTTGTTTTTTTATAGTTTTTACACTTTCAACATGGCTACCCTAACGAGTTTGTGACAATGGATTAACTGTTAAACCTTCTATGTGATCTTTAAAAACTTTCCAATGCTTAATAGAAGAGGAAAACAATGTATGAATATGTTATAGCTAGCACTCCAAACATAGACATGTCTTTAGAAAACTATAGATCAATGGTAAGTGTTTTAAGTAGCTAATTGACTAATTGCTATAAGTTGTTCATAAATAGGGATGGAAATAGGCCAGGCGGCCTGTCAGGGGCTGTGGCCTGGCCTGCATTTGGCCTGGCCTGGCCTGGGCCTGTTAAAAATAAAATAACAATCAGGCCCTTTTAAAAGCCTGTTTTTCTTATCAGGCCAGGCCCAGGCTCAATATAAAGCCTATGAGGCCTGACAGGCCGGCCTGGGCCTGTTAAAATTACATGATACAAATTATCATAATAGAGTTTTGATCCTTAGACCTCTACAAGCAAACTCTTATCTACACCCTACTAGCCAACACACCGCAAATCTATTTTCGTTATATCATACATATTTTATATATTTACTTTGGAAGGAACATATATATTTATGGTATTTTTAACTAATTTGTTAAATTAGTATTTTGGATAATCGAATTAAATTATAGGCTTTGTAAACAGGCCACAGGCCAGGCCAGGCTATTGAACAGGCCAGGCTCAGGCCTAGAATAAAGCCTGTAACAGGCCACAGGCCAGGCTCAGGCCTGTTTGCTATTATACAGGCCTGGCCTGTTAAGGTGAAAGCCTGGCCTGGCCTGGCCTGTTTCCATCCCTATTCATAAACCACATCAACGTGAATACAATTTACTTTCAGCTTTGTAGCCTTTGATAGTTTGACTAATTGTATTCATATTGTTGTGATTTATGAATAACTTACAACAAAAGTAAAATATTCTATCCAAAGACGATAAATAAAATGTACAAAATTAGATGACCGGTAAAAGGGGGTTGAATAGCGGGGTACTCAAATTCTTCGGTTTCTCTTCCTATAGTGTTAGTGCGCAAGCAGAATAATATAAAACAAACTAAACACAAAGGAACATAAACTGTTTAACATGGTTCGGAGATAAAAGCTCCTACTCCATGGCTATCCCTAAGGTGGACAATCCCTATCCGTCAGTGGATTAGTCCACGGAAAATCTCTGGCTATGCTCAACCTCCTTATGGGTGGAGAAACCTCACCACAGACTCACTAAGAACACTTGGTATCGCACAAGAACTCTAGAGCACATAGTAGACTACTAATAAGCTTTAACAAAGCTTATTTCGTCAACTTTGCTCAAGCTTTGTGAGTTCTCTTAAATAGAACTCATTTTGCTAATCTAGTCATTACCAGTCGATTGGTGTCAACACCAGTCGACTGATACCTATCGAATTTGAACGTTATAGTTCAATGTTCGAATTCCGCCGACACTAGTCGACTATACAAAAAGATCAGTCGACTGATCTTTCTGTGCTCTCAACCAATTGACTGATCTCATACCATTCGACTGATAAAATCCTAAACTTAGGGTTTCCCTTTCCGAGTACATTTTACTAGCACTCAGACCCTTACGACTCACTTGACTTTTCTTTGCAGCCTTGACTATTGCCTTCAAGCCTTCTTCACTTTGGCTCTTATCCCTCAGATACATACAAGCCCACAGCTCGTTCTCATACCATCCTTCGTGTATGCCTCGAAGTGCGCTTCCCTCCGGCTCATCGTTATGTCTTATCCACGGTCCCTCTGATGCATCATACTTCATTAGACCCGAAGCCATCAAGCTGAATCTATGTGTATCCTGCAGAACCTACACACTCAAATACACATATCAAGTATAAGAATAAACCTAACTTTAAACTCTTTACCCAAACATCAAAATATATGATCATATGGTTCATATATTACCTCAACATAAACTAGCCATTTTCTATCCTTTTTCACTCCATTTTCCAATATCCATTTATAATGTAATGCATCCAAATATTTACTAGCTTCATTTTTAAAAAATAAGATGTTATTAATTCTAGTCGAACCCTTTTCCACTAAAAATCTCTCAAATTTTATTTTTACTTTTTTCATTTTTCAATATCATCAATATTCAAATATGAAGGACTCTTGGTCTATAATTTTAGGCTCAACATCAAAAATATTATCATTATCTTTTTTATTCAAATTATTCATAATTTCTTATTAATACTAGTCATGTTTGTTGGAGTAATCTATAATCTGGAGTAACCATGTATTTTGATGTTTAGGCAAAAGGTTTAAGTTAAGTTCATCCTTGTATTTGATATGTGTATTTGAGTGTGTAGGTTTGCAGGGTACATATAGGCTTAGCTGAACGGCTTCGGATCGGTGAAGGATGGTATGAGCAGACAAGTCGTGGGCTTGTATGTATCCGAGGGACCGTAGACAAAACAGGAACGATGAGTCGTAGGCTCGTATGCATCCGAGGGACGAGAGCCAAAGTCGAAGAAGGCTTGAAGACAATAGGTTGAGGCTACTAGGTGAAGAGTTAGCTGAGCCGTGAGGGTCCGAGTGTTGAGAGAATTATACTCGGGAAGGAAAACCTTAGGTTTAAGATTTGGGTAGTCGACTGCTGCTTGTAGCAGTCGACTGGTAGTTAACACAGAAAGATTAGTCGGCTGATCTTCTGTGCAATCGACTGATGTCGACTGGGAATTTGAACGTTAGGCTATAACATTCAAAATCGGTTGGAACCAATCGACTGGTATTGGCACCAGTCGACTGGTAACGGCTAGTTCAACCACATGCTCTATTTAAGGGAGCTTGGTTTGGCTGGCTAGGGTTGACAAAATTGGCTTTTGTTAAAGGCCAATTAGTAGTCTTTGTGCTCAGGAGTGTTGTCAAGGTTGTGGTGAGGTTTCTTCACCCACAAGGAGTGGCACGAGCTAGTCGGAGGTCTTCCGGAGACTAATCCACCGACGAATAAGGATCGCCCACCTTATGGATAGCTGTGGAGTATAAGTCTTATCTCCGAACCATGTAAACGGTTTATGTTAACGATTATTTTCATTTGTAGTTTGTATTTTCGCTTGCGTACGCTAATACTTGTAGGAAGAAACAACGCATTGGGGGGTAACGGACTATTCACCAGCTATAACCGATCCATCGATCCCCAACAATATTTTCAATCTTCTTTTCTCTATCCATTTATTATTGATATTAAAATATTTATTAATATCTCTTATTTTAATTTGAATGAGTGTCTCTTCTCTTTGTTTTCTTTCTTAGTTGAGATCTATATAAATGTTTCGGGGAAAAGAGAAAAAGTTTAAGGGAAGAGTCAACTGAGTCGTGAGTGTCCGACTACTGAGAGAATTATAGTCGGGAAGGAAAACCCTATGTTTAAGATTTGGGCAGTCGACTGATAGTTGACACAGAAAGATTAGTCGACTGATCTTTTGTACAGTCGACTGGTGTCAGCTGAGAATTCGATCAAGCGTTAGGCTATAAAGTTCGGATTCGGTTGGAACCAGTCGACTGGTGTTGGCATCAGTCGACTGGTAATGGCTAGTTTAGCCACATGCTCTATTTAAGGGAGGTTGGTTTGGCTGGCTAGGGTTAACGAAATTAACTTTGGTTAAAGGTCAATTAATAGTCTTTGTGCTCAGGAGTGTTGTTAAGGTTGTGGTGAAATTTTTTCACCCATAAGGAGCGACACAAGCTAGCCGGAGGTCTTCCAGGGACTAATCCACCGACGAATAGAGATCACCTAATTTACAGATAGCCGTGGAGTAGAAGCCTTATTTCCGAACCATGTAAATGATTTGTGTTAACGATTATTTTCATTTGTAGTTTGTATTTTCGCTTGCGCGCACTAATACTTGTAGAAAGAAACGACGTATGAGAAGTAACGGGCTATTCACCATGTCTAGCCGGTCGATCGATCCCCAATAATATTTTCAATCTTTTTTTTCTCTATCCATTTTGTCATTGATATTAAAATATTTATTAATATCTCTTATCTTCTTTTTATTTTCTTTCTTATTTGAGATCTATATAAATGTTTCGGGGAAAAGAGAAAAAGTCTAAGGGATAATCAAGATATTCATTTATCAATCTTTACTTTTAATCCGTAGTTGTATGCGAACAATAACTTCCTTGCACAGGGACACTAAAAAGTTCCTCGGTTTGGTTTGGGCAACAAGAGAATGTTAGCTCCAACACTGAGTGATGGTGGATGGCAACGCTTGCTGCGTTGAACGACGAGCAATAGTCTGAGTAAGTGGAGAGAGAAGGCCGAAGGGACTTCTATAAATCGTTGTTACTATTGTGAAAAATGGAATTGCTATTGTGAAGAGAGAAAACAAAAACTTACTGCTCTTGATGTTTGCTATTGGTGACTAGGATATTAAGAAAGTTGGTTGTAATTGGTTGCCCACAAACAGAAGAAGAAAATAGCAACGTTGCTATTATCGTCGAAGAAGAACGGAACAGAGGAAAGAACGAAGAAAATAAAGAGGGAAAGAATAAGGAGAAATTAGCGTTGTGAGGTGGTAGGTTTACTGTGTGAGTATAGAAAAAGATGAAAATATCTTAATTCAATTTAAACCAATTCAACTAATTTAACTTATGAATTTGATTTAACAAAAATTTGACCGAATTAAATATAAATCAATCCCGATTTAAACCTAATATAATCTTTATCTCCATATCTACTCGATGAATTTTGATTAGACCCAATCTAATTTAAATTCCTCATTTTTATTTCGTGTCCAATAATTTAATCCATTTATTTAATTTATAATCTAATATTTAAGAAAGTTTATAACAAATTGAGAAATTTAAACCTATCCTAATAATATAAGGACTAATTTTTGGACCCATCTGGTAAGTGGGCTTAAGAAGAGAGTTTCATCAGCCTCACCTCAAGTCTAGGTCTGTCGACTATAAATTGATCTCATGATTTATTTATCTTCATTTAACTTAAAGATTTAAAGACTATGAAGGGCATTTGAGTTAGCATAATCATATTTTTGTTATAATGATTATAATTGTGTTAAATGTTTAAAAATATAAATTATTTCTTTATAAATTTATACTTATATTTATATATTATTAAATATTTGTAATCTAACTATATCTATCTATCTATCTATAATATATATAAAATACAGTTTTACATACAGACATGACATTGGGAGCTTAAGATTCCCGCATAAATCGAATATAAATTTTCTAAATAAAAAATTTATAATTAAAAATATAAATTCAAAAGAAAATATATAATTACAAATCCTAAAAAGAAAAATTCAGATCTTAATCCAAAATTAAAATTTTAAAAAATAATTTATCAAATTCAAAAAATAATTTTGATGTAAAAAAAATGATAGTCCCACATCTGAAGTTACCAAAGTAAATACACACAGAGTAATTATAAAAATGGACAAAGAACGATAAAATAACTCATACCTTTCTCGCTCTTTTAGCTAAGATCAAGTGTATTATCTGTTTTTATCAGTATCATTAAACATATTATTTGAATTGTGTAAGATTTCTGTGTATCGCGCGAGTATTATACTAGTAATTTTATAAATGTGTTTTAAAAAATTTATTGTGCAAATTAAATTTATGTTTCTTGCTTTTATTATTATAAAGCACCTCATTTAAGAAAATATTCTTTCTTAATTTATATATATATATATATATATATATATATATATATATATATATATATATATTATTTGAACAGTAGGGTAGTAATTTTGATCAAAATTAACATAAGGTAATATAAAATTACTTAATTTATGCACGCTCTATTTGGAAGAGCTTCTGCTAGTTGTTTTTTAGATTCTAGCTACATAGAAGTACTTTTGAGTGTTTGTGAATAACAGATTCTGCTTTAACTTCTATAACTTTTAGCCAAAAGCTGGAAGCAAGAATTTGATGCTTTTTTCTGCTTCTGCTTTTTTGCTTATGGTCTAGAATTAAAAGTAGATATTTATACCCTTAATAATTTATCATTTTATATAATTGCCACCATAGTTTTAAATAAAATTTTATATTTTCATATAATTTATATATTCATAATTTTTTTATAAATTCATATAAATTTGTCATTTTTTATATTTATATTTTTATTAATTATATATTTTTTAAACATATATATTATTAAAAAAAATAATTTTGATATAATATTCAAAATATAATAATAAATATATAAAACATTATTGATGATGTATCAAAATTATATTTAGATAATTAAAAAAATAATTTATATAGTTTAAGGATATTGTTGTCATTTAACTAAAAATTAAGCTTGGAAGCAATTATTCACCAAACACTCAAACTTTACCTTGTATCAGCTTTTAGCTTCTATTTCCAAACACTCCATGCTTTAGCTTCTCACTGACTTCAAGATAATCTCTACAAGAATCACTTTTCAAGAAGTAAAAGTTCTCCCAAACACTCCCGAAGTTAACAAATAGAACATTTTAATTTTATCTTATTTGAAATTAAAATTTCATCTCTTATTTATTTTAAGTTAATTTTTAAATGACAAATAGGATGGAATAATTTTTTATAATGATAAAAAATAAAAGATTTTTTTTACTCTCTCTCAGGAATAATACTAATATTTTTATATTAGCGGCATTTTGTTTCCTCTTTGAAAATGACGAAGTAAATTGTAAAATTTTGAACCATTAGTAGAGAAAACTAAAAATATGTAAAAAATGAGGGGCGGAACGACATTTTCTCAAAGCTGAACAAACCGCGATTCCACCGATGCCGGCCGTTGAAATAGGGAGAGTGCGACGATTCCTCTTGGCGGACGAAGGACACGGCGTTCGCAGATCATCTCCGGAGGCCGCGTTCCGAGGCCGATCTCTTCCCTTTTCGGCGGCGCACTTATCGATAGGTTCGTTTGTCTTCTACCTCCTGCGTTATTTTAAACAAATTTTCTCGGGGAAAACATAGTTCAGATTTCGGTTAATTAGCTTTGAAATCTACTTTTGAGAGATCTAGAATGAATAAGCCTGCAATATTTCAAACAGTTTGTCTCGGGAAACATAGTTCAGATGTTGGTTAATCAGCATTGAAAATCTACTTTTGAGAGGTCTGGAGCTAATAAGATTAATGGAATAAGGCTCTTTTACCATCTGTTCTAACTTTACCGTCCAGAATTCGATGTGGTTTTATCATACTGTTAGGGGTTGTTTAGATGTAAGGATTGAAAGTAAAACGGATAGAAAATGAGGATGGAACAAGATGGTCGAGACTTTATCATTCGTTTGCCTGTTTGAGAAGTTAAAATGGACACTACTACTGATGAGATGTTGAAGGCATGGATGGTGTGGTTGTAGTTTTAATGTAGACGGAGATCGATGAAAATTGAGCTATTACACCTTGTTTGGAAAGTTTTTAAGTAATAAAATTGAATTGAATTTCATCAAGAATTGAATTTAATTCATATGTTTGGAATGAATAGGTAAACAAAGGTATTGAATTCAATTTCTTTGTTTGGAATGAGTCTAAAACTAAATGAATTTGATTGTTTTTACTATTTTACCTTTCATTGATAGGTTAAGAATCAAACATTATATTTATGTGAGGTTATTTTAGTATTTTCATTTGTTGAAATTCAATTCTCACATCAAATCACACCTATTTGGGATGAAATTAAATTCCTTAGTTTTGCTTGATTTCAATTCCCATGAGAATTTAATTTCTTCACTTAAGTTACTTTCAAATCATGGAATTCAATTCAATTCCTGGATGGAATTGAATTCCATGGGTTTCCAAATAGGGTGTTAGAGAATAGCGAGTAGTGTGGACATGTTGATTTTTTTTTTTTTTTTTTGCCTAGAGGTAGATAGTCTTCCCCTGATTTGCTTATCAGGTAAATCCTGAGCTTATGCTCACTTAGAGGCTAACATCTAAAATATTCGTCTCTACTAGGATTGAGATTTATAAGGTAATTCCTCTTGTGTATTCTCCTAAATACTTTACCAATACACCACACCCCCGTTGCGGCGTGAGTGGTGTGATCGTTGATATGGTAGATGCTTTTGGTGACGAGAATGGAGAGGAAGATTTGTAAGAAGTTGTTTTTTGGTGCAATTTCTTCAAAGGGAGTAATCTATCTAGCCTTTGTTCACCTAGAGAACTTTCTATCCCTCCATTTCCCACCCATATTTGGGTGTATCAAAACTAATAAAAAGTTGGACTCTTTTCCATTTGTTTCTTTCTGTCCTTAAATATTTCCATCTAAGCAACAATTGGAAAAGTATTTCCCAAGTAAACAAAAATCACTAAATCTTATTGGAAACATAGCTGGGAGTTTGTTGTAGTTCGAGAATAATTGCTCAAGGCTGTCAATCTTCATTCCTATTTTTCAGCATCAGAGTAAGATGTAAGAGTAAATGTTCTTGGCGGCAAAAACGATTCGCCAGTGCCAACACTTTTTCTTTCATCTTCTTTAACATGATGGTTCCAATAATAAATAGTCATAGTTAACATCTCAGGGCAGCAAGCCTAGAGTTTGTCCATGCTTCATCAAACCTTGAGTGTTGTCGTTTTCATAAGAATTGTACACATTCTACAATTTGCGATAACCAAACATATGAAGAATTCAATGTGTAAACGTTAATGCATTCAACCAACAGCCACCTTTTCCACTACTATAATATAATTAGTGAAACGAAATTACGATGGAAAAACGGAAAAACGGCAACTCTCATATAATAAAGTAAAGAGAAGTAGAGAGAGAAGAGAGGTAGAGAGAAAGAAAGAAGAGGTAACCAAATAACTTTCTTCATTGATTGATTCAACTTGTCTATGAGATACATAATTTATAGAGACCTTAGAATACTTAGTCAAATAAAAAATTAATAACGAAATTGTTAATTAACAGATTTATAAAGAATCTGTTAATTAACATATTAATAAGAAAACATCTAATAAATATTAACGGATTAAACAGAATTTGGGTCATCAAACTCTAACAATTAGAGAGCTCAGGAAAGCTAAATTTCAGTCTGGAGGGAAAAAAAACTGGAGCTTCATGACATGTTCCAGAAATCAGCATTAGACGTTCTGATTTAGGAGCTCATTTTTGCAGTAACTTTACTGATAATATATCGAGCTAAAGCATTAATGTTAACAAGGTTTTGACAGTATGATCAAGTGCTTCTTTAGTCTCCTCTTCCAGATATCTCTATAATGCATATCGATTTCACTTCTCGTGTATCTATTTTAGATGCTAGCTATTATATTGCATAAGTATATGTGTAACAATACAAACTTAATTCCAAGCAGTACTATGGGGTGAGTCTCAATGTATATTCTGTAGGCCTATGAAATTCTTCCTCATCATGTAAGAGGCACGTTTCGAATCCTTGAGGCATGTATATTCTGTAGGCCTATGAAACTTAATTATTATTTATAAATTTTAAATATCAATTAGTTTTTGTATTTTAACCATTAATGTTATAAAAACAATACGAATCATATATTTTTAAAGCTCTCCAAGTATGCAAGTTTTAAATATCTTACTTAAATTAAAAAGCTCTTTCAAGATAAAATGTTTTAATCAAATTATAAAGATACAAATGGTTCTAGTTAAATGGTAAGGTAAAATCTAAATAAGATTTTTAATAAATAAACTCAAAGAACAAGTTCAAGGTTAAACATAGTCTAATTTGGCCATTGTCCTTGAGATTATGCATACACAGTAGTTCATTTTTTTACCAATATTTTGTATTTTTTAGATACCATAAAATGGTCCAAACATATCATTGTTGTATGGGCGATAACAAAATTTGCGTTGCTGAGTAGAGAATTATTCAACTTCTTCAACAGTAGTGTCTTAATCGATTCTTAGACCAGATCAATTCTCCGAAAACATTTATATTCGTCTCTTGTCCATTGTCTCGCATCTGCCATTATATACATGAAGTTCGACGTCTATATTTTCACCTAGCTAGTACGTGTGAGCTCCATCCTGTTCTACCTGTTACTTTGCAGTATTAACTTTTGAGGCTCTTCATGGAATTTTCTTGCAGTCGTACTGCTTATTCATTCAACCGGGGGCCATAGCCTGATCTCTCCAAAGGAATGGATTCAGATATCACCCTGTGCTGTTATTTTTACAAGTTCTTACACATGATCAAACAGGGGATATAAGTATTCACTATCTGACAGTTTACGAATGCTTGTTAACCGAACTATTGGTTAGAGTCACGTGGCCATGGTATTCATCCCCAAAAGCTGGATTATGATTCTGTTAGTGTTAGCTTAGAATTAATTGTGAAATAATTATCTAAGGGATATTTTGTATCATATTCTCGATTATGATTTTGTTAGTATTAGTCCTAGAATTAATTATGAGATAATTATCTAGGAATCGTTTTGTATCATATTCTATTTAATAAAAGTAAAATTTGGTTATTATATTTATTTCATATTCTATTTAATAAAAGTAAAATTTGATTATTATATTTATTTCATGATTCTCACCATGAATAAGTATAATAATATCCTTAGGTAGTAGGTTCTGATTTACATTATATCAATTAGTTAAATTAATAGTGAGATAATATAGAGAACACAATTTTTAATTATTCTTAATCAAGTATTAATATTCAAGGATAATATTAATGCGTTAAGACGATATGTAGGTCAATTGATCATTGATTTCACAAGTCATGTATATGGGATATCAAGTTGACACATGAGTATATATTAGAGAATATATACTGCATTGACCTACCATGAAAAAATTTCATGAATTATTATATGAGTGTCATAAACTTTTTCATGTGACTATTAGTATGAATAGTCCTTAGACCTGAAGTCACTATGGTTCCCTATATAAGAAGTTGTGTACTTTGGTATCGTCAAATGTCACCCGTAACAGGGTGGACTATAAAGGCGATCACTGGGTATGCAACAAATTATGGGGAGGGATATGAGTGATGTAGATGAAATTTATCTCTTTCATATGATGAGAGTGATATTTGTGTACCTCTTGATCGAGTAGAACTACTAAATGCATGGTCATGCTTAGATATTGACTCATTTATTTGAGCGAATCTATTTGGGGATCAAGAAACACAAAAATTGATATCGAGGATGACACGGTTTATGCCTCATTGATCAATTTAGATATCGAAGATAGAAGGACAAAGTCATACGAGATAATAGTTACGGAGGTTAAGTCGGATCTCGACTTTCTCGTCACTTCGGTAGCAATGATACATTATTAGATGTCGCTCATTGTTTATATGTCTAAAGCGGTTTAGATACAATATCAATGTTGTGAGAGTCTATTGGGTTACACACAAAAGACATAATACTTCGAAGATTGATTGATTTTAGTTTGACTAAAATGTGATTCGAATTATATTAATTAAGTTAGACTCAAATAAATCCAATTGGATTACAAAATTAAGTCTAATCCGAGTTAAACTCATTAAGATTAGACTCAATCAATTAGATCAGATAATAATTCATTAAAATATTAAATGGATTTATTATTAGAGAAAAATGAAGAAATTTCTTTTCATTGGATAAAGAGAAATTGAAAAAGTAAAAAATGAGAAACATGTGCTTAATTGTCTTTATTAACTTTAATGAAAGCTCAAGGGATAAAATTCCTTCGTATTCATGAGATGTATATAAATAAATTTTGAAAATTGCAAGTGATGATGTGTCATTTTTCTTCCCTTCTTCTTCTTCCTCTCTCACTTGGCCGAAACTTCTTTATGAGAATGTTTGGTTTTTGTGCTGTGTAAGTTCTTCTTCGAAGTCGAGATCGTGTCCGTGTGGATATTACTAGAGGCATGGACACTTGAACATGCAAGAGATCCAGCGAACCGAAGATGAGCGGGATAAACGAAGGACACACACCAAAGATATAACCCTTAATTAGATAAATAAAACTTTTTGTATGAATTTTATTTTGCATGAATAGTTCGAAGGAATCTCAAATTTCTCTAATAATTTTAAAAGTTTTTCATGGAGAGATCCCTACAGATTCAAGTACCAAGTAAATTATTTTTGATATTTTTAGATGGTATTCAATATGCTTTCGCATGGTGAGGACTAGAACTTGGAATTTCTTACGGTTAGAGCTATCTAAAGTCTGAGAAGCCATGGGCTACGTGTTTAAAAGCTGCAAGGAATATTGGACGTAAGGGAGGCAAAATTTTGGCAACATGAGTTGTGGGGGAGATTATTGATACTCCAGAGAAGCTATAGTTGAAGTTATAGGTGTGCGGAGATGCTTGCGATCTCTGCGTTAATTTCACAGTAAAGCAGGTAACACGAGAAGAGAGAGAGAGAGAGAGAGAGGAAACCATATGCTGATGTCTCATGCAGAAACCTTTGGAATGGTAGAGAAGAAGAGGTCAAAATTCCAATACTATGCTCTGCTACTCTCGTTCCGCAATAATGCAGCCATCACAAGCAGTAAACAGGAGACACGTCCTTTATGTTCGATCGACATCATCAAGACATGATGGTGAGTCGAACTAGGCTCGTAGAAACCATTCCATGTACAGCCACGGTGGAGATATATCTGGCGCAAGGACAAACTCGATGTTGTTCCTTCTCGCCAGACTCTTTGCTTGCCTGTTTGATTCTCTCAGTGAAGAACAAGAGTGGCATTAGGAAAGTGTTGGTTTAATAGTTTTACCGTCTCCTCCCTCGGATTTGACTTCTCACTAGTCTCTTTGCGCAGAAGTCTGAAAAAGGGGGAGAGAGGTCAAAAAGTGTAGACATTCAATGCATGCCTGAAGCTTGGACTCTGATTAGAGAATCAGGGACGGGCAGGACCAGTGAGCCTTTTCATTTTCTCACTAAGTGATAGAATTAGATAAATTAGAAAATATAAAATAGGATGGTGGAAAACAGCCAGCCCTTATATACGTGTCATTGTAGATCTCATGATAAATTAGAAATTAGACAGTGTGAGTCTCTTGAGTCCCAGGATCAGTTCGACGCAATGCCTTGGATTCTTAGAAGATGCTGCTGCACCTGCCCTGCCTGCCCTTTCAGCTGATTAGATTGCTTCGCAGTGTCAAGTCGGAAGTGATTGAGAAGCGTGTCCAGGAGTGGTCCACTGCAGCAGCGAGGTGCTACGAGACGACAAGTCGAGTTCTGGGAATGTTGGGATTGGGAAGGCACTCCCCTCTCTCACCTTCTGCCTCCGAAGCAGCCAAGAGTCTGCTCGATTCATAAGAAGTTGATTCGTCGAAGAGCGAGATAAACTCTCAGTTTGATGACGAAATTATTTTGTCGATGAAGAAGGATGGATGATACTGAGAATTATTTTAAGGAGCGCCCCTCCTATAAAAAATTGACTGTCAGTAATCCACCAGGAAAGTTTTCCGACAAGATCCTCCGACAATTAAATCAGAATCCGACGGAAAAGATGAAACTAAGGAAGAAATGATTGTAGCTAAAAAATATATTATGTCTACTTGTAGACGAAGAAAAAAAGACCTTATATAGTCAGGGGAGCCGACAATCTCTGTCCCCCTTCTATCCCATATTTATCTAATGTGGGGATAGAATTAGGCATCACTGTCAACTCGTAGATCGGCGCCGTCTCATCCTAATATATGCAGGGGGCCGGCGTTGTGGTACGGGTTGTCAGTGCTTGTCAGACATGTATTGCGTCGGCGAGATATCCACGATTCGGACATGAGTGGTTTTAGGCCCGAGTCTGCTTGCGCCGACTCTGATACTACCTTTATCTGTGTGGTGTCAGAAGATAGATGTTGTTGCGGATAGTGATAACTTCCGAAGCCAGAGCTCACTTAGGGAGTACGTCGATCGGGCATCTCAAGGAACACCAAGCTATGGAGCAAATGACATGCTGGTCGGAACATATGCAACATACAGAGTCGAGGGGTACCCGGACATCGGCCGACCGACTTATCCCTTGAAAGAATTATAATGTAAGGAATATGTCGATCGGCTAATGTTAGGTTGTACACTCGGAGCCCCCCGATGGGTTTAGTTCAAGACTATACCCGACCAACTGTCCAATCGAGACACTTGACCCGGGTGGAATTCGGGCCAATGACAATCCGACCCGTTTCGTGCCCCGCCACGACGGGCTGCCCGACCTCCCTTTGGAAATGACCCATCTTTATGAAGCGCCATGCTGGTCGACCGGATTACACATGAGCTAGGTCGGGATCATAAGCATCCTCTTCGAGTCTAGTCGAAGGAGGCGCCGAGCCTGACTGACTAGACCCCTCGTTCAGAGTAAGCTAGGCTAAACCGTGCAGGCCGACCGACCGACCAGTTGCCAACACCAAGTGCCCGACTAACTCACGGCGTGACCAATATCGTTATCTCGTCATGCCTTTCATGTCTTATCCTTTGACGCTCAATGGATCGATTCGTATCCCCCATTTATTGCTAGGGGTCATGTGTCCTCACCCACTGGTTTTCCCGAGTAACGAAACGTCTAATGTCAAAAACTGCGAACGCATGCCGCGCACGCTATGTGTCTTCTCGAGGTTCATTATGGCGAAAATGGACGGCCCTGATCCAATCTCGCCTTTTTATCGGATCCTCATCGGACGACCAACATCCACCCCTCGACCCTTTATATGCTGCCTCTCCCCTTTTCACCGTCCCACTTTTTTACTTCGTTCCTCTCTTGCTTTGGTGCCCTGCTAGGGTTTCGGCAATCTTCTCCGGTGACGATTGTCCTGCAGCCCCACACCTTTTCTGGCGACCTCTTGTTCTTTTTGGGATAGTTCACCCTTCGCTATACCCTTGTCTATTCATGACCTCTTCCTCTTCCTCTTCGACCCCGACCCGTGGTACGTAACTGCCGTGTTCGAGCTGCGCTCCCGAGACCTCGACTGCCTACGATCCGAATACCAAATTCTATCCGGCCACCGCCTAGTGCTACCTGGCTCGACTGACCGACCCGAGAAACCACCTTTAAGTTACTTGACCCTCTCCCGAGACCATCTTCAGGTCGACCTCCATTTTCCCCTCCACCCTTTTGTTTAGGTGTTGTGCCGTTAGGAGTTGTGCCGATATTTCCAAGTCTCCTTATCCCAACTAGTCCCGAACGCCATTCATCTTATCTGCGGGTCGATCATTATTTTTACCTTATATCGTATTCCTCTTCACCCATAAATCTTTCATTTCTTTTACTATCCCAAAAAATAAGAGCCGGCTGATTTCTTCTTCCAAGCCCGAGCCAAGACCTCCTTTTTGGCGAAGCTTCCGACCTCCAACAAAGGTTGGAAGGATCGCTTCTTCTTCATCAACACCACCCCGGCCGAGCTGGTCCATCATCTGGATAGAGGACCTACCCCCTTCACCACCTCTTCCGAAAGCCTACCGTTCTTCGCCTACCTACCAGTTAGCCATTTCACAGATCAGCAGTCGGCGCTTCCATGGGGTGAATCTCCTTCAGGAGGAGATCATCTACACCTTCGGCTTAAGCCAAGTCCCAGCCTCCCGACTTGACTCACTCGGTAAGATCCCTTATCTTGCTCTTGAATATTTATAGCTAACTAAGCTTTTATTATTATGCAATGACCATGATATTCGTTGTCGCCGTGGAAGATGAGTTTGGTATTGATGACGCGAAGTTGGAGTCCATAGTGGCCACAGAGCTGGAGAAGCGCACTGTGGATTCATTCACATTGGCTCCTATGCCCAAACCACCACTCGGCCACCCTACAGCTGCGGTGAGACCCGACGCCAAGCCCGTAGAGGAAGACGATCAACTTCTCGCACTAAGGCGACGTCGTGCCCGCGTTTCAAGCCATGCACCTATTTTGCCAACCGAGGTTCAGGTCAGGGCCACCTCCGCTTCTCTACCGAAGAAGAAGCAGGCTTTGGCAGGCCCTTCGACGCACATGGAGGCGTCTGCCAGAGCGGCTGCTTCGGGCGACTCTTCTCTCCCCGACCAATCTTCGAGTGCACCCGACTTTCCCCTTCCCCTCGACTCGGGGTCATCGCCCGCGGAGGTCCCAATCACTCCTCCCCCGCTTCACATCCTGGTCCATTCCCTTGCCAACGCTCGCTTGGAGATGCCGACCGAGAGCTTGTCATACTGGTCCCAAGAACTGCAACTGTATGGGCCGGTTGCAAACCGTTATCTGCAGGGGGTTCGGGAATTCTATTATCGAGGCCCGAACAACAAAGCTAATGCCTTCTTCCTGGAGGCCACTCGGGTTTTTTTTGGGTGTTAGGGCTTATTTAACTTACAATCTTACTAACACGAGCTGGAGACTCGGCTTCGTCACGCTCGGCTGGTCTCCAACGAAGAAATGCTAAATGACCTTCGGGCAGAGATCATCGCGCTACAGGACCGGCTGGCGATTGCGGAGGAGCAGCTGGAGGTGGCTAAGACCCAAGTAGACTCCTCCGACTCGGCCGTGGCCCACGCCCAAAGCCGGATCTCCACCTTGGAGCATGCAGAGCGAAAGGTCTGGGTCTTCTACACTCGGGCTCAGGAGGAGGCAAACAAGAGGAAAGCCAAGCTTCTCTAGCTATCACAGTCCAATGAATCCCTGCAAGCGGAGTTATCGGCTAAGGAAAAGGACCTGGCTGCCCGAGCTAAGATGGCAGAATCATTAGTTGCTCAACTGGCCAGCTGAGACCAAGAACTGAACTCCCAGGCTGAGGAGTTCACTCGACTCCGTGTGATTGTAACCGTTACTCGAGCAGCCATAAAAACTCGTACTCCTCTTGCGTGACCGTTACTCGGTTGGGTTCTTTTATCTTCTACTCCCGATCAGTGGCAAAGCCCTCCTTCTAGCGTTAAATATGATCCTGTCGAAGAACGAGGCGACGAGGCGGACTCTCAACTCGGTGACGAGGCTAGCTTGTCGATGGAGAAGGATGGGTGACGCTGAGAACTACTCCAAGGAGCGTCTCTCCTGCGAAAAAAATGACCGTCAACAACCCACCGGGAGAGTTTCCCGGCAAGGCCCTTCGACGATCAAGTAAAAATCCGGTGGAGAAGATAGAGCTAAGGAAGAAACGACTGTAGCTAAAAAAATGTATTACCCCTACCTGTAGATGAAGGAAGGAAGACCTTGTATAGCTGGGGGAGGCGACAACCTCTGTCCCCCTTCTGCCCCATTTTTGTTTCATGTGGGGACAGGATCAGGGACCACTGTCAGATCGTTGACCGGCGCCGCCTCATCCTGACATACGCAGGAGGCGTTGTGCTACGGGTTGTCAGTGCTTGTCAGACATGTACTGCGTCGGCGAGATATCTGCGATTCAAACACGATTGGTGTCAGGCCCGAGCCGGCTTGCGCCGACTTTGGTACTACCTTTATCTTTGTGGTGTCAGAGGGTAAGTGTTGTTGCGGATAGCGACAACTTTTGAGTCAGAACTCACTTAGGGAGTACACCGATCGACTATCTCAAGGAACACCAAGCTATGAAGCAAACAATACGCCGATCGGAACATATGTGACGTACTGAGTCGGGGGGGGGGGGGTACCCGGTCATCGACCGACCAACTTGTCCCCTGATAGAATTATAATGTAAGGAGTATGCCGATCGGTTGATGTTATGTTGTACACTCGGTGACCCCGATGAGTCTTGTTCAAGATTATACCTGGCCAGTTGTCCAATTGGGACACCAGACCCGGATGGAATTCAGACTAATGGTAATCCACCCCATTTCATGCCCCGTCATGTCGAGTTGTTCGACCTCCCTTTAGAAATGATTCATCTTTATGAAGCGTCATGTTGATCGATTGGATTATACATGAGCTAAGT
Source organism: Boesenbergia rotunda (assembly GCA_024364735.1). Lineage (NCBI taxonomy): Eukaryota > Viridiplantae > Streptophyta > Magnoliopsida > Zingiberales > Zingiberaceae > Boesenbergia > Boesenbergia rotunda. The sequence continues at coordinate 885,868 of JAGFNQ010000297.1, read as the reverse complement.
CAGGATCAGAGACATGCATTGATTGTTATAAGTTGGGTTGGATGAGTTGATTGATTTCGGAAGTAGGTTGCTAGTAGGGCCTGCATTGCAAAGTAATCAATTGATGTTGCATAGTTCGATGAGATGAGTTAATGGGGGTGATAAATAGATTCGAGGGACAAATATGAACAAACAAGGTGAAGGAGACGTATGAGCTCATCTAAATTAATACAAACGCAAAGGCACAGTATTTATAATAATTAATGCTTTTTTATGGGTTAGAATTATGAGCTAAATATTTATGTTTATGAATTTTATTGAATATAGAACTTGGCATGGGTGAAGGAAGGAAGATGCATGCGGGAGGGGGACATGATGTGGCTCGTGCAAATGTCCAAAAAAGACAATCTACTTTCTCCCACATGACACGACACGATGCATTCAGCATTCGTTGCCCACCGTAAAGCTGCACGCCTGCACCCCCTGCGCTGCTGCTCTGCACTGCCTTCCCTGCTGCACATTCAATATCAACTTATTATAATAATAATAATAATAATATTATTATTATTATTATTATTATTATTTGAAAAAAATATTAACTAATAATAATATATCTGAACAAAGTGACAAAAAGTCCAGAAACTCTAAATAAATCACTTTATATATAGGGTTCCTATTGACTGGTCTGGTGGCCGACGAGGATGTCAAGAAAGCAGCTCAATGGATCAGGGGTTGGTCGGATTATGCCACGCTCCTGCTAGTTGGCCTGGAAGTAAACCCGACCTGCCCGGCGGGGAGTCGGCTGGATCGCACAATGTTTAGATAGTCGGCCAGACTACGCAAGGAAGGACCGACACAAGATAAGGTGGGTCTCATCAGGGTCTCGATCAGTTGTCCGGTCAAACCCGCCCTCCCATCCGTTAGGCGTGCCCGACCGACTACTTGGTCAAACGCGCTCGCTCAGTCAGAAACTAGACCAGGTAGCCTCGATTGTTTTTTGTAAGGCTCCTTCAAAAGCTCGATCGGTCGATCATCCGATGGCAGTACGGATAGGAAGTTAGAAAAGACGGCCAACCATCCGTAATCTCGTACGATAAATACTGTTTAATGGTGAGAAAATATAAAAATGTACGGAGGGATGCATAAAAAGATTCACAGAATCAACTCATTATGATGAGGGTACAAAACAGGGCTCGTGTTGCTCGAGGAGTCAACCGTCAGTAAGAGGGGCAAATTGACACGAAAAATTGACAGGTGATGGAAGTTATGACGGCTTGGTTGCGTCCATGGAGGTCAAATCCTGTCATAAGATCGGATATTTGATGAGATATGATGGCTCGGGTAGAGTTGGCCTACTTTCTCCCTATATAAGGATCCCTAAAGCTTCACATGCATGTATACTCAATAGTATTTTTCGAGCTACTTCTATTTTTCTTTTCCTTTATCGGAATGTTAATTTGAATATCGGAGTGTCAGCGAGTGTCTACAGCGGGATCCCTTGGCAAGTCTATATATATATATATATATATATATATATATATATATATATATATATATAGGTAAAGTTGCTTTAAATCTCTAATCGGGAGTCAAATTTTGCATTCACTCCCCACACAAGTTTTTGTTTGTTTTTGCTCTCTAATGGAATTGAGTATAAAAGGGTAAAAATTGAGTATACATCAGTGAAAACTAAGTATAAAAGAGTGAAACTTGAGTATAAAAGAGTAAAAATTGAGTACAGGGTTATTGATGTGGTGGATGCAAACTGTCATACTCAGTTTTCTAACTTTTATACTCAATTTTCTTCAAATAATACTCATCAAACATCACATCAGGGACTGCATGTAAAGAAATATTTGGGTAGAGATTACATGCAAAGTTGACTTGATAAGTGGAAAGTTTAGAAAAATTTACCCATATATATATATAACTTAATCATTTATTTTATCCCTCGAGCGCAACAATTCCATTAACTCGTGTTGTAATATATTTTTATATTTCCTCGACAAAGTCAACCCACCGACTCGTGAGTTGTCAAACCTAAAGGCGAAAGAATCAACCGTCAATTTAACAAATAGTAGCCGTTCGCTTTGTTTATGTAATGATATGACTACATTTTTGTACCTTTTTGATCCCTGTTTTGTATGTTTTTTTTTTCCTTTCAATTAACTTTTGAGAGCAAGACAAAGCCTATCCCTCGTAGTCTTTTAATCTAATGGATTCAACCAACAATTAGGGGACATGAATGACTAGGCGGCACCAATTCAATTTTTTACTGAAGGATTATTAATATGTTTAGTCGCCTCCTCTATTTTTTCCTCTTCAATTTTTATTCCTCCTCTCCTTCTTCTTCGACTAGTTTATATGGTCTTCTTCTTCCCTCTTAAGTTGTCTACCGAAAAAATCTAGAATATAACTTATGCACATTTAGAAGTTGATTTTCAAAATCATCTATATTTAAATTCGAACTCTTATGCACTTATTTATCCTAAAATATCACACCTTGGTTCATCTTTTTATGATTTAAAGAGTAATGGTGTGTTTGTTAGTGGCCATAGTGTGAGAGGATACCAAAGACATAAAAGCTAGTATGCCATATATCTTAGAAAGCAAGCATTCGATCTATTAAATGCGAAAGCGATGACGAGCCCAAAGAACCCTCTATAGGATAAAAAGGTTTGAAAAAGAAGCCCTAAGGTGCAACCCAAACATTGCAATCCATCACCCTTTCATAGGAAGCACATGATACATTTATAGTTCCCTTCCCTAAACTCTTATGGCTCCGAAAAGAGGCCACAACATACCACTTTCTTTCAAATTATAACACACTTAATCTCTCAAAGAGCACCGATTAACTTGTGTTCCAATCGTGTCATGATCAATGGTTGTGTCAATTGTAGACGGATAGGTATCCCTCACCACACGATCTAGCATGAGCTACACATCTCAACTACTTGACGGGAGACACTTTGGCTTTACCATCCGAGACTCACGCAAGTCAATGCATTCCAACGACTTAGTCTCCATTGGACTCAAACTCCACCCCCATCTAGCTCACTTAACCCGGACTTAAGATACTAATCCCATTATTATACTTATCATTATAGTAGATAAAATAAAATAGAAATAGAAATAGAAATAGAAATGTTTCTTCCAAGTCAAAAAGCAAAAAGGCCCCTCCCCTCGATCTACTCCACTAATCTGATGACCTAATCACTCCCCCAAATCCATCAAAAAGTCCCCCATTTTCCTCGAAATCTCTAGCCAATCCAGTCCAGTCCCCATGTCTCGTAGCGTCCTGTTGCTGTATCGCTGCCTGCTGCTGACCTGCCCCCCTCGCTGTGGAGGAGAGAGAAAGAGGGTACGGAGAGGTGAGGAGAGAGAAAGAGGGTATCGAAATCAAATCCGACACGGCAGCCGTGTCGGAACCCCACTCCGCCGTTATCTTCTTGTAGCAATTCGCCCATGAACCCGATCCCCCCAGCCCAGCGCATTCATTCCCCCTCCCCCTCGAGCTTTGCAGGTCGTGTTAATGTTCTTCGTGCTCTTCTTCTTGTTCCTTTCTCCCCGCGCCTGTTGCCGCTGCGCCTCTCCTTGTCGCCTTCTCCGCCCCCACCCTTCTCCTTGTTCCTTGCTTCTTCTGCATGGGCATGGCCTTGGCCTCCTCCATCCTTGTTATTAATAACGCCGGTTGCTCTTTCTTGATCCTCAATTCCCTTCTACGGTTTCTGCTGCTGTTGTGAGGGAACATGGTGAGGAAGCGCCTCGCCTCCGAGCTCAACTTCCCTCCCCACTCCTCCTCCTCCTCCTCCTCCCGCCGCGCCGCCCCCAGCCCGCCGCCTTCGCTTTTGTTCCACCCCCCCGTCGATTTGTCTGCGGGGAGTGCTGGTGGCGCTGCGCCGATTTTGCCGGCTCCGCCCGCTTCTTCTCTTCCGCTTTGTGGGTTTTCCGGCTTGCCTCTGTTCGCGCCGGAAGCTGCTGCCGGCACCTCCGAGGATGCTCCTTTCGTCGGCGTTGATGACGCCGCCGCCGCGGTGGCCGGCGCCGATTGGGTTGATGGCATTGTTCGTGAGATAATTAATAGCTCCGCTGCTGGCGGCGAGGTCTCCATTCCACAGATCGTGAGCAGCGTACGTGAGATTGTCCGCCCGTGTAACCCTGCTTTGGCCGCGCTCCTCGAGTTGCGGCTCCGCTCGCTCGGCTCGGAGCCGGCGACGGCGCTTCCCGCAGGAGGACTCCCGCCGGAACGCTCCGACAAGCGGCGGAGAGAGAACAGGGGGGCAGTCATTCCGGAAGTACCGCCGCCGCTTCCGAAACAGCCGCAACTACCTGCTCCACGGCCGCCACCGCAGTCTCAGCCTCAGCGGAGTTCAGCCTCTGCCTCCTCCGACGATGCAGCCGCCGGCAAGGAGCAGAGGAAGGAGCTGCTGCAGCAGAGGAATCCGGACGCGGAAGGGCTCCACTTGCTGACGCTGCTCCTCCAGTGCGCGGAAGCGGTGGCTAGTGACAACCTCGACGACGCCCACCACCTCCTGCTGGAAATATCCGAACTCTCCACGCCCTACGGCACGTCGGTGCAGCGCGTGGCCGCCTACTTCTCCGAAGCCATGTCCGCTCGTCTCGTCAGCTCGTGCCTCGGCCTCTACGCGCCGCTCCCGGCGTCGTCTGCGCCGCCACACCGTCACCGCCTCCTCGCCTCCGCCTTCCAGGTTTTCAACGGCATCAGCCCCTTCGTCAAGTTTTCCCACTTCACCGCCAACCAAGCCATCCAAGAGGCGTTCGAGCGCGAGGACCGCGTCCACATCATCGACTTCGACATCATGCAGGGCCTGCAGTGGCCGGGCCTGTTCCACATCCTCGCCTCCCGACCTGGCGGCCCGCCGCGGGTTCGCCTCACCGGCGTCGGCGCCTCCCTCGACGCCCTCGAGGCCACCGGCAAGCGCCTTTCCGACTTCGCTGACACCCTCGGCCTCCCCTTCGAGTTCGTCCCCGTCGCCGAGAAGATCGGTAACCTCGACCCCGACCGCCTCGGCGTGTCCTCCCACCGCGAGGCCGTCGCAGTCCACTGGCTCCGCCACTCGCTCTACGACGTCTCCGGCTCCGACAACAACACGCTTTGGCTTCTCCAGCGGTAATTCCTCACTCTTTCCTTCAATGCATCGATCACAAGAAATTTTTTCAAAATTATTCTCTAATATTTTACTAATTCTACAACTCTCCTTAATATTTTTTGTTCTACTAGTTACTGCTAAAATAATTTCAGTTCTCTTTAAAAAAAAAATACTGGAGGGCAGTTTTGATAGTAACAAAACTCTTGGGGCATTTGGGAAAAGATTTTAAACTCTGGGGGTGTCTTTTGATAGTTTTTCTTCGAATAAAGAACTTCTTCTATCAAGCGACGCCGTTTATCGTATCGCGGATTTCGCCGTTGCAGGTTGATGCCGAAGGTGGTGACGATGGTGGAGCAGGACCTGAGCCAGGCGGGTTCGTTCCTGGCGCGGTTCGTGGAGGCGATCCACTACTACTCCGCCCTGTTCGACTCCCTCGGCGCCAGCTACGGCGAGGACAGCCCGGAGCGGCACGTGGTGGAGCAGCAGCTGCTGTCCCGGGAGATCCGCAACGTGCTGGCCGTCGGCGGCCCGGCGCGCTCCGGCGAGGTCAGGTTCGGGAACTGGCGGGAGAAGCTGCGGCAGTCGGGGTTCCGCGGGGTCTCCCTCGCCGGCAGCGCCGCGGCGCAGGCCACCCTCCTCCTCGGCATGTTCCCCTCCGACGGGTACACCCTGGTGGAGGAGAACGGCACGCTGAAGCTGGGCTGGAAGGACCTCTGCCTGCTCACCGCCTCCGCCTGGAGGCCGCTCGCCCCCCATCACCACCACTGCCCGCCTCCGCCAGCCACCGCCGCCGGCCTCGTAGGAACTAGTTAATCACCAGAACCGACCATCGTGTGGTCTGAGGGAACACAATCAACGTCACTTTCTTCTCCGTCAAAATTCTCCCCCAAAATTTCAACGGAAGCGGCGCCGCCGGCACGAGCGCGTGGACCGAGCTGGGCCTGGGCCAGGAGCAGCGACCGGCAGCGCTTTATTCATATCTCCAAGTGAGACGTCGTTTTCTTGTGCCTGAACGAGATGGGAAAAGGGAGGCAGCCTCTGAGCTCGCCATGTGTCTGGTTCTTATTGGTTGGCGTGCTCTCCTTCCTCTTCTTCTCCCCTGTAGGCCTGTACCATGTTTATCATGAATGAGACTGATATCTTAGGGTTAGTCTAAGGGAGTGTTTGGAAGAGCTTTTACTTCTTAAAAAGTGATTCTTGTAGTGATTATCTTGAAGTTAGTAAGAAGCTAAAGCATGCAGTGTTTAGAAATAGAAGTCAAAAGCTGATACAAGGTAAAGTTTGAATGTTTGGTGAATAATCACTTTTAAGCTTAATTTTTAATTAAATGACAATAATATCCTTAAACTATCAAAATTAATTTTTTTCAATTATCTAAATATAATTTTGATACATGATCTATAATATTTTATATATTTAATATTATATTTTAAATATTATATCAAAATTATTTTTTTAATAATATATATATTTAAAAAATATAAAGTTAATAAAAATATAAAAAATAATAAAATAATAAAATTTATATAAATTTATACAAATATGTATAAATTTTTTTGAAAATATAAATTATATAAAAATATAAGATTTTATTTAAAAATGTGATGGTAATTATGTAAAATAATAAATTTATTAAGGGTATAAATATCAACTTTTAATTCTACACCATAAGCAAAAAAGCAGAAGCAGAAAAAAACATCAAATTGTTGCTTCTAGCTTTTGAGTAAAAGTTGCAGAAGTTAAAGCAGAATCTGGCATTCCCAAACACTCAAAAGCACTTTTGCATGGCTAAAAGCTAAAAAGCAGTAAGCAGAAGCTCTCCCAAACACTCCCTAAATGGGAGCTAGTCGACCCCGACTTGCATCCGAGCGTCATTGAAGAAGATGAAGGGTTCGATAGGATACTATCTCGTTTTCTTTTTCTCTTCCATGATTGATCTGCATACTTAACTGGTCTAGTGAAGTTTTAAGTGAGTATTCTATATCACGTAGAGTTTAGGATTTAGGGTTTTTGAGGCGAGAGCAATAATTTTAAACCTTTTTAAATAGGATTGCTAGCTAAAGTGATCGTTAGAAGAATTAAAGATGATTTTTGAAGATGGGAATTAAGGGCTTATTTACTTGCGATGAAATCCATTGGGGTTGAAAGAGGAATTTGAATTTTGAATAGCTCTCTGACTAATACAAAGTTACTAAGAGTGTTTTTGGTTAAGGATTATCTTGATAATTTGGTTATCTATCTAAAATTATCAATTAAAATTTTATTTGGTTTAGATAATCAACAATTCTTAAATAATGATTCATATCCGACATGTCAGTAAAAGGGGCATACAACCTGAGCCCTAAGTAAGTGGGGGGTTTTTCTTAATTTTGAAGTTATGAAATTATTATTTTCAAAATTATTTTCTAATATTTATTTTTAATACAAAAATAATCCTAACAATTTATTAAATTCAAGGGGCATCATCTACGATCAACATTGTGGTTGGTGTCAAAGTCGGTGTCACCGCTAGCTGGTGAAGTTTTTTAATTTAATATTTTAATTAAAATTTTAATAAATTAAGTAGATTATAATTAAGAAAAACTATATAAACTTAATTTAAAAATTAATAAAATTATCTAAATAAATTCAAAAAAGTAAAAAAATAATCCAATTTTATTTATTTATATATTATTATTATATTTTTTAAATATTTTAATTTTTAAAAATTAAAGTAAATATAATTCTCGATCTAATGATTGATATAATTTTTTGTACTTAGATCGAGGATGTGCACAAGTATATAATATCATTTTTTTTTAATTTAGACAAACATACAATATCATCATATTTAAGATTGAACTAAAGGATAATATGGTAAAATATCATACTATGTTATAAACTATTATCTCAAAACAAATAAAATTTTATTTGATCACTTTAATTGAACCAAACAATATCAGATTATGTTTCATTTCCCATAACCTTCATTATGTACTTAATCATATAACCAAAGTTATATATGATAACTTGAACCAAACGTGCCCTAAGAGATCTTGACAAGTCATGGCTTCAATAAGGCCATTGACTATTGTTCCTTAATAGATCTAGTGATGGTGCAGCAAAAGGGTGATTAGTCGTTATCCCAAGTATCCACAGTTTGATCCCCAATTATAGTGTATTTTGCAAGAATTTTTTCTCCAAATAAGGCGCGAACCCTAGAACACTAGGCTTCTGGACTACCAACTCCGAACGCTTCGCGATTTATCCTGTCGACCAATAGAAAATTTTCGTAAGACCAAGTCAGTCGCCCGAAATTCGATGTTATTCAATGTCGTTAATTATTCTTTTTCCCTGATAGATGTTGTTAAGTCTTGGCTCCAGGGTATTCACTAGCAAATCTCAGTAGGT
>JAGFNQ010000297.1:840193-876925 GCA_024364735.1 Boesenbergia rotunda | reverse complement strand
TTAAATAAATAAGTTTCAACATATATGTGTTCAGCTCGTTAATGTTCGTGAATAATGAAACTTGATTAGTACGAAAAACGATAACAAGAACAATAGAGAATACACACAAGATTTACGTGGAAACCCCTTGACGGGAAAAACCACGGGCAGAGGAGGAAAAATCACTATGAACGGTGGAATACAAAGTCGGCGGCTTTAATAAAGTAAAGAGAAATAGAGAGAAAAGAGAGGTAGAAAGAAAGAAAGAAAGAAGAGGTAACCAAATAACTTTTTTGATTAATAAAACTTGTCCATGAGATACACAATTTATAGAGACCTTAGAATACTTAGTCAAATAAAAAATTAATAATGAAACTGTTAATTAACAGATTTATAAAGAATCTATTAATTAACATATTAATAAGAAAAATATCTAATAATAAATTAACGGATTAAATTGAATTCGGGTCACCAAACTCTAACAATCTCTACCTTGATGTGAATTCCATAAATTTTCAAAAGAACATTCTCCACCTCTTCCACAAAAGCCTCACAGGCAAATCTCAGCATCTAGCACCAACCAAGTCCAAGCAATGCTTAAACTTGACTATAGGGAGTGACTTAGTCATCATATCAGCAGGAGTATCATGAGTACTGACCTTCCTGACAATAATATCACCACGAGCAATAACATTGTTGGATCGATTCCGTACGCTAGAGGGGGATAAATAGTATTTTTCGTGTAACACTCAATAATTTCCTGGTATTATTAGGGATTTTTAGGAATTTTTCTAGCATTTTTCGGAATATTATAGCATTTTTTCGGATCAAAATAAGAAAAAAAATATATAAGAGGTCGGGCGAGATTTGATCCCGCGACCTCTCCAGTTCATGGCTAAAGCAGAAACCAACTGGGCTAGGGTATCAAGCACAAAAAAGGATGAAACGAAATAATATTATAGTTGATTTAGGCCGTTTCATGAAGAGGTATTAAAACTTCCACTTAAGTTGGGTTAAGACCCCATTAGGGTTTCGGGAGGCCGCGCGAGCAGAGGAAAGGGGCTGCGAAAACAGGGAGAAAACAACGGGTTTTCTTCCTCCTTCTTCCTCCTCTTGAGTGGAGAGCCTAGGGCTTCTTCCCTAGGGCTAAGGAGTGGAGATTTCTTACAAAGGAAGAGGAAAAGAGCCCTACACTAGGAATTTCGAGATACTTAGTGAGTTTTCTTCAAGAAAAAGGTAAGTAAATCACTCACCTGCAATAGGAGTAGCTTCGCATATAGTTTTCTCATTGTAGAACCTTGATTTTGTGATTTATATGCATGCTTGGAGAATATTATTTATTGTGTGATTAAGTTTCTCAAGAATACATGTTTTTAATCATAGAACTTGAATTGTAGTAGATTTTTATATATGTGATCTAAGTATGGGAGACCAAGTTCTTGAAAAGTCTCAAAATTGAGTTTTGGGTTAAGGGCACGCAAGGTGCTCGATGGAAGTTCCAAGTAAGAAAAGGTAAAGGTTTATAGTGGAAAGTTTATGAAAAAAAAAGTTTAGCTTGATAAATACAAGCATTATGAGTAAGAAAGTATTTTACTTTTATAAAAGGACATGTACCGGGCAAAAGAGAGGCCCACAGAAAGTTAGAAAGAAGCTCTAATAGGGTGCGGTGGCTAGCTACCCCGAAACCTATTAGGGATGCGCGCATTGGTACACTGATACCAGGTACATTGTCAAGGCCTGAGAAAGTTGATTATTATTTTGAAGTATATAAGTATATGTAAGTGTTTCAATTTCCGTAAGTGTATGTTTTATTGTGTATGATAACATGGTTATGTTACAAGCATGTTAAAGAGAAAGAGCAAAGAAGTTAGTGTTTGAAAGTGTGGAAATGTATCATTAGTAAGTTTGCAAAAGAAATCATGAGCATGTTAAGTTTGCAAGTGTTTTGATGCTAGTAAATGTTTTTAAGCATGATTGAGCATGATAAGTGTATGAAAGTTCTCATGTGTAATTATTTCCAAGTGCATGTGTTTTGAAGCAAGCATTATTTGAAAAGAGCATGTTTATCCCTTATCGTTGGATTTGTGAGTTAGGATTTACTTACTAAGCATTTTGCTTATTAGTTGCATTTCCTTCTATTGCAGACAAAGGTAAAGAAAAAGCATAAGTTAAGGAGGCGAAGGGACTTGCATTGATGTTCAGTGGCGGCGGAACCGTGGAAGAGATCTTTGGGCTAAGTTTTGTAGAACATGTGTTTTGGTGTTTTGAAGTGGTAGAATGAATGACCTTGTTTAAACTACGCATAGAAGTTAAGTTTGGTACAAACTCTAGAGTGTTTTGCTTATATTTTGATAGTTTTGTTAAATCTCGCAAAGATCCTAATTTCAAGTTAATGGATTCGTTTTGAGTTGCTAAAATGTTTATAAAACTAGTATAGAGTATAGAAATGGTGTTATGGCTTTGTATGGCTTGAAAGTATATGTTTGGTGGACTTTTGAAACAAGTTTTCAGGTCTGAAATGCAGGTTTTCAGGCGTGCCAGTCGACTGGTACAGGACCAGTCACCTGCCCTATCGAACAGTAGCTTCTGTTCGATGCACCAGGCGCCTGCCAAAAGGTCAGTCGCCTGGTACCAGTCGACTGCTATATAACAGTCGACTGGTACTATTAAAGAGAAGTTGTGTAGAGTAGTTGGTTAGTGCTTTAGTGTTACAACTAAGAGGTCTAGGGGTCAAATCTTGGCCAAGCTAATAAAATTAAAGTTGTTTTGTTTTTTTTTGGAAAAAAAAAGAGAAGGAAGAAAAAAAAATTAGCGAGTTAAGGGAAGTCAAGTAGTAGTAACTTAAAGCTAAGTAAGTAACGAAAGGTGGGTCGTCACAGAGTGGTATCAGAGCAAAAAGTTCCATCCTTCCGCCACACTGACATCAAGCATCAATCCTGCCGAGTAAGAAGTTCATATGTTATAGTTTTGCATGCTTTTCATTATTGACTGCTAGTATCAGTAAGTGCATGATGAAGAAGTTCATATGTTATAGTTTTGCATGCTTTTTATTATTGACTGCTAGTATCAGTAAGTGCATGATGAAGAAGTTCATATGTTGTAGTTTAGTATACTTTTCATTATTGACTGCTAGTATCAGTAAGTGAAAGATGATAAGGGAGTATGTTAGTATTATTATATACTAATATGTGCATGGAGATAATGAAGTAAGTTAGTAAGGAAGTATGTTAGCATTATTATATGCTATTATGTGCATGATCAGTATATGCTATATGAGTAAGATGGCATGATATAACATATGCTATATGAGTATGATGGTAGTATGAAGATATGACATATGATATGACATATGCTATATGAGTATGATGATAGTATAATGATGAGTATGATGATAGTATAGTGATATGACATATGTCATATGAGTATGATGATATGAGTAGGATGATAGTAAAGTAATGAAATGTCCTTATTGATGAAATGTCATTACCCTTTTTATGATATAAAGTAAGAAAATGCTAAGAGGGCGTCCTTCATGTTGTGATCTTAGTATAGCAAGTCCAAGGTCTTGATTTGCCCAAAAGCAAGTTTTGGGATTATGGCACGCAAGGTGCTTGATAAAAGTTTTGAGTAAGACCAAGGTCTTACTAAGCCCTAGAACGAGTTCTAGGACTAAGAAATGAGATAAGAATTAAGACCAAGGTCTTGTTATATCCTAAAATAAGTTTGGGAACATTACCATTAAGTGTTAAGTTATACATTTGAGGACGTCCTAGAAAGGCCCAAAACGAGGAGCAAGCTCCTATAGGGCAAGAGGCAACAGAGTCAGTACCACCACCAAATCTTTTAGAGGTGGTGGCTCAGTTACAAAGGTAAGTAGTAGAATAGCAGCAAGTTATTGCCACCATGATGACTAACCAGTAGGCCGCTCCCATTACGCCGCGGGTGGAGAATGTAGTGGCACCAGTTGTGACCGACGATCCATCGGTTACATCGATAATCCCGGCAAGGGGGGGGGGGTAAGGCAAGAAGCGTACCTCATTCAGTAGAAGAAACTGAAGCCAGGGAACTTCCCAGGCACAAGCAAACCATGTGATGCTTAAGCATGGTTCAAAACGTTGGAAAGAATAGTAGAGCTACTGGACTGGCCTGAAGTAGAGAAGATAAAGTGTGCATCTTTCTGCCTTACGGGAGATGCAAGAATATAGTGGGAGAGAGTCAAGGCCAAGAGAAATGTCAGCCAGATGACATGGGCCGACTTCGAGACTGAGTTCTTCGAAGAATACTTTCACATGCAAGTAACCAACAAACATTATGATAAATTCACGGAGTTCAGACAAGGAGAACTATCCGTGGATGAAGTAGTGAAGATGTTTAAGTGGTTAGCTCATCTGTGCCCAGAGCTAGTTAGCACAGAAAAAGAGATAGTTAGGCTAATGCTCAAGATGTTAAGGCCTGAGATAGCGTTAAAGGGGGCTAGCGGTGTTAAGAGGCCGTAAACCTCCGAAGAACTAATAAGTAGTGCTTTGATCACTGAGCACTACTTAAATAGTATAAAGGCCACCAGAAAGGTTGAACGATGAAGTTCTTAACAACCTTACCGTCAGGGGAAGTAATGGCCTCTACTCAGAGGCTAAGGGCAGTACCAATCTGGATTTCCAACCGAGAGCTCTACAATGACTTGGTAGTCCTTGAGATGAAGGATTACGATGTCATTTTAGGGATGAACTTCTTGAGCAAGTACAATGCTTCTATAGACTGCCGCAAGAGAAAAGTCAAGTTCACACCAGAAGCAGAACCTTCATTTGAGTTTATTGGAGACCCAAGGAGAAAGACAAAAAGGTTCTTATATACCTTACAAGCTCAGAGAATGTTAGAGAAGGGGTGCTCTGGTTTTCTAGCTCATATAGTGGATGCAAGTCAAGGAGAAAGGTTGAAGAGAGAAGAAGTGAGGGTAGTCTGTGACTATCCTGAGGTGTTCCCTGAAGAGTTACCAGGATTCCCTCCCAATCGGGAAATTGAGTTTGAAATTGAGTTGGTCCCAGGAACCAACCCAATTTCGAAGGCACCTTATCGCATGGCGCCAGCAGAACTGAAAGAATTACAAGAGCAATTGCAAGAGCTGCTCGACAAGGGTTTCATCCGCCCTAGTCATTCACTTTGGGGAGCTCCTGTACTGTTCGTTAAGAAGAAAGATGGATCTATGCGAATGTGCATAGATTATCGAGCTTTGAATAAGGTAACCATCAAGAACAGATATCCTTTGCCAAGGATCGATGATTTGTTTGATCAGCTGAAGGGAGCTACAGTGTTCTCCAAGATAGATTTGCGATCAGGTTACCATCAGCTCAGAGTGAAGGAGAGTGATGTGCCAAGGACTGCTTTCAGTACAAGACATGGGCACTATGAGTTTGTGGTCATGCCCTTTCGAGTGACAAACGCCCCTGCGACGTTTATGGATCTAATGAATAGAGTGTTCAAGGATTTTCTGGACAAGTTCGTTATTGTCTTCATTGATGATATCCTAGTGTATTCAAAGACTCAGAAAGAACATGAAGAACACCTGAAGATAGTGTCGCAAACCTTACACCAAAAGGAGTTGTACGCCAAATTCTCAAAGTGTGAGTTTTGGCTTGATCAGGTGGCCTTCCTAGGCCACATTATTTCCAAGGAAGGTATTATGGTAGACCCAGCCAAGATTGAAGCAGTTAGTAACTGGAGTCAACCAAAGAATGCTAGTGAGATCAGAAGTTTTCTGGGTTTGGCAGGGTACTACAGAAGGTTTGTGGAGGACTTTTGAAGAATAGCTTCACCACTTATAGCCCTTACCAGAAAGAATAAGAAGTATGAGTGGACTGAAGACTGTGAGCAGAGTTTTCTTGAGTTAAAGAAGAGACTGACAAGCGCTCCTATTCTTACAGTACCCGAAGGTGATAAGAGCTTTGATATATACAGTGATGCATCAAAGCTAGGACTTGGAGCAGTCCTTATGCAAGAAGGTAGAGTCATAGCTTATGCTTCCAGGCAACTCAAGGACTATGAAAAGAATTACCCCACTCGTGATCTGGAGTTGGCAGCTGTAGTCTTTGCTCTAAAGATATGGAGGCATTACTTGTATGGAGCGCAGTGTAAGATTTATACAGATCACCAGAGTCTGAAATATTTCATCACTCAGAAAGACCTCAATATGAGACAGCGAAGGTGGCTCGAGTTAGTGAAGGACTATGACTGTGAGATTCTTTACCACCCTGGTAAGGCAAATAGAGTAGCAGATGCACTGAGTAGAAAGACTTGTGCCACTTTGATGTCCTTATCATCATTGGCACCACCATTACAGAAGGAGATAGTAGATTATAGAGTGGAGATTATTGATGGGCAGCTAGACCTATTGACACTAGAGTCAACTTTGCTTGAAGAGATATAGAAAGAGCAAGCTGAGGATTCTGATATCCAAAGGATCAAGCAAGAGGTGCAAGAAGAAGAGAGTAAAGAGTTTAGAGTATCTGACAGTGGGATACTCTATTATGGTGACCGTTTATGTGTCCCTGATAGTGAAGAGCTGAGAAAGAAGATTCTTGAAGAAGCCCATGGAACTCCCTACTCAATGCATCCTGGTTCCACTAAGATGTACCAGGATTTGAAAAGAAGATTTTGGTGGTCAGGGATGAAGAGAGACATAGCTAAGTATGTCAGCACCTGCCTGACATGTCAGAGAGTTAAAGCGGAACACCAGAGACCAGGAGGTGTCCTACATCCCATTCAGATTCCAGAGTGGAAATGGGAAGACATAGCCATGGATTTCATAGTTGGTTTACCAAAGACAACTAATGGCTATGATACTATTTGGGTGATAGTAGACAGATTGACCAAGTCTGCCCACTTTTTGGCAATCAGAGTGTCTTACTCAATTGAAAAGTTAGCCCAATTATATGTGCAGGAAGTGATCCGACTACACGGAGTCCCGAAGACCATTATCTCTGATAGGGATGGTCATTTCACTTCACACTTTTGGGAGTGTGTACAGACAGCGTTAGGCACCAAATTGAAATTCAGCACAGCTTTCCATCCCCAGACTGATGGACAGACAGAGTGAGTGAATCAGGTTCTAGAAGATATGCTCAGAGCTTGTGCATTGGACTTCAAGGGCAGTTGGTGCAAGTATTTATGTTTAGCTGAGTTTGCCTACAACAACAGTTACCAAGCCACTATTGGTATGACACCCTATGAAGCTCTTTATGGTAGGAAGTGTAGATCTCCCCTCTGTTGGTATGAAGGTAGTGAGAAGAAAGAAATGGGGTCACAGACTGATCTCATAGAGGATACCACAGAAGCTATAAGGAGTATCCGCCAGAGAATAGAGACTGCTCAGAGTAGGCAGAAGAGCTACGCCGATGTACGCCGTAGGCCGTTAGAGTTTGAAGCTGGGGATACAGTTTTCCTCAAAGTAGCTCCTATGAAGGGTGTGATGAGATTTGGCAAGAAAGGCAAGCTAAGTCCTCGATACGTAGGGCCCTACCCAGTGACGAAAAGAGTTGGCAAAGTAGCTTATGAGTTGGAGCTACCCTCAGAGATGTCAGCAATACACAATGTGTTCCATGTCTCAATGCTAAAGAAGCATATCCCAGATGCCAACCAATTGATTGAGCCACATATGGTACAAGTGCAAGAAGATCTCAGTTATGAAAGTCGACCTATTCAGATAATAGATTGAGCAGATAAGAAGCTGAGGAACAAAGTGGTACCATTAGTGAAAGTCTTATGGCTGAATCAGAAGTATAAAGAGGCAACTTGGGAATCAGAAGATAGCATGAGGCAAAGGTATCCAGAGCTGTTCTAAGTTCG
The DNA here is from genome assembly GCA_024364735.1 of Boesenbergia rotunda. NCBI lineage: Eukaryota > Viridiplantae > Streptophyta > Magnoliopsida > Zingiberales > Zingiberaceae > Boesenbergia > Boesenbergia rotunda. The sequence goes on along the minus strand of JAGFNQ010000297.1, from coordinate 869,107 downwards.
AGGATGAACTTTTTATAAGGTAGGGAGGATTGTAAGACCCAATAATTTCCTGGTATTATTAGGGATTTTTAGGAATTTTTCTAGCATTTTTCGGAATATTATAGCACTTTTTCGGATCAAAATAAGAAAAAAAATATATAAGAGGTCGGGCGAGATTTGATCCCGCGACCTCTCCAGTTCATGGCTAAAGCAGAAACCAGCTGGGCTAGGGTATCAAGCACAAAAAAGGATGAAACGAAATAATATTATAGTTGATTTAGCCCATTTCATGAAGAGGTATTAAAACTTCCACTTAAGTTGGGTTAAGACCCCATTAGGGTTTCGGGAGGCCGAGCGAGCAAAGGAAAGGGGCTGCGAAAACAGGGAGAAAACAAGGGGTTTTCTTCCTCTTTCTTCCTCCTCTTGAGTGGAGAGCCTAGGGCTTCTTCCCTAGGGCTAAGGAGTGGAGATTTCTTACAAAGGAAGAGGAAAAGAGCCCTACACTAGGAATTTCGAGATACTTAGTGAGTTTTCTTCAAGAAAATGGTAAGTAAATCACTCACCTGCAATAGGAGTAGCTTCGCATATAGTTTTCTCGTTGTAAAACCTTGATTTTGTGATTTATATGCATGCTTGGAGAATATTGTTTATTGTGTGATTAAGTTTCTCAAGAATACATGTTTTTAATCATAGAACTTGAATTGTAGTAGATTTTTATATATGTGATCTAAGTATGGGAGACCAAGTTCTTGAAAAGTCCCAAAATTGAGTTTTGGGTTAAGGGCACGCAAGGTGCTCGATGGAAGTTCCAAGTAAGAAAAGGTAAAGGTTTATAGTGGAAAGTTTATGAAAAAAAAAAGTTTAGCTTGATAAATACAAGCATTATGAGTAAGAAAGTATTTTACTTTTATAAAAGGACATGTACCGGGCAAAAGAGAGGCCCACAGAAAGTTAGAAATGTTGGTGCAAGTTGCATCAATGATATTCTCCTTTATGTGTTTTAATGTTTGACAATGTACTTAAGTCAGTAATATGTTGAACAGACAAAGGGGAGCGAAGGAGAAGTAACCTAAGCCTGAGAAAAGACCTAGTTAAGCTAGGCATGGAAACCCTAAGACCTAGCGAAGGGCTGCTAGGCACTGGCGAAGGACTGCCAGAAGAAAAGACCTAGAGAAGGACTGCTAGGCTGGCGAAGGACTGCCAGAAGAAAAGACCTAGCGAAGGGCAGCTAGGCATCAAGCGAAGGGCAGCTTGGTAACTCAAGACCTGGCGAAGGACTGCCGGGCAAAAGTCCAACTGGAGGATCCGGTTGGCACCAGGTAAACTCTCCCGAGAGGAGTAGGTGAGGACGCGTTCCCCTTGAGGGAACATTAGGCGTCGGTTCGACCTAGGGCTCCATTTTGGAGACCAAAGTCAGAACCAAGACAGCTAAGGCTGTATAAAATAATAATATTATTGTTATTTGGACTAACCTTGGATGCAGGATCGAAGGACTGAGTATCTGCAGCTCAGAGAGCCTCAAAGGAGTGAGGCAGAAACTGAGCAGGGCGCCCCGGACGACCAGGGCGCCCCCAAGGTCAACCCAAGTCTCTAACAACCTCGACGCGCTTCAACCCGCTTGTCGCGGGCGCCCCGCGTGTCTCGGGCGCCCCCACTGCCAGCTGCCGAAGCGCATCTCTGCGAAGCTGAGGAGATGAGGCCTTTTGACCGGTCAATGCGGGCGCCCCGAGTCCTCCGAGCGCCCCGGTCAAACCGGATCCCGAGGATAAGGGGATCAGACGGCGACCGAGCTACAGTCGGATCAGCTGCCACGTGGGGGGCGCCCCCGTCGACCAGGGCGCCCCTAGGCCCTATATAAAGGGCCCTCGACCCCCTTCTTCAAAGCATCACTTACTGCGACGCTTCCACGCTCTACAACTTTCCAACTTCGAATCTGTTCATTTCGACTGACGACAACGCGCTAAAGACGAGGTTCTGCGACCGGGAGGCTCCAGGAGGAAGTGCGCGGCACTTCGGAGGTCCAGATCGGCTGAACTTCACACTTTGTGTTTGGTTTGCAATTAATTACAGTATTTATTTTTCCATATTATTGCTTGTAATATTGCACTGTAAGTCGGGTTTCTCCGCCTCCGGAAATTCCGGAAAGGAGACTATTAGTGGACTCAACGCCGAGTACATAGGCCTTGGACGTACTGACCCTGGGGGGTTGGGAACCAAGTAAATAAACCTGCCGTGTCCCCTGCTTTGCTTTCTTTTATTTTATTTTTATGTTTCCGCTGCACTAACGCTCTGAGTCCAGAAGTCTTACGAAATATTTACGAAAGTTTTCACGATCGATATTCACCCCCCCTCTATCGACGGCACCGGTCCAACAAGTGGTATCAGAGCCAAGTTGCTCTTCACCGGACTAACCGCCGACGGAGCAAAGACGCCAGGAGTTGAGGGGGAGCCCAGGGGTGAATCAGGTACAATTTTTTTTAATGTTTAATTTTAAATTGCATATTATTTGTTTCACGTGCAGGGAGAGAGGGCACTATAAAAATCAGTGCCCTACTCATAAGACTCGGTCTACACCACCGGTGGCGAAGGAGGTACCAGCGCCAGGAATCCGGAAGAACAAGGAACACGTACAATGCTTCAAATGCGAGAAGTACGGACACTACAGAAACAAGTGTCCGGCGAAGGTACGGAAAATTTATGTTCCGAAACTTTTTCCTGCAATATTTAGTGATAATTTAGTTAATTTTTCTGATAAATTAGAATTACTGCACAATAAAATTAGCCTCTTGTATGATAAGTTAGAAATTAAAGATGTGACCAAAATATCAGAAATTAATTGTTTAATTCAGAATTTAAATTCAGAAATTAACAAATTTAATTCTGATAATCCTTCTAAATTTAATTCTGATAATCTTTCAGATAAGATTAATTCTAATAATTTGTCTGATAAAATTAATCCTGACAATTTTAATTCAAATAAAATAAAACCTAAGGATAATTCAGAATTCAAATTCGAAAATCCTAAGGATAACTCCGAATTCGAATTTGAAAACCTTAAGGATAATTCTGAGGATAAACATGATTTAATTGAAAATTATTCTGAGGATAAAAATGATTTTATTCTTGATAATAATTTAATTATAGATAATTCTGAAGACTACTATAAAAGCTTAACTAGTGGCCCGTTGTACTCCACATACTTTGAGGATATTGATGAATCTAATTGTGAGGAGGAAATTGAATTTTTTAAGATTATGGACATAATTAATGAAAATTACAAAGGATCAAATAAATCAAAATTAATAGAAAAACTCGAAAAGAAAGATAAAAATGAAGAAGAAATTTTTGAAATAATGAAAATGATAAATTTAAACCCACAACTGTTAATTAAATCTTAATTAATCAAATTAATTCAATTAATTCAATTAAATTAATTCAATTAAATCTTAATTAATTCAATTAAATCAATTAAATCTTAATTAATTCAATTTAACTTCAATTAAATCAATTTAATTCAATTTAACTTCAATTAAATCAATTTAATTCAATCACACTTCAATTAAATTAATTTAATTCAATTAAACTTCAATTAAATCAATTTAATTCAATTAAATTCAAATAATTCAAATTAATCAAGTTAATTCAATTAAAATAATTAAAATTAATCAATTTAATTCAATTAAATTCAATTAAATTCAAGTTAATTGAATTAAATTCAAATTAACTCACTTTAATTCAATTAAATTCAAATTAATTCACTTTAATTCAATTAAATTCAAATTAATTCACTTTAATTCAATTAAATTCAATTAATTCACCTTAAACTTCAATTAAATTTAAATTAATTCACTTTAATTCAATTAAATTCAAATTAATTCACTTTAATTAAATTCAAATTAATTCACTTTAATTCAATTAAATTCAAATTAATTCTCTTTAATTCAATTAATTCACCTTAATTCACTTTAATTCAAATAAATTCAAATTAACTCAACCTTAATTCACTTAAATTCAAGTTAACTCAATTTTAATTCAACTAAATCCAATCAAGATCTTAAATCACTTAAACCTGAACCAAACTAAAACCTTACCCAAACCGCAACAATTAATTCAATAAAATCAAATATGTCAAAGTGGGTTGACATATTCGCAGGTTCATACGATATGTATCAAATCGAGAATTTGATACATTTTTAGAAACAAAAATAAAATGCCTTGACTTATTTGACTTATGCATAATTGTCATGCCATGCATTTGCTATTTTCCTTAAAATATATGACATGTCATTCATATTTAAATTTTATGCATAATTTAGAAAGGTCATAAGAAAAAGATAATTGAAATTTGGCAACATAGTATTGGGAGGAGGTGAGATGATAGTACGTTGGGGAAACCAACTCTAATAAGATCAAGTCTACTTGGTCTCTTTAGACTGGTGAAACCAGCCGAAGCTACCGATCCAAGACCCAAGCTAGTTAGACCAGAAAATGACCTAATTCAATTTGAAAATGAAATTTCATTAAAAGGCTTTGTCAAGGAAAGGGTGGATGATCCCATAAGGCTACGGCCAAAGAAGGCCTAGTGCCTCGCCAAGATCTGGAAGCCAATTTCTGAAATTCAAATTCAAATTGACTTTTGTCAAATTCGAATCTAACATAAATTTCAATTAAATCTTAGATTTAATAATTTATGGAAAATGATTCAAGCATCTCACAATACACCTATAAGGCAATCATGCTTGTTGTTTTGATATATCTAAAATGGGTGAGATGTTAAGGACTAATGAATTGAAAAATATTTTTCAAAATTGTTTTTCAAAATTGTTAGAATATTTTTCTAAAAATATATTTTTCAAAATAGAGCTTTAACATAATAATGTTTTTATGGAATTCATGCTTGTCTGATTGATTATATATATTACACATTTTTCAAAAAAGGTATATTGTTTTCAAAAATTGATTGACTTACGCAATTAGACACAAGCCTCTTAGGACAACACTAAAGTTCCTTAGGGCACTTAGATAGAGTCAAACGGCATTAATGCAGGGGGAGTGCTTTTCATATTTTTCAAACTGCACTTTAAAAACATTACTATTATTTGAAAATATCTTTTCGAAAATCATGCTTTAATCATTATCACTTGTGGCTCTTCGAAAAAGATTTTACCTATTGCAAAAATCAAATGTTTACCGGTTCTTTTGATTCTGATAAACCCTAAAGACACAGAGGAAGGTCCACTTCATAATCTAAAAAGGACTCCTAGGATGTGTCAGATTTAGGGGGAGTCTGAGTCAAATTTTTTTTCAAGTCTTAAACTATTTTTTATTATTAGAAAATTTCTTTGATTTGAATCAAACCTTAAGACTCAAAGGAAGAGTACTTGTGGTCAACAAGCTTCCCAGGACTAAGTCAAGTTTAGGGGGAGGTCAAATTAAAAGAATTATTCAATTACATGCTTTTAAAATACTAAAAATCTATGTTTTTCAAAATACCACTTGTTAAAATTTGTGCGACTTATGAAATGATTTTGAAATAATAGTTACTTAGGTTGGAAAATTCTCAGGACACTTAGGAAATGTCCTTGTGGTCAACAAGGTTTCCTAGGATAGTGTCAGACTGGAAAATAGACCAAGTTAAGTAAAATATTAGATCTTCAAAATTCACACAGTTTTTCAGCACATACTTTATGAAATATTATCATTTTTCTTAAAAATTTATAATAATATTTACTTGTTTGAAAACTTTCCAGGACACTTAGGAAATGCCCTTGTGATCAACAAGGTTTCCTAGGATGGTGTCAGACTGGAAAAGAAACTCAATCAAGTAAAATATTTTCAAACAAAATACTTATGTCTTTCAAAACCAATATTCTTAATTTAAAAAAAAATATTTTCACATGTATTGTTAAGTACTTAATTTCTCAAAAAATATACTTATATTTTTTCAAAAAGGGATTTAAATAATCTTTTAAAAGTACTTGCACTCCTTACAAATCATCTTTTCAAAGTACTTATATTTTAAACCTAGAGCATTTTTCAAATTTATGCAATTTTTTAAAAACAAAATTGCACTAAGTATTTTCAAAACAAAAATTCAAAGTTTTTTATTGTTGATGCAAGTTTTTTTGATGCATGACAAAGGGGGAGAGAGTGCTTAAGTTAGAATTTTTTCAGTTAGAATATTTTTTACTCTCCCAAAACCTATACCTTTTATTCTATCCCAAGGATAGCAATTTAGCCCCTTAAACCAATCTAACTTAAGTTATTGTCAAACATCAAAAAGGGGGAGATTGTTGGTGCAAGTTGCATCAATGATGTTCTCCTTTATGTGTTTTAATGTTTGACAATGTACTTAAGTCAGTAATATGTTGAACAGACAAAGGGGAGCGAAGGAGAAGTAACCTAAGCCTGAGAAAAGTCCTAGTTAAGCTAGGCATGGAAACCCTAAGACCTAGCGAAGGGCTGCTAGGCACTGGCGAAGGACTGCCAGAAGAAAAGACCTAGCGAAGGACTGCTAGGCTGGCGAAGGACTGCCAGAAGAAAAGACCTAGTGAAGGGCAGCTAGGCATCAAGCGAAGGGCAGCTTGGTAACTCAAGACCTGGCGAAGGACTGCCGGGCAAAAGTCCAACTGGAGGATCCGGTTGGCACCAGGTAAACTCTCCCGAGAGGAGTAGGTGAGGACGCGTTCCCCTTGAGGGAACATTAGGCGACGGTTCGACCTAGGGCTCCATTTTGGAGACCAAAGTCAGAACCAAGACAGCTAAGGCTGTATAAAATAATAATATTATTGTTATTTGGACTAACCTTGGATGCAGGATCGAAGGACTGAGTATCTGCAGCTCAGAGAGCCTCAAAGGAGTGAGGCAGAAGCTGAGCAGGGTGCCCCGGACGACCAGGGCGCCCCCAAGGTCAACCCAAGTCTCTAACAACCTCGACGCGCTTCAACCCGCTTGTCGCGGGCGCCCCGCGTGTCTCGGGCACCCCCACTGCCAGCTGCCGAAACGCATCTCTGCGAAGCTGAGGAGATGAGGCCTTTTGACCGGTCAATGCGGGCGCCCCGAGTCCTCCAGGCGCCCCGGTCAAACTGGATCCCGAGGATAAGGGGATCAGACGGCGACCGAGCTACAGCCGGATCAGCTGCCATGTGGGGGGCGCCCCCGTCGACCAGGGCGCCCCTATGCCCTATATAAAGGGCCCTCGATCCCCTTCTTCAAAGCATCACTTACTGCGACGCTTCCACGCTCTACAACTTTCCAACTTCGAATCTGTTCATTCTGACTGACGACAACGCGCTAAAGACGAGGTGATGCGAACCCAAAGAGAATAAGTCTCAAGAACACACAACAAATGGAAGAAAGAGGGAAAGATAGTCTAAATCGAAAAGATGGAGAATAGAAGAAAGAAACCTTGACCCAATGCTTAAGGAAGCACGAACCTTGGTATAGAAGAAGAAGAAAAGAGACGCCACAACCTTGGGATGGAGGTTGATAAGTCTTGAACGCCACAAGGGAATGCCTTGATAAGTTCTAGTTCAATGAAGAACCAACAAGTGAGAGCCTCACCATGTAGTAGATTGAATAAGCCAAAAGTTACATGTTGTGGCCGCCACCCCATATATTTATAGCTATAGGGTGACCTAAAAACCCTAAAAGGCCAAAAGGAAGCCCATTTAGTAAAGGCCTATATAGACTACATAGGCCTATTGAGCTCTTGGCACCATTACAACCCAAATAAAGCTAGAAATTGGGCCTAAATTGAACCTACAAAATTAAAATATCCTTCTTACATAGACAAGAGACTAAGGATACTAATTAAGCTCATCTAAGGCTTGAATTAGGTTGACTAAGCCGTAAGACTTGCTCTTGGTCAAACCTTCTTCAATGGTCGCTTTGGCTTTCACATCTTCAATTAGCACGTTAAGTGCTTCTTTCATCTTTTTAGCCTTAGCCCTTGTAATTGGGCCCCCTTTGATGCATAATGGATCAACAACTTCTAGAGTGGGTTGAGCATGATCCATATCGTTAGCTTGTTGGGCAACTTGTTCACTTCCTTTGTCTCCATCATTCCCCCTCTCCTCAAAAGGATTCGTCCTCGAATCTTGATTACCTACATCAAAGGGAGAGAGATCAGAAACATTAAATGTGGAACTCACATTATACTCACCCGGCAAGTCAAGCTTGTAGGCATTATCATTGATTCGCGCCACCACTTGAAATGGTCCATCTCCTCTTGGATGCAACTTAGTACGACGTTTAGCAGGAAATCTCTCCTTTCTCATATGAACCCAAACCCAATCACCGGGTTCAAAGATCATTTTCTTTCGTCCCTTGTTGGCTTGCGTAGCATATTGTTCAGTCTTCTTTTCAATTTGCATCCTTACTTTCTCGTGCATTTGTTTCACAAATTCAGCTTTCTTAGTACCATCCAAACTAGCATGCTCAGAGATAGGCAAAGGTGATAAATCCAAAGGAGTTAGCGGATTGAAACCATATACTACTTCAAAAGGTGAACACTTTGTAGCAGAATGTATAGATCTATTATATGCAAATTCAACATGTGGTAAGCAATCTTCCCAACCCTTTAAATTCTTTTGAATGATAGCTCTTAATAAAGTAGCTAAGGTTCGATTTACTACCTCAGTTTGTCCATCTGTTTGTGGATGACACGTTGTAGAAAACAATAACTTTGTTCCCAACTTGCCCCATAGCGTCTTCCAAAAGTAGCTTAGAAACTTTGCATCACGATCTGAAACTATGCTTTTCGGCACTCCATGAAGTCGCACAATGTCCCTAAAAAAAAGATCAGCAATATGGTTAGCATCATCTGTTTTCTTACAAGGAATAAAATGAGCCATTTTGGAAAATCTGTCTACGACCACGAAAATAGAATCCATACCACGTTTTGACCTTGGTAATCCTACAATAAAGTCCATAGAAATATCAACCCAAGGTTCACTAGGAATTGGTAGAGGCGTATACAACCCATGAGGTAAAGATTTAGATTTTGCTTGCCTACATGTGATACACTTCTCACAAAATTTTACAACATCTCCTTTCATATGTGGCCAAAAAAATGCTCCAACAAAACATCAAGTGTTTTTCGCACTCCAAAATGTCCCATTAGTCCCCCACCATGGGCTTCTTGGACTAATAATTCCCGCAATGAACAGTTAGGCACACATAACCTATTAACTCTAAATAGAAATCCCTCATGCCTATAAAACTTCCCAAATGCAGCATGCTCACAAACTTCAAATACATTTCCAAAGTCGGGATCTTTAGAATATAGATCTTTAATGTATTCAAATCCTAACAATTTAGTGTTCAAAGTAGAGAGCAAGGTATACCTTCGAGATAAAGCATCTGCAACAGTATTTTCCATACCTCGTTTATACTTGATCACATAAGGAAATGATTCAATGAACTCCACCCATTTCGCATGACGTCGATTCAACTTACTTTGGCTCTTCAAGTGCTTCAATGATTCATGATCAGTGTGAATGACAAACTCTTTGGGCCACAAGTAGTGCTGCCAAGTCTCTAAAGCCCTCACCAAAGCATACATCTCTTTGTCATAAGTGGGGTAGTTCAAAGCTGCTCCACTCAATTTCTCACTAAAATAAGCAAGGGGTCGACCTTCTTGTATTAGTACAGCTCCAATACCTATTCCTGATGCATCACACTCAATTTCAAAAGTTTTAGCAAAGTTAGGTAATGCAAGTAAAGGTGCAGAACTTAATTTCTCCTTAAGTGAATTGAAGGCAGAATCCTGTTCACTATCCCAATGAAATCCAACATTCTTTTTAACAATTTCAGTCAACGGTGCAGCTAAAGTGCTAAAATTCTTAACAAACCTTCTGTAGAAACTTGCCAAACCATGGAAGCTACGTACCTCAGTTATTGTTTTTGGTGTTGGCCATTCACGAATAGCCTTAACCTTCTTCTCATCAACTGCTATTCCGTTAGCACTAACAATATAACCAAGAAACTCAATTTGATTAGTGCAAAAAGAACATTTTTGAAGGTTAGCATACAACTTTTCATTTCGCAAAACAATTAGAACATTTTGTAAATGTTGTAAATGCTCCTCTAAATTTTTGCTATAAATCAAGATGTCATCAAAATATACTACGACAAAATTTCCAATAAAAGCACGCAAAATGTGGTTCATTAACCTCATGAAAGTACTAGGTGCATTAGTAAGCCCAAAGGGCATTACTAACCATTCGTACAAACCATACCTAGTCTTAAATGCAGTTTTCCATTCGTCTCCCTCACGCATGCGAATTTGATGATAGCCCGACTTCAAATCAATTTTAGAGAAAATGCAAGAGCCATGTAGTTCATCTAGCATATCATCTAATCTAGGAATAGGATGACGATACTTTACCGTGATCTTGTTGATAGCTCTACAATCAACGCACATTCTCCAAGTTCCATCCTTCTTTGGTACTAGCAAAACGGGGACAGCACATGGACTCAAGCTTTCTCGGATGTACCCTTTTTTCATCAACTCCTCAACTTGCCTTTGAAGTTCTTTTATCTCGGCAGGGTTACACCTATAGGCTGGCCGATTAGGAATGGCGGCTCCAGGGATGAAATCAATTTGGTGCTCTATTCCTCTAAGTGGTGGCAGTCCATCAGGAACCTCATCAGGAAATACATCATCAAATTCCTGCAAAAGAGATTTAACAACACTAGGCAAAGTAGGGTTAAGATCGTTAGTGTTAAAATCGGCCTCCTTGTACAAAAGTACAATTATTGGCTGTGAAGCATAAAACGCTCTCTTAACCTCTCTTTCTTTTGCATAAAAGCTCCCTTTTTTCCTCTCTTGCTCTTGAATTTCCTTTCCTCTTTCATTCTTTTTTCCACTCATCTCATCCTCACCTTTTCTTTTTTCACACTCTTTTTCTTTTCCATTCTTTTTCTTTTTCTCATTTTCTTTTTTCTCACACTCTTTTCTTTTTTCACTCTCATTTTTGATCCTCAATTGATCTTCATATACTTGCTTAGGAGTCAATGGTACAAGAGTTACATGTTTACCATGCATCATAAAAGAATACTTATTTTTAAACCCATCATGCATGACCTTCCTATCAAATTGCCATGGTCTACCTAAAAGTAAATGACTCGCATGCATTGGCACTACATCACAAAGTATCTCATCATGATATCTACCAATGGAAAATGAAACCAACACTTGCTTGTTGACCTTGACTTCCCCGCAATCATTCAACCATTGTAGTTTATAAGGTCTAGGATGCTTAGTGGTAGGTAAGCATAATTTTTCAACCAAAATAGTACTAGCAACATTAGTGCAACTTCCCCCATCTATAATCATACTACATACCTTGTCTTTGATGTGGCAACGGGTATGAAATATGTTGTCTCGTTGTTCTTCATTATCTTCTTTCACTTGCACATTTAGAGCACGCCTAGTGACAAGGGCTTCACCTTCAACGGGATACTCTTCATCACTTTCCAATAATGCGGGCAAGACACTATCATCTTCGGACTCACTTTCGGTTTCGATGTCACCATTGTCTTTCAAAATCATAATTCTTTTGTTTGGGCATTGTGATGCGATATGTCCCCTTCCCAAGCACTTAAAGCATTTAATATCTCTATTTCTTGAAGGTTGGAGGGGTTCCTTTCCCTTGACCAATGGAGAGCTTGCATCTTTATTCTTTGAAAAATCGGGCTTTTTCTTTGATTCAACTTTATCATCTCTTTTGTTCCAACTAGATTTCCAAGTTGACGAATGAGAACTTTGCCCCCCATGCTTGTTTGACCCCTTCCTTTTGAGTTGTCTTTCAACTTTCATGGACATATGCACCATGTCTTCAAGCTCCACATAATGTTGCAACTCCACTACATTTGCAATTTCTTGATTTAACCCTTGTAAAAATCGTGCCATGGTTGCTTCTCGATCCTCCTCCACATTGGCTCGAATCATTGCAATTTCCATCTCTTTGTGGTATTCCTCCACAGTCTTGGATCCTTGTGTGAGACTTTGTAACCGTTGATACAAATCCCGATAATAATGTGTTGGAATGAATCTCTTTCTCATAATAGTCTTCATCTCCTCCCAACTGCCAACGGGTCTCTCTTTATTTCTTCTCCTGCTTAGAATGATTTGATCCCACCAAATAATTGCATAATCCACAAATTCAACGGCAGCGAGTTTTACCATCTTTTCTTCAGAATAGTTGTGACAATCAAATACTAATTCCACTTTCTTTTCCCACTCCAAATAGGCTTCAGGATCACTTTTGCCTTGAAATGAAGGAATCTTCATCTTGATATTTCCCAAGTTTCTATCCACATGATCATTCATTCTTCCTCTTCTACCACCAACTCGAGCATGATCTGATCTGCCACTTGAAGCTCTATCATCAATGTCCTCAGATACGCCATCATCATCATCATCCTGGTCACCACGGTTATATGGTCTAGCACTTCGTGAAGGAACTCTACCAACTTGGCTAGGTCGCAATCTTGCAATTACAGCATCTTGTTTTTCTAATCTGTCCATAATCTGACTAAAACGGATTTCCATGCGTTCCAAGTGTTGTCTCAAAGCACGTTGATCAAGGGACTCTCTAGGTCTTGCTTCTTCTCCACTTGTCGCCATTGAACAACCTGTTTCACTCAAACACTCTAACTCACGAATGTTAGCTCTTTAAAGAACTTGAACCGAGAATTGAGGCAAATACCTTGTAAGCGTTCGTGGACTATCAATATTCCCAAGGGTGTAACGATAAAGTATAGGAATTAAAGACAAAAGTGCAAATTGCAGAATTGAAAAACTGAAGTGCTGAAAGGAAATTTGCCAGAATTGAATCTAGGCAAAATTGAAGATAATGCGGAAATGAAAGATAGCAAAACGTGAATTAAAGAGCTGAAAGAAAAGTCGCCAGAACTTAATCTAGGCTGCCAGAATTGAATCTAGGCAACTTAAAGGAAATGAAAGTACTTGAAATAAGAGCTGAAAGGAAAATTGCCAGAACTTAATCTTGGCTGCCAGAATTGAATCTAGGCTAACTTGAAATTAAATGAGAATACTCGAAATAAGAGCTGAAATGAAAGTTGCCAGAACTTAATCTAGGCTAACTTGAAATGAAATGAGAATACTTGAAAAGAAATTTGCAAACAAAGTCTCTACTTCCTTCTTTTTTTTTTTTCCAGCCTCTTTTGCTTTTTTTTTTTTTGTTTTGGCTTTTCTTCTTCTTTTTTTTTCTTCCTTCCTTCCTTTCTTTGCTTCTTTTTTTTTTTCTTTCTCTCTTTTTTTTTTTCTTTTGGCCGATTTTTTTTTCCTCCTCTTTTTTTTTTTTTTTTTTTTGAGCAACAAAGCAAGTAAGGCTTGCTAAGCAAAAGAAAAGAAACAAAAATACGATAGAAACTCAAGAACACAAAGAAAAGGATAACCAAATCGATTTAGAAAAACTAAGGCTCTGATACCAAATGATGCGAACCCAAAGAGAATAAGTCTCAAGAACACACAACAAATGGAAGAAAGAGGGAAAGATAGTCTAAATCGAAAAGATGGAGAATAGAAGAAAGAAACCTTGACCCAATGCTTAAGGAAGCACGAACCTTGGTATAGAAGAAGAAGAAAAGAGACGCCACAACCTTGGGATGGAGGTTGATAAGTCTTGAACGCCACAAGGGAATGCCTTGATAAGTTCTAGTTCAATGAAGAACCAACAAGTGAGAGCCTCACCATGTAGTAGATTGAATAAGCCAAAAGTTACATGTTGTGGCCGCCACCCCATATATTTATAGCTATAGGGTGACCTAAAAACCCTAAAAGGCCAAAAGGAAGCCCATTTAGTAAAGGCCTATATAGACTACATAGGCCTATTGAGCTCTTGGCACCATTACAACCCAAATAAAGCTAGAAATTGGGCCTAAATTGAACCTACAAAATTAAAATATCCTTCTTACATAGACAAGAGACTAAGGATACTAATTAAGCTCATCTAAGGCTTGAATTAGGTTGACTAAGCCGTAAGACTTGCTCTTGGTCAAACCTTCTTCAATGGTCGCTTTGGCTTTCACATCTTCAATTAGCACGTTAAGTGCTTCTTTCATCTTTTTAGCCTTAGCCCTTGTAATTGGGCCCCCTTTGATGCATAATGGATCAACAACTTCTAGAGTGGGTTGAGCATGATCCATATCGTTAGCTTGTTGGGCAACTTGTTCACTTCCTTTGTCTCCATCACGAGGTTTTGCGATCGGGAGGCTCCAGGAGGAAGTGCGCGACACTTCGGAGGTCCAGATAGGCCGAACTTCACACTTTGTGTTTGGTTTGCAATTAATTACAGTATTTATTTTTCCATATTATTGCTTGTAATATTGCACTGTAAGTTGGGTTTCTCCGCCTCCGGAAATTCCGGAAAGGAGACTATTAGTGGACTCAACGCCGAGTACATAGGCCTTGGACGTACTGACCCTGGGGGGTTGGGAACCAAGTAAATAAACCTGCCGTGTCCCCTGCTTTGCTTTCTTTTATTTTATTTTTATGTTTCCGCTGCACTAACGCTCTGAGTCCAGAAGTCTTACGAAATATTTACAAAAGTTTTCACGATCGATATTCACCCCCCCCCCTCTATCGACGGCACCGGTCCAACAAGAAAGAATCTCTAATAGGGTGCGGTGGCTAGCTACCCCGAAACCTATTAGGGATGCGCGCATTGGTACACTGATACTAGGTACATTGTCAAGGCCTGAGAAAGTTGATTATTATTTTGAAGTATATAAGTATATGTAAGTGTTTCAATTTCCGTAAGTGTATGTTTTGTTGTGTATGATAACATGGTTATGTTACAAGCATGTTAAAGAGAAAGAGCAAAGAAGTTAGTGTTTGAAAGTGTGGAAATGTATCATTAGTAAGTTTGCAAAAGAAATCATGAGCATGTTAAGTTTGCAAGTGTTTTGATGCTAGTAAATATTTTTAAGCATGATTGAGCATGATAAGTGTATGAAAGTTCTCATGTGTAATTATTTCCAAGTGCATGTGTTTTGAAGCAAGCATTATTTGAAAAGAGCATGTTTATCCCTTATCGTTGGATTTGTGAGTTAGGATTTACTTACTAAGCATTTTGCTTATTAATTGCATTTCCTTCTATTGCAGACAAAGGTAAAGAAAAAGCATAAGTTAAGGAGGCGAAGGGACTTGCATTGATGTTCAGTGGCGGCGGAACCGTGGAAGAGATCTTTGGGCTAAGTTATGTAGAACATGTGTTTTGGTGTTTTGAAGTGGTAGAATGAATGACCTTGTTTAAACTACGCATAGTAGTTAAGTTTGGTACAAACTCTAGAGTGTTTTGCTTATATTTTGATAGTTTACCAGTCGACTGCTATATAGCCGTCGACTGGTACCATTAAAGAGAAGTTGTGTAGAGTAGTTGGTTAGTGCTTTAGTGTTACAACTAAGAGGTCTAGGGGTCAAATCCTGGCCAAGCTAATAAAATTAAAGTTGTTTTGTTTTTTTTTTGGAAAAAAAAGAGAAGGAAGAAAAAAAAATTAGCGAGTTAAGGGAAGTCAAGTAGTAGTAACTTAAAGCTAAGTAAGTAACGAAAGGTGGGTCGTTACATTTCGATTCTTCTTTTGTACCTACGTTGTTAGTTGCACAGCGGAAACAATAATAAAGAAAACTAACAACAATAACAACGCTAACAAACCAGATTTTACTTGGTATCCACCCCGGACGGGTGACTAATCCAGGAATCCGTCGGTGGATCACTCCCCGGATAACCTCCGGCTAGCTCTCATTGCTCCTTGTGGGTGGAGAAACCTCGCCACAATCCCAAGCAAACCTCTGAGCACAAAGACTATCATCTTGTCTTTAACCAAGACAAGATTCGTCAAGAATATCAGCCACCACAAAACCCTCTTTAAATAGGACTCGGGTTGAAACCCTTGCCACCAGTCGACTGCCCTCAGGGCAGTCGACTGGTGCCACTGAAATTCGACCTTTGCAACCCCAACGTTCGAATTTTCAGCCAACTCACTGTTGATGCAGTCTGACCCTGATTGTTGTTTTGGTGTTGACACTGATTTTAGTTTAGGTTGATGAGATGATTATGATTAAGTCCTAGTCGGGGACTGGGCTTTGGATGAATGTTAAAAGTCCTAGCTTGGAGGGCTAGGTGTGAAAAGTCCTAACTTGGAGGGTTAGGTGTGGAAAAGTCCTAGCTTAGAGGGCTAGGAGTGAAAATTCCTAACTCGGAGGGTTAAGTGGTTGAAACCCTGGCTTGGAGGGCCAGGTCCTAGCCTGGACGGCTAGGTTGGATGAAATCCTGGCTTGGAGGGTTAGGTCCTAGCCTGGAGGGCTAGGTGGATGAAACCCTGGCTTAGAGGGTCAGGTCCTAGCCTGGAGGGCTAGGTTGGATGAAATCCTGGCTTGGAGGGTCAGGTCCTAGCCTGGAGGGCTAGGTGGATGAAACCCTGGCTTGGAGGGTCAGGTCCTAGCTTGGAGGGCTAGGTTGGATAAAACCCTGGCTTGGAGGGCCAGGTTCTAGCTTGGAAGGCTATGTTGAAGTCTCGGTGAGTGAGACTGGGCATGGAGTCTTGGTTCGGGGGACTGAGCACGAGTCAGGGGAAGCTGGGAGCCAGTTCTCTTGACTTAGAGTGGGTTTGGCCTTGCCTGGATCGGTCTGGTGACCGATCAAGGAAGTTGGCACGGAGTTCCCTTGTGGATCGGTCTGGTGACGATCCAGCGATGTCTGATCGGTCTGGTGACCGATCAGGGAACATTCGGTGACTTTGGCAAACCTACTGATCGGCTCCTGATCGGTCTGGTCACTGATCATGGAGTATACAGTGAGTTTGGGAACCTTACTGATCGACTCCTGATCGGTTTGGTGACCGATTAGGGATATTGTTCGGATCGTTCTGGTGAACGATCAAACGTCGCGGACTTCTCGCTATAACCGATCAGGTTGGAGCCTGATCGGTCGGAGGGTGGCCTGATCGGCCACCAGTCTGATCAGGTCACATCCTGATCGGTCTGGGGACCGATCAGGAGGGTTGGACTGTGAAGCTAGAAAAACACCCTGCAAAGGGGTGGATCGGTCTGGTGACCGACGACTTGGGATCAGTCTGGAAATCGGTCCCGGAGAAGTCGCGATTTCTGATTATGCGTTGGGGACCGATCAAGATAGAGCCTGATCGGTTTGAACCCAGCCTGATCACTCTGGTGACCGATCAGGAGTCACTCTGATCGGTCCGGTGACCAATCAGCAGATGGCAGCTTTAATTCAAAAACGCTGTCAGAGCTCTGATTGCGTCTGTTTCTCTACTTATTCGCTACTGATCTCTGCTCCTAGCTTCTGATTGTTGATACTCCATTGATTTGCTGAGCTAATGAGCTGCTAAGTGTGCAGGTTACTCAAGTTTACTTCAAGGGAGTCAAACTGAGGCTTTTGCTACGACAGATTGGGCAGGTTTCCATCTCAGGTTGCAACGGATGCTGGCACTGCTGGAGCTGCTGACTGGGGCTCGTTTGAGGGAAGCTCAGGGAGTCCAGGAGAGCTCAGTGGTAGGTGAGCAGTTGCAGGTGAGCAGCTGGGAGCTGCAGAGAGGTGGCTGTGACCTGGCGATCAGTGGGAGAGGCTTAAGGACTTGGTAGCGATGAAGCCTCAGTAACATTTTGATCACTTCTTGCAACAAGCTTTGCTCCATCACTTTGAAGACACTCTGATTCTTGGAGCAACATACTGATACTTGAGCACTTGGAGGAAACAAGAAGCTTGACGAGTCCATCATCAAGAAGACACGAAGAAGGGAGTTCTTGCGTGAGATCTGTGCTGAGTGGAGTTCGGGAGAAGTTCTCTTGTGTTCCTTTGGTTCCTAGTGCTTAGTAAGCCTTCTTGTTTCATTGTTCTTAACTTCATTATTTCTGTGAAACACTGTGGAGAGGTTTCTCCACCGAGAACGAGGTTCCATTTGCTATCCGGATTTTCCGGGGCTTGATCTGCCGACGATCAAGGGATCACCCACCTCACGGGCACGCCAATGAGTAGGGGCAAGTTATCCCCGAACCTTGTAAACCCTCCTTGTTAGCGATCTTGTTTGTTACATTAGTTTGTTTTTGTTTTCTGCATTTCTCTGTTTCCATTTGTTTCCGCTGCTGTGCTACTAACCTTGAAGTGCAGAGAAACCCTAATGTGAAAGAAGTTTGTGTCTGGCTATATTCACCCCCCCCCCTCTCTAGCCATCCAAGTTCCAACAAGTGGTATCAGAGCTTGGGGCTCTGTACAAGCGGCTTAACATTCGAGAGCTGTCAACAATGGCTTTGAGAGAAGGTTTTAGCACCACTCGACCTCCCTTCTTCGATGGATCAAATTTTCAGTATTGGAGGTCTCGCATGGAGTACTACCTCAAGATCGACATCGGAATGTGGTTCTCCGTGAAGGAAGGTTTCACCCCTCCAAGAGATGCGGAGGGAAAAGAATTGGAGTCCTCACGGTGGTCGGCGAGCAAACACGAAAAGGAGAAGCCGATGCGAAGGCGGTGGTGACTTTGCAATGTGGCATGAACAAAGACCAACTAATCAAGGTTGGTCCCTTTACAAGTGCAAATGATTTGTGGAATAAACTCATCGAACTGTATGAGGGCACCCGAGACTCGAGAATCGCCAAGAGGGACTTGTTCCTCAACCAATTACAAAACCTCTCCATGAAGGAGAGTGAAACGGTGAGTGAACTTCATAGTAGGTTCAAAGAAATCCTCAACGGTCTTCATTCCATTGATGAAAAGGTCGAGAACCACGACCTTGTAAGGTATGTGCTAAAAGCTTTTCCAAGGAATGCCTTGTGGTCATCCATGGTGGATGCCTACAAGGTATCTAAGGATTTATCAATTGTAAAACTTGATGACTTATTTTGTGAAATGGAGCTACATGAGATGGCTAACAAAGGCCCCAAGGAGAAGGGGATTGCCCTTGTAGCAGGTGAAAAGACCAAGAAGAAGAAGGAGAAGGAAGTCTCTTCATCTTCATCCTCATCCGAGTCCGAATCCGAATCCGAGGAGGATGGCAGCGAGTCTTCTTCATCCGAGATGACAAATTTTGTAAGAAAGATGATGAGGAAGAGACGACGCTTCAAGGGTAAAGGTAGCCCTAGTGAAGTTAAGATTGATAAATCTAACATTACTTGTTATGAGTGTAGCAAGAAAGGGCACTTCAAGAAGGACTGCTCAAAGCTCAAGAAGAAGGAGGATAAATCTAAGAAGAAGAAGAAGGCCTTGAAGGCCACATGGGATGAATCATCCTCTAGTTCATCCGATGAAGAGACGGAGGAGAAGAGTACACGTCATGTGTCACTCATGGCAATTGAAGGAGAAGAGAGCAGTGATGAATCCACCGACTCCTCAAACGCGACTTCATCATCTTCGGATGATGAAGAGGTAATCACTCCCGAACTAGATAAATGCTATAGGACCATTGCATGTTTAACCGATTTGTTGAAAAAGTCAAAAAATAAGGTTAAATCATTGAAAATTGAAGTTGAACAGTTGAAATCCTCTAAGGATGAGGATATTGACGATTTGCATGTAGAAATGCTAGAAGATGAGAACAAATCACTGAAGAGTGAAGTTGAGAGACTCAAGAGTGTTCTTGAGAAATTTTCAATAAGCTCAAAGACCTTAGGTATGATTTTGAATGCACAAAGGGTTGTCTATAATAGGGCCGGTATTGGTTACCGACCCAAAGAACCATCATTTGTGTCCTTAATGTCTAGGACTGATGTTAGACAATTTAAGACTCCTAGGGATTAAAGGAAAGTAGTCAAGGCATGAGTGCCTAAATCTTGCTTAGCAGGTACTTTAGGTCCCAAGATTTGGGTACCTAAATCTTCTATTTTTCGAATTGTGTAGGTTGTGATTGAGGGGGAGTATCTATCAACTTGGTTCGTTGATAGTGGGTGCTCCAAACACATGACCGGTGATAGATCCTTATTCACTACATTTCAAAGAAAAAGTAGAGGTAATGTTTCCTTTGGTAACAATGGT
This sequence comes from Boesenbergia rotunda, assembly GCA_024364735.1. Taxonomy (NCBI): domain Eukaryota; kingdom Viridiplantae; phylum Streptophyta; class Magnoliopsida; order Zingiberales; family Zingiberaceae; genus Boesenbergia; species Boesenbergia rotunda. The sequence goes on along the minus strand of JAGFNQ010000297.1, from coordinate 849,109 downwards.
AGTCTTAAGGTTATAGGAATAGGAGACATTCAAATATCCGAATGTCTTAGGATTAAGAATGTCCTTCTAGTCAAGGGGATGACATTCAATCTCCTAAGTGTCAGTCAATTGTGTGATGCGGGTTACACAATTGATTTCAAATCAAGTCAATGTCTAGTTAGACAACATGACACATTTGACACGGTACTAGTAGGCACAAGGATAGATAACATTTACCAAGTTTCATTTAAAAGTGCTACTAATGCTTTTGTTAAGTGCTTCATGTCAAGAGAAGATGAGTCTAACCTTTGGCACCGGAGACTAGCACACGTGAACATGAAGAATATCCAAAAATTGGCCAATAAGGGACTAGTTCGTGACTTACCAAACATCAAGTATGAAAAGGACAAACTTTGTGGTGCATGTCAAATGGGTAAGCAAACAAAATCTGCACATAAAGGTAAAAGCACTGTAAGTACTTCTGCCGTATTGGATTTACTTCACATGGACTTGTTTGATTGTAGTACAATCATATCCTTGAATGGTAGTAGATATTGTTTTATTATCATTGATGATTTTACTAGATATACATGTACCTATTTTCTAAAGTATAAGGATCAAACTTTAGATGTGTTTATTTCATTCTGTAGAAGAGTTGAAAATGAAAAATCATCAATAAAACAATTAGGAGTGATCATGGAGGTGAATTTCAAAATCAAATATTTTTAGAGTTTTGTCAAGATAGAGGGTATAGGCATGAGTTCTCCACTCCTAGAACACCACAACAAAATGGTGTTGTAGAGAGGAAGAACCGAGTCTTACAAGAGACTGCTCGAAGCATGCTCAATGAATACTCATTACCGGGGTACTTGTGGGCCGAAGCTGTAAACACAGCTTGCTACGTGTAAAACCGAGTCCTCATTCACAGATTTCTAGGAAAGACTCCTCATGAACTTTGGTTTGGAAAACCACCTACGGTTAAACATCTTAGGGTGTTTGGTTGTAAGGTGTTCATTCTAAATACCAAGGACCATCTTGGAAAGTTTACAGCAAAAGCTGATGAAGGGATACTGGTCGGGTACTCCCTAATCAGCAAAGCTTACAGAGTCTACAACAAGAAATCTAGATTGGTTGAAGAGTCTTCTGATGTTGTTTTTGAGGAAATTCCCAAAGTAAATGATCAATCAGAAGATGTTGAAGGAGCTCAATTCGAACTCAGGCAACTTGGTTTGGATGAAAGTCCAAATGTTGTAGATGGTGGTGATGAGTTTGATGACGGTGAGCCTAGACAACTTATAGATCAGCCGGATCCTGAGGATGAGCTTGTGTCTAGTGACACCATTCAAGAAGAACCACCCACACCAAGGATAACTAGGTTAGCCTCTAGTCATCCCCAAGACCAAATTGTTGGAGACATCCATCATGAGGTTAGAACTAGATCATTCTTTAGGAATGAGGCTAATGAAGTTGCGTTAATTTCCGAAATTGAACCTAGAAAAATTGACAAAGCATTAAATGATCCCGATTGGATCATTGTCATGCAAGATGAACTAGGTCAATTCGAAAGAAGTCAAGTTTGGGACTTAGTCCCTAGACCTAAGAAGACCACCATTATTGGAACCAAATGGGTCTTCAAAAATAAATTGAACCATAAGGGAGAAATCATAAGAAACAAGGCACGCTTAGTAGCCAAGGGCTACAGTCAAGTTGAAAGCCTTGATTATGATGAGACCTATGCTCCCGTGGCACGATTAGAATTCATCCGATTGATGCTTACATTTGCAGCACATCGTAGTTTCAAGCTATATCAAATGGATGTCAAATTGGCCTTTCTAAATGGTTTAATAAGAGAAGAGGTCTATGTCAAATAACCTCCAGGGTTTGAGAGTACCGAATTCCCGAACCACGTGTTCAAGCTCAAGAATGCACTCTACGACCTTAAACAAGCACCCCGAGCTTGGTATGAGCGGTTATCGACATTCCTCATTGAAAATGGTTTTGTGAGAGGACAAATAGACCCTACACTATTTCTACGAAGAGATGGTGACAATATATTTGTAGCCCAAGTATATGTCGATGACATAATTTGTGGCTCAAACAACAAGGGCTATTTAAATGAATATATTGGACACATGGAGAGTGAATTTGAAATGAGTCTAGTGAGAGAGTTGACTTTCTTCCTTGGACTTGAAATCATGCAAACTCATGACGGAATCCATGTGCACCAATCAAAGTACACACAAGAGATGCTCCGTAAATTTAACATGAGTGATTCGAGAAAGTTACCACTCCCATGGCTACAAACACACGTTTAGACAATGATGAGAGTGGTAAACCTGTTGACCTAACTCAATACCGGAGCATGATAGGTAGTTTGCTATACCTCACAGCCAGTCGACCTGATATACTTTTTGCTGTGGGTATGTGCGCTAGGTATAAGTATGTGCCAAGGAATCTCATTTAATTGCTGTTAAACGAATTTTTAGATACCTTAAGGGCACAATTGGAGTTGGTCTATGGTAGTGACGGAACCGAAATACTAGATTAAGTTGTCACGAATTGTGGGACCATGAGAATTTAGAATTTATAAATGCTGGAAACCCTTTTTGCAATCAAAAATATGAAAACGTAGTAAAGGGGCCACAGGTCGTATTTTTCCTGGGGACTAGTTAAGAGTTGTATGATTCGAGCTTGTATTTATGTGTCATTTGTGAATTTTAGGTTTCGAATGTAAATCTGGGTTTTGATTGCAATTGAGAATGAAAATGAAATGAAAAGAAGAGAACTCAACTCAATGAATCAAACAAGTGATAGCAAGTTATAACTCAACCCAAAAGTCCCCTTACTCAACTAAAGTACTTAACTAATTTTTAGAAAGTGAATCTGATTTTTAAATGCAACACAAATCCTAAACAATAAAGCACACAGCAGTTGACTTTCACTTGCAACCAATACAAAGACTTGATTTCAAAACCAAACTCAAGACAAACCAAATGCAAGCAATCTAAACACAATCCAATACCAATCCAATCCCAAAACTTCACTTGATGCTAATTACAGAAATTCACTAAACTGCAGAAGTTATTAACTGCATTACAGAAATTTAGGATTGAAATTCGCAGCAAACTGAATGCTAAGCAAGCTGAATTAAGGTGCACTATCACACTAATAACCAGGTTTAAATTCAGGAATTATGTCTTGCAATAATTGAATGCTAAACAATATGTTGTCAAGAATGGAAACTGAACACAACTCAGCTATGCCAGCTGATACGCAAGCAGAAAACAGATACAAAGTTCAGAAATGACAATCTGCCGAATTGAGTTAATACTTGATACAGAAAGCAATTCTACAACTGATGTGGAACAAGTGAATGTGAAACAAACTGCAGTTTTAAGTTGATACAAGGTTTCAGAAATAACAAATCAGAGGAGAAACACATTGAAACAAACTGATACAAACTGATACACACTGCAGTTTTAATTGCAATTCGAAGCACACTGAAACAAAATTCAGATATGGCAGGGTGAACAAACAAATCAGAGGCAAGCAAGCGATTGAATGCAGAACAAGCTGATGCAATGGTTCACTAATTAGCCACATATCTGATGAGCTAAAATCGCAATTCAGACTTGAGCCGAAGAAGTGCAGAAATGACACAGCTTCTGCGAACTGTAAAACTGATGCAGAAAAATAACTGAGGTAGAGGAGGCAAGCTGCAATGTGAACTTAGAAGATAAGAACTAAGGCTCACTTGATGTAAAATTCAAGAACTACAACCAAAGATTGGCAAAAGTAAAATCGATTACAGAAATGGAAACTAAATTGTGGAATGGAGCTGAGTTTGGCAGAATTGATCCAATTGCAAAATTGCAGCAGTTAACTTGGACACAAAACAAGCAAATGACTGAAATGGATTTACTATTTTGATGATCAGCAAGGCTTAAGTGGAATTTCCATTTAATGGACTCGAAACTCAAAAGCAAATGAGCTGAAATTTCTGAAATGGTATGGGTTTGCAGAAATCGAATTCAGATTACAGAATTGAAGTCGATACTCAAAAACTAATGCGCAAAGTTAAAATCAAGTGCTATTCAGCTAGGACAAACTGCAAGGTAAACTCATAAAGTAAAACTAAAGCAAGTTTGGAACCAAAATGCAAGAACTCAATAGAAAGGGCTGATACGCAACTATAGGACTGGTAAGCAAGCTGTAAACAAAAAGACTAACTGATACGCAAGGAATAAACAGAAAATAAACTAAATTAAATTCAATTGATCACTGAACAAGCAATATAACTATCTACTTGAAGCTTTGAAACACTAATTAGAGCTGGAACAATTCAGAAATAGAAACTAAGTTGCTGATACGAAATTCAGAAACGAAACACTGCAGTAATAGAAATTACAGCTACAAACAACTGAGATTAGCTAAATAACTAAGCCTCAATCCTCCCTAAGCTCAAGATCTTCTTGGTCGTCAAGCAAGAGCTGGCCTCGAACCCCTAAGCTCAGCAAATCAGTGGAAATCAGCCTCAATCGACCAATCTGCTCAAACTGCCTCAGCTGGGAAAATTCCGATCCGAACTCTTCAATCTCGGTTTGTTGAGCTGCGATGATGATTTGGAGACGACCGGAGCTCACCTGAGAAAAGCAGCTCAGATCGTCGGAAATGGTTTGAAGCCAAGATTTCAGTGCTCGGACCACAGATGATGCCGAAACCCTTAAACACCTCTGTCCAGATGAAATTTGAGCTGAAATCTCGATCGAAACTGTCTTCCAAGGATTCAGATGATGATCAAATGGAGAAATTGAGGGGTCACGCCTTCTTGGATGAAGAAAAACTTGAAGAACTGAAGAACTATCGAAGACAGAAGCTACTGCGGTGAAGACGCGACGAGGGTGAGTTGCGCAGGATTTCTGATTAAATACATAGGAATGGACGGTCCAGATTGATTTGGATGAATCCAACGACTGATCTTGCTCTAATTTGATCCAAATTTTGATGATGATGATCTGGGGTCAGGATCTGCCTCGTGGTCGCTCGGATCCTCCAGATGTGCAACGGATGGTCCAGCTCAACCTAATCTTTGAATGGACAATCTAAAGCCCTCCGAGCTTGATCCAACGGTTGAATGAGCTCTGATTGGGATGAAACCTTCAGATCAAGATCAGAGTGCTTGATCAACCATAACCCTAGCTCGGATTGCTTCAGATAGTCCCGAATGGCTCAAATCTAGCCACTCTTGAATCGGACGTCCCGGATTAATTGTAAGCTTGATAATTCGATCCGGTTCCACTTCCGACTCAAGTTTGACCCAGTATGCCCTAGGTCCATGAACCTTTCATGCCTACAAAAATAGATCCAAAATTTAGTGGCCAATTGATCCAAATATGTATAAATTTGCAATTAAGTCCAAAATAAGATAAAGTTCCAAAACCTAGGGTAATTTCACAATTAAGCAATAAAAACATAGGTCAAACATGGATTTTAGAAATTAAAATAATCAACAAAATGGTATTTATCAACTCCCCCACACTTAAGCTTGAGCGTCTCGCGAAATCACTAAATATGTATCCCTTAGGCTTTCTTAAGCATAATTAGAAGCAATTGAAAAGAAATTACCTAGGGTCGTCAATTCTCATAAATCTAAGCTCTATGGATTAGTATCTTGTCCTTAAATCAACAACTTAGCCTTTTCATCCATCATGATTCATTGAGATGAATTTAACTCACTAGCCTTTCAAGGAAAATTTTGGGTGGCTCTCTTCTTATGTTCTAACTTGATGATGGAAGTGGAGCTCACTCAAACACACATGCTTCTTGCACTACTATAGGCTTGCTTATTATCTAATCTCCACCATTAATCATGATTAGGATTCACATCTACAAAAACAAGTGAAAACATGAAAAATGGTAAGAAATGGAGTAAAAGCCAAGAAAATGAAAAAATGGGTAAAGTGGAAGACTTGAGTGCTCAAAGATGTTTCCAATGTACTTTGCTTCTATATACAGTCCCCTAATGATCTCAAAAGTATTGTGAAGTCAAACTTGAATAATTGCCTTTGATTTGGATGAAAAATCCTTCCTTGACCTCATTGTGCCAAGTTGTGCTATTTGCGTGCCAATTTCTTCCTTTTCTTTTCTCTTTCTCTTGGTCAGCTACTGAATTCATTTTCTGCTTTCTTTTCCTCTAGTGGAGTCAAAAAGGTAGTGGAACAAAGATGTAATTCGGATGAGAAACATTCCACTAAATTCATGAGGCCGAAACTCAATTGTGTGCCACTTAATCTCTTTTGTTTTCTTCTGAATTCTTCTAGTGGAATTGCGGATTAGATTTGTATCAGAGAGCATATGATATCAATTAACATAGATGCTCAACATTCAACCTTCACTAAACCACCCTTGCAACTCACTCTTGATACACAATCCTTTACAAGTTGGCACACTTCCATCATTTGTTCTCTCTTTTTTTTCTTTTTCTTTTCAGATTTCGGCTTCTCAACATCACTTTGATACCTTGCAATTCTCTGGTTGCCTTACATCAGTTAGCATCCATTAGTGTAGTGTAGAGTTTGAATGGTTTCACTTGAAAATTCTGCCCACAAAGTTTAATTTCAGCCAACTTCTTCCATTTTCTTTTCTACTTCGAAACTTCTAGCAGCCATTTGTTTTTCTTAGATCCGAAATTGAATGTGCACCTTCAACTTCAGATACATTTTACACTTAATATCTTGATTCATAGCTTCTCAAAATTCAGATTCCTCTTCAAGTTGATACAATCTTAGTCCCATTAGTATTCATAGCTTCTTAAAAACTTTTCCTAGCTGCATTTCAGCTCACATGTTCCATCTTACTGCTCTCCAGAACCTCTAATAGCTGTCCAATGATTTGCTTAGGTTTTTATCAGCTCCCGTTGCAACTCAACCTAATATCAGCTCACACTAGTCCAGCTTTTGTCATTTCAGAAGCTCCAAATTCAACACTCGGCAGATTACATGCTTATAATGCAATGTTCAGTCTTTGGTCAGCCTTTGGTGTTCTCAATACTCTTTGATGCATTTCCGAACTTGTTCCCTGATTCACAGCCCAGGAAAATCAATTTCAGCTTCAAGTTGACAAATTTCTGCACTTGAACTTGGCACAGATTTCTGCCCTTGTTTTTCAGCTTCAAATGCAGTTCAGTTTCAGCTTCTTCTTCTCAGCTTTTTCTCAGCTTCAATTCAGCTTGTCTTCAGATTATACAGCTACATTTCAGGCCTTATGTGCTCAAATTCCTATCAGATATCAGCTTCAACTCAGCCCTTGCCGTAAGAGTGGAACAAAAGAGACAGCTACTCTCTTGATCAGCTTAGAATTCCTGCTTAAACTTCACTGCAAATTCGAAAATGTCTTCACTGCATTCGATCAGCACATTTCTTGCATTTCCTTTCCTTTCACTTCATTCATGTGCTTCATTCCTTGATTTACAGCCTTAAAAAATTAAATTCAGCCCCAAGTTGATGCAAACTGTTTTTGTGATATCATCATTTAAGTCCTTCTTGTAATTCAATTCTGAATTTTTCCAATACATGTTCAACAACACTCTTTCAACAGAATTTAGCATCTTAAAGCTTACTCCGAGTTCAGTTTGTTTCATTCAGCAGCTCCATGTCAAGCTCGGCAGATTACAACCTCCCAATGCCTTGTAATTCAGATTTTTCAGCTCATTTTCAGCTTTTGTTCACACATCTTGTTCAGCCTTCCGAATTGTGTACAGCTGCAGTTCAGTATTTAGTAAGGTGCTTCTGATTTCTAAATAAAGAACAGCTTCAATTATCTTCTAACAGGGTGGCCGAACAGCTCTATCAACTGCAAATTCAGCTACAATTTCTGCTTCCTTGCAAGTGGAGTTGACTTCCCTTTTTAGCACAGATTTTTCTGCATTGGTTCAGATTTATTCAGCTTCAGGGTAGCTGTTTATTACAGCTGCAGTTCATATTGTTTCTGCTGCAACCATTCCATTCCAGCACAAATTTTGCTTGTATCATTCGTCAGCTCCAAGATTCCAGCACTCGGCACAGCTTTTCTCTTTTCTTTTTGCAGCTGCAACAAAACTCAGCTTCCATTCAGATTTGTTCATCTTCACATTCAAATCTGCTTCCTCCAAATCAGCTTCACAAACATTCCTTTAATAAATTCAGAACTCGCAGCTTCTCTCAAAGAGTTTCTGAAATTACAGCCAATTTATAGCTGCAATTCTGCTATTGCATTCCATTTTAAAACCTTGGCACAGAATTTGGCTTCAATTTGATGGTTGCGTGCCACTTAGACCTTGGCACACAATTTCTTCTTCATCAACCAATTTGAACTTGGCCATGTAATCTTGGATCTTCAAATTATAATCAACAATCTAGATGCCTCCATTGGTTCCATCCTCAACCATTTTTTCTTGCTCATTTTTGACACCAAACTCACTCAAACTCATCTTTGGCACATGGAATTGCAAAAAAAAAAATTCTTTTCGGAATGAAGTGCATCCTTGATAAAAATTGCTTCCAAATCACTAGTCACTCCCCCACACTTAAATCTTTGTCCGTCTCGGGCAAAGTATCATCAAGAAAACATCCCAAGCAACAAATCCATAGAAAAATTGGGGTTTAGATTAGGAATAAAGAAAGACAAATAGAATAGACATGATCTTTGCCAAAATTTATGTGGAAAGTTAAACAAAGTGATTAGTCTCTATAGATGTGATCCAATCATCGAAATATGATTTTGAAAGAACCTAAGCAAGTTCTAGAGTATAATAACATATGCGTGTCACAAATATAAGGCTAATTCTCACTAGGGAAAAATAATTCATCTCAAATCCTCAATTAAGAATCTAAAGCAAAATAGTACTCAAGCATCCAAGATTTCATCCATGAAGTCAAACCCTAAGTTTTTAACAACCAA
>JAGFNQ010000297.1:718990-839190 GCA_024364735.1 Boesenbergia rotunda | reverse complement strand
TGGAAATACATGTGCAACAAGAAAGTTAACTAGGTCTGCATACCACGGGGTCTCACCATGCACTGAGATCAAGTGCTCATCTCTGAAGTCATCATCAATGGTGGTAGGAGATCCATCTCCTTCAAGTATGCTCAAATGATCTGCAACTGAGTTCTCTTTTCCACTTCTATCTCTGATCTCCAGGTCGAATTCTTGGAGTAGGAGCATCCATCTGATCAATCTAGGTTTTGCATCAGGCTTTTTCAACAGATATTTGAGAGCTGCATGATCAGAAAAAATAATCACATGTGAGCATAATAAATAAAATCTGAATCTATCTAAAGCAAAAACAATGGCAAGAAGCTCCTTTTCAGTCGTGGTGTAGTTGGCTTGGGCGGCATCTAGGGTTTTGGAGGCGTAGCAAATGACATGTGGTGCTCCATCTACCCTCTGTGCTAAAACAGCTCCCACTGCAAAATTAGAAGCATCACACATTAATTCAAACGGTAAAGTCCAGTCAGGTGATGTAATAATAGGTGCTGAGGTAAGAGCCTCCCTGAGTCTATGAAAAGCTTCTTTGCATTTTTCATCAAAATGAAACTCAACATCCTTCTGCAACAGTCGTGTCACGGGTCGAGCAATCAAGTTGAAGTCTCTAATAAATCTGCGGTAAAATCCTGCATGTCCAAGAAAAGCATGAACATCCCGTACGCATACGGGATAAGATAAAGAAGAAATAACACTGATTTTAGCAGGATCTACCTCAATACCTTTCTGAGTGACTATGTGTCCAAGTACAATCCCGTGCTCTACCATAAAGTGGCATTTCTCAAAATTAAGAACAAGGTTAGTTTCAATACAACGATGTAAACCCCTAGAAGAGTTATTCAAAAATGAATCAAAAGACGTGCCATAAACTGAAAAATCATCCATGAATACCTCCATACAGTCCTCTAGCAACTCACCAAATATACTCTCCATACATCTCTGAAAGGTACCGGGTGCGTTGCAGAGTCCGAAGGGCATATGTCTGTAGGCGAAAGTGCCAAAGGGGCAAGTGAAGGTGGTCTTCTCCTGGTCCTCTGGATCTATGCAAATTTGAAAATAGCCTGAAAATCCGTCCAAGAAACAATAGTGCGACTTCCCTGCTAGTCTCTCAAGCATCTGATCAATGAAGGGTAGAGGGAAGTGATCTTTCCTTGTGACCTTGTTGAGCTTCCTGTAATCAATGCAGACTCTCCAGGAATTCTTAACTCTGGTGGGCACTAACTCATTGCTTTCATCCGCCACCACGGTCACTCCAGATTTCTTGGGCACCACGTGAATAGGACTAACCCACTGACTGTCAGAAATAGGGTAAATGATACCTGCTTGTAGAAGTCGAGTCACCTCTTTCTTTACAACATCCAAAATAAGTGGGTTGAGTCTCCTTTGTGGTTGCCTCATAGGCTTGACATTATCTTCCAAAAATATCCTGTGCATGCAAATAGCTAGACTGATACCTGGTATATCTGATAAAGTCCACCCAATTGCCTTTTTGTAGTGCCTCAGGACTTGCAATAATTTTTCTTCTTGTTCTGAATCCAAATGCTGTGCAATAATCACAGGGAAAGTCTGCTCCTCTCCTAGGTACGCATACTTCAAATGACCTGGTAATGGCTTCAGTTCACTCTGGTCTTCTTCAGTAGAAATAAGTGGTCCCTGGGGCTTAGTGCAATCCCCTACACTTTGAATATGAAGAAAAATAGGTGATCCTTGGGGCTCTGTGCAATCCCCTACACCTAGAAAAACTTCTCCAGCTGGAAATGCATCTGAAATGTCTTCTGAAAAATCCTCAGTCACAGCAGTAAGTACTCTCTCAGCCTCCTCTGAATCAATAGCTCCTCCAGAAAAATCCTCCAGAAATCCCTCAGCCTCTAACTCTGTCTGCGCCAGCTCCTCAAGAATGTCCATGCTCATGAAAGAGTGGTCCTCTCTCGGATGCTTCATAGCATCAAAAAGGCTAAACTGAACGACCGTGTCTCCAATCTCCATAGAAAGTGTACCGGCATATACATCAATCTTTGTTCTAGCAGTCTTCAGAAAAGGTCTGCCTAAGATAAGTGGAGAACGGTGTGCCGAGTAATCTCCCTCCATATCCAAAATATAAAAATCCGCAGGAAATATTAGCTCCTTTACCTTAACCAAAACATCTTCAATCATACCTGCTGGGTGGGTCTGACTCCTGTCTGCTAGCTGTATCACCACACCAGTGGGCTGTAAAGGGCCTATGCCGAGCATCTGAAATACTGACATGGGCATCACATTTATGGAAGCTCCTAAATCTAGCATAGCATCATGGAATATGGTGCTCCCTATCTCACAAGAAACAGTAAATACCCCTGGGTCTTCACACTTCTGAGGAATGGTATGGATAAGTGCTGAGATATTCTTCCCAAAGCTGACCAACTCATTTTCCTTAAGTTTCTTCTTGTGAACACAAAGTGTAACGCCCGTTTTTTTTTCATAAAGCGGTGTTACGCTAACATACTTAGGGCATGTAACATCATACTGCAGCGGAATAACTTTAACTTTACACTTACATGCCCCCTATTAACATTCGTAACATAGTGACATGGAAACTTGACATATTGACTTCATACTTAAACATCTTATCTTATCATGCTTAACATCATATCATGAAGTTTCATGAGTCATTATTCGAGCATAGAGATGTCAAAAGTAAAGTTCTAGCATAAACGGTAAACATATGATTTCCTGGGCCAAGTCACTATCACACACATTTGTTCTTGCCCTCCTGCTCCTTCCTCACTGTCCCCTTGCATGATCTGCGGTATAAGGAAAGAAGACTATAAGCACACAGGCTTAGTAAGACTCTTTCCTACTCACTAAAACCATTCGTCATTCATTCATAATCATATGAAACATAATCATCATTTAGTCTTAAACATGAAGCATAAACATAAATCTACTTAAACTTTACATGGTATGATACATGGCATAACCATAAACATAACTAAACATTCCTATCATGGCATAAAGCATAAACATAAGCATAAACCTAATTAAACATTTTTTTATCATGGCATAAAGCATAAACATAAGCATAGACATAACTAAACATTCCTTTCATGGCATAAAACATGGTATAAACATATCCATCATTAGACATTCTTAACATGACATGGAATATGGTATAAACATAAACATAAGGTATAGACCAACCTATCTAGCATATCATGGCATATTTTCCATTATAGCATATGGGCATTTCCTTAACATAATCATGGCATAAATCATTTACTATCATACCCATTTCTTAACATGAATCATAAGCATAAGACATCATCATCATAGCATAATGCATAACATGAATGAATGCGTGGGTGGAATGCAAATGTATATATATATATATATATAGATGCCTAACTTTTAAAAACATACTTTTAAATACTTAAACATAATCATCACATTGTTGGGGTCCCCGACTTGTACCACATACATACATCATGGCGCGCATCCCTAAGTAAATACAAGGTAGCTAGCCTCGACCTACTAGGGTAAGGACAGCATAGTCGGTAGTCCTCGAACTGGGGCGTTCTTAAGGTGCCCATCCCTGTTGCACAGCTTCGGTAGTGCCAAAACCGTGGACAGCTTCGGTAGTCCAGAACCGGGGCGTTCTTAAGGTGCCCATCCCTTGGACCCATACTTCGGTCCGGTACAAGCCCCATTCAAAAAGTAAAATACTTTACATGCTTCATCATTCATAAGACATTCATGGCATATTCAAACATGGCATAACTTGTTACATGAAGCATGACTTAAAACATGCTTGTCCATCATGATGTCTGGAAGGCATGAGCATTATCTTTCTTTATAAACATGGCATGCATCATTATTCATAACATGGTATGCATCATTATTTATTAACATGGCATACATCTTCATATATAAAACATGGTATGCATCATTCTTATCATAAACCTAACATGCTTATCATGGTATCATTCTTATCATAAACATAACATGGTTCTTAACATAACCTGAGCATATAACATAGTAGGGTTCTTAACATAACATAAGCATATAACATGGCGGGGTTCTTAACATAACATAAGCATATAACATGACATGGTTCTTAACATAACATAAGCATATATAGGTAGGACTTCCATAAACATGTTACCTACTATCTAAGTGCATGACATGGAACATAAGACATTCATAAATACCCTATTAAGCATGGCATCCAATCATAAGCATACAAACATAAACATGGTGCTTAAAATTAGGGTTATAGGTAACTTAAATTCCTACCACATACTTGAACCTACATATATACTTCATAATAAGCATAAATCATCATTCTTTGAACCTTAACTCCACCAAACCCTATTTACATGGCCTTGACTGAAACCTACATGGAAGGTTCCCATCATTTCCATAAGCATATAAGATAGCACAAGGTAAAGGAACATACATACATTACCTATAAGACCATAGGAAGCCCTTAGGCCTCATGATTAGGGTTAACCCTAACCCTTAACCCTCCTTCCTAGGGCTGGCCGAATCTTGTTAGGGCATGGGTAAATGGAAAAATTCCATTAAAATCCCCAATCATCCATTAACATCAACCATACCATACTATAAGGGCCATTAGAGCCCTTACTTGGGGAAAGGCCTAACTTTTGTCCTACCATCAAACCTTGGCCGAAACTTGTGGGTCACAAAGCCTTGTAAAAGGTCTCATAAGTCACCCTCAATCTCCCTTATATCATGATAATACACAACACATAGGCTTGGGGGGTTGGATTTTACCCTACCCATGAGTTCATGGGTTGGCCGAAAACCCTAGGGGACCCTAGGGTACCCCAAAAATTCCCCAAAATTATATTTAATCTCTAAACATCATGAGAGCATATTAGAAAACATAACTAGGATTTATAGCATCCTTATGGACCCAAAAGTCCTAGGGCCGAAACCCCCCCTTAGGCTAGGATTCTTGGTTTCTTTCTTTTCCAACTTAAAATCTCAAACCAACCTTTATAATATGCTAAAAATCATAGAAAATCATAAAGAACAAATATACCACAGGTGAGGGAGTCTTACTTTGGAATTTCTTGATTTTTAGACCTTAAAAGAGAAGGAACTTGTAGAGCTCTTGACCCTTGATCCCTCCTTGCCCTTGTTGTCTTGGAAGGAACCTAGATCTTGGAGATGAGACCTCTTGTGGAGCTTTTCCAAGGGAGAACCCTTCCTTTGGTGTTCGGCTAGGATGAGGGGAGGAGGAGGAAGAAAATGCAAAGTAATGAAAGGAAGAAGTAACTCCCAAACCCCCCTCTTTATAACTCATCAAGGAGGCAAATAAAGAGTCTCTCCATGACCCTTCATCTTCTTCTAAGCCTTAACCAATATCCACTTCATTCCCTCATAACATTCCCTTACTAGATGAGTTGGTTAAAGCATATATGGTTGTACAAGAGGTCCAAGGTTCAATCCTTGGCTCATACATATTTATTTTTTATTTTATTTTTATTTTATTTATTTTTTTATTTTTATTTTTCCTAAATTCCGAAAATCCCCCTAAAATCACCCATAATTATGCTAATATTCCTAAATAAAATTCTTTTATATTTATATTAATTTTACCTAATTAATACCCATTTTTGGAGCCCATTTAAAGCTCATTAGTACCTAATTTCTCTATTAAAATAGGAACAATTAGGCTAAGACTTACCCATAATCATACTAATATGCCTAATTAAATCCTATTTATATTTATACTAATTATTACCTAAAATCCACTTACAATCATGGTACTAAAAAGCCCACATAAGGCCCATTAGTACTTAGTTTTCTCAATTTAAATGAGAAAACATGGATTTTCTAGACCAAAGTTCGCATTAATATTTCTAGGTTCCTCGGAAAATTATCTAGACATGCTCAATATTTTAAGGAAATATTAAGAGAATTTTCCGGGTCGTTTCAATCCCCCATACCTCGTGAAAGTTCGTCCTCGAACTTAGAACAACTCCGGGTACTTGCGCCTCATCTCGTCCTCGCGTTCCCAGGTAGCATCCTCGAACCGCTGGCTTTGCCATAAGACTTTGACTAAGGGTACCTCCTTACTCCTCAGCTTCTTGACCTCCCTATCCAAAATCTGGATGGGTCTGCTCTCATAACTTAGGTCCTCTTGCACTTGCACTGTCTGCGGCTCGATCACTTGGTCCATATTTGGGATACACTTTATAAGTAGGGACACATGGAATACGTTATGGATAGCTAACATCTCTGGAGGCAGCTCTAACTCGTATGCCAGAAAGTGAGCAGACTTCGTCAGTCTGTCCACAATTACCCAAATTGCATCATATCCATTCGTAGTCCTGGGAAGTCCTGAAATAAAGTCCATAGAGATGTCTTCCCATTTCCACTCTGGAATTGCGAGCGGCTGCAAAACTCCTCCGGGTCGCTGGTGTTCTGCTTTTACTTGCTGGCAAGTCATGCAAGTACTAACATGCTGAGCCACATCCCCCTTCATCCCGGACCACCAAAACTTTTCCTTCAGGTCTTGATACATCTTGGTGGATCCTGGATGCATCGAGTAAGGGGTTCCGTGAGCTTCTTCCAGTATTTCCTTTCGAAGCTCCGGATCATTAGGAATACATAGACGATCCCTAAGGTAGAGTACCCCCCCGTTGGCGATATGAAAACCAATTCCCTTTCCTTCAAGGATCTCCCGTTTTATTCTCTGTAGACTTAGATCACCATTTTGTTTTTCCAATATGTCCTCAAACAGGGTGGGTGATACTGTTATGGTGGAAAGCCGTCCGGTGATAACCTCAATTCCAAAATTCATCATTTCTCCTTCAAGTGGTTGGGGTAACATACGTATAGACATCAAGGTGGCACTCGACTTCCGGCTAAGTGCAATCAGGACGGAGCCTGATCAGTCTGGACCTAGCCTGATCGGTCTGGTGACCGATCAGGAGGTGCTCTGATCGGTCTGGTGACCGATCACTTTAATTCAAATTGCACTGTCAAGTGCTCTGACCGCGTCTGAACGTATCCGATTCTCTGCGCTTAACGTCTAATATATAA
Source organism: Boesenbergia rotunda (assembly GCA_024364735.1). Taxonomy (NCBI): domain Eukaryota; kingdom Viridiplantae; phylum Streptophyta; class Magnoliopsida; order Zingiberales; family Zingiberaceae; genus Boesenbergia; species Boesenbergia rotunda. Next base: position 832,113 of record JAGFNQ010000297.1, on the reverse strand, counting down.
TTTGCTGTTTGATATGCTGCTCTAACACTCTGATTAAGCTGGAGATGATAGGGGAGGATTCAAACACTCAAGGAGAAGTCAATGGAGGCTTTCCTTGGAGCAGGTTTGTCCGTTTTCCATCTCAGGTTGCAACGGCCGGAGCTGCAAACTGGAGCTGCTGACTGGAGCTTGGCTGAGGGGAGCTCAAGAAGTCCAGGGAGGGCTCAGTGGTAGCTGGCGTTGGCAGAGAAGCAGCTGGAGGCTGTAGGAGATGCTATCACTTGATGCTGGGTGGAGAAACAAAAGGGCAGAAGAAGGCTTCGTTGAAGCAGAGGTTGAGTTCATGTGTTTTGCGAACTGAGTTCTTGCTGCGCCTTGTGTTCTCCACATCTAGCTTGCGTGTTCTGAATTTTAATCATCTTGAGCAAGCTACTGCAAACTTGAAGCAATCATCCATTACTTGAGCGCTTGAATGAGAGAATAAAAAGCTTGGAGTCCGACAGCGGGAAGACACGAGGAAGGGTTTCTTGCGTGAGATAGCCGCTGGGTGGAGCTCGGGAAAGCTTGCAGTGTTCTTGTCTTTGCTAAGTGCTAAGTAAGATCTTTCTTGTTGTTTCATTGTGCTTAAACTTAAATCTGTGATTGAAACGCTGTGGAGAGGTTTCTCCACCGAGAAGGAGGTTGCTTTCTATCCGGTGATAACCGGGGCTTGATCTGCCGACGATCAAGGGATCGCCCACCTTAAGGGCACACCAAGGAGTAGGGGCAAGTTATCCCCGAACCTTGTAAACCCTCCTTGTTAGCGATCTTGCTAGTGGTGTTGTTTTCTTTTGTTTTCTGAATTTCTGTTTACTCTGTTCTTGCTACTTCCGCTGTGCTACTAACAACTCTGAGTGCAGAATTTCGATTAGTGTCTAAGTCCAAGTGATTGGCTATATTCACCCCCCCCCTCTCTAGCCATCCGGGTTCCAACATTCACTTCTTCATAACTTGGAGCTTTTCATGATAATTGAGAACTAAGTGCTCCACTTATACACTTTTAGCTCTTCTAACCCACTTAGTGTTGGGACCGGGTGCATGTTGACAAGGATACGAGTTCGTAAAATTTAAAATTTTTATGTGCAGCGGAAGAGTTTGCATAAAATAATTTCCTAAATTATTTTAACTTCGTATCTAGCATGCAACCTTATAGTGTTTCGACATAATCATAAAATAAAAGTTTGCGAAAAAGTAAACTAATTTACTTTTGTACCTTGCGTAACTCGAAGAAAGGGACGAGATCCAACCGTAGCGTCCCTTGGAAGCTTCGCCTCTATTCGCGTCCACGCCGAGTTCTCAACGATGTAACGGAATCGAATTCCGAGAAGAGAGGAGTCGCTATCCGCTTCTTCTTCTTCGTGTTCGGGTTCTCCTTCTCCTTGAAAGCTCACGCCAACTCCCTTGGGTGATGGTTGTGTGCGCCGGCCCTAATCCACAAGGATGGGGCGCCGGCCCTAATGTGAAGGAGAAGAAGAGGAGGAGAGAAGAGAAGAGAAAGAGGGAGAGAAATAATTAATCTCTTGATTGATTCAATTGGAATTAAGGGCTAGCCTTTGGTTCCTTTATATAGTAGCAACTCCTTTGCTAAGTCTCCCTCTAAACCGAATTAACGGAATTAGTTATAAGAAATTTATTTTATAAATTTTCTTATTGCTTATTCCTTTTAAGCCTAGTTTTATTATAACCATTTATAATAAAACAAATTAGTTATCATAAGAAATTTATCCTATAAATTTTCTTATGAATTTTATTATAACTAACTTTATAATAAAACTAATTATTTATCATAAGAAATTTATCCTATAAATTCTTATGAATTAATTCTGTTTAAACCAAGTCTTTATTATAAACTAATTTATAATAAAAACTAATTCTTCTTCTCTTTAAATTATGGAATAAATTTTATAAGAAATTTATAAACTTTCTTATTATGGATAAATCAATTCATAATTGATTTTATAAAATTAAAATGAATCAACTCATGGATTATTTTAATCTTCCATAAAAGAATAAATTTCTATAAATTTTATTTATATAAATTTCTTTATATAAATTTATTTATCCATAATTTATAAAATAAATCGTACTAGATTTATTTAATTAATTAAACCAATTAAATTGGTTTATTCTCCCTTTGTTGGCCGGCCACCAAAGAGGGGTTAACACCCTCTTTGGTCGGCCAAACCCAACCCGGACCGTCGCGAATTAAACTCATTTAATTCGCCCAAAAAGCCTTCAAAAGACTTAGCCATTTTTAGCTTCCTTTGCGCCTCTGACTAACTCAGATTCGACTTATTTCTCTTGATCGGAAAATCTAATTTTCAACTCGTTTTAAATCCCTCGGATTACTCGTAGTGTGTGTGACTAAATAGGCTTTCGATTATGTTGGCCGTCTATAATTAACTAATTATAGAACGATCATGAGTGGCACCTAGTAGTACATCATGATCCCCAATTAATCGAAAGATCAACGGTTTGACCTCAGAAGAAATTATTCTGAAACCCTTCAGCAGCTCTAATGAATCGTGTCCCATTCCCTTCACCACCTTATACCCACTTGGTTCAGGACACGGTCTATGGTGTCAGTCCCCACTAGGCTGACTACGTCACGCCTAGCCCAAGTAATGTCTTACTCGTCCTTTGGATTTCTAATTACTCTCATGTATTTTAGAGACTCTCACTCTAAACATGATATGCTCTGGCCAGAGGCTTTGAGTAACAATCCGACGATAGGCCTGGGTATACATCTCCTCGCAAGGAGTGGTGAATCCTTTGTAGGCTGTTCAAACATCTTCGGGCACTTCGGCTTATACCCGATCATCCTGGGTCCACACCTCCTTGGAGATGCTTGCTTAAGATGTCAAAGTATAAGTCTCTATGACCAAGATGACTTGAACACCGCAAGTCAAAGGAACATCACACTTAAGCCGCAGTAAGATCTTCATTGACATATCTACATGTAGATTCCCATATGAAGTCTTACAGCTAGTCACTCCAATGAACTAGTTCCCTTAACTAGCATCCATGTTTATCTCCGGACATCCCAATGTCACCAGCCAGTGAGAATCAGCTGATTAGAGAATAACCCATGCTAGTCTCAACAGAATTGATAGTGTCCGTTTTTATCAATTCATCGACTAGGGATATTTTCAATACTTCACATTTGCGCATTTAGAGATAATCACTAGTTGTGATCTCATCACAAATTCTCTTATGTTGTGAGTTGTATTGCGGACATTCAGTAGATGAGTTTAAGATCCCAATCAAATACACAAGCATGTATACTCAAATAGTGAATTATCATTTATTAATATAAATATTTTACAATCATAAGGCGATTGCCTTAGGACACTTCTCTCATATCACTAACAAACTCCCACTTGGCCTAATGCCAATCGCTACGGTATCCAATACCACAGGCTCTAACATGACCCTCAAACTTGCTTTGAGGCAAGGCCTTAGTTAAAGGATCCGCTATATTCCTTTCAGTGGGAACTCTCTCAATTTGTATGTCATTCCTACTTATAATCTCTCTGATCAGATGATAGCGGCGAAGCACGTGTTTGGATCGCTGATGAGACCTTGGTTCCTTTGCTTGTGCAATAGCTCCATTGTTGTCGCAGTAAACCGGCACTGCATCATCAATGGTTGGAACCACACCAAGTTCGGAGACAAACTTCTTGATCCAGACTGCTTCCTTTGCTGCTTCCGAAGCTGCGATATATTCCGCTTCCGTGGTGGAATCCGCTACAGTGTCTTGTTTGGAACTTTTCCAACTTACTGCGCCTCCATTCAAAGTAAATACGTATCCAGACTGCGATTTGGAGTCATCCTTATCTGTCTGGAAACTGGCATCTGTATACCCACGTATTACCAAATCTCCTTCTCCATATATTAGGAACACATCCTTAGTTCTTCTTAAGTACTTAAGGATTGTCTTAACAGCCGCCCAGTGATCCATTCCTGGATCCGATTGGTATCTGCTTGTGACGCTCAAAGCATACGATACATCAGGCCTAGTACATAACATAGCATACATGATAGATCCTATCGCGGATGCATAGGGAATCTTATTCATGCAAATCCTCTCGTCTTCTGTGCGCGGACACATAGACTTCGAAAGGTTGATCCCATGCCTAATGGGAAGGTAACCTTTCTTGGATTCCGACATGCTAAACCTTTTTAGCACTCGGTCTATATATGTAGACTGCAAAAGACCGAGCAACCGTTTTGATCTATCTCTATAGATTCTAATCCCAAGGATATAGGTTGCTTCTCCCAGGTCTTTCATGGAGAAAGTTTTGGATAACCAAATTTTAACTGTCTGTAAGACTGAAATATCGTTTCCTATAAGTAAGATGTCGTCGACATATAATACTAGGAATACGACTGCACTCCCACTAACTTTCTTGTACACACAGGGTTCGTCAGGATTTTGTGAGAAATCAAACTTTTTGATTGTCTCATCAAAACGGATGTTCCAGCTCCTAGATGCTTGCTTCAGTCCATATATGGATCGTCGAAGCTTACATACCTTGGTTTTATCAACCGATGTGAAACCTTCAGGCTGTATCATGTATACGTCCTCAAGCAGGTTTCCGTTAAGGAAAGCCGTTTTCACATCCATTTGCCAAATCTCATAATCATAATGAGCTGCTATGGCTAGGAGCATCCGAATGGATTTAAGCATAGCTACTGGCGAATAGGTTTCGTCATAATCAATTCCTTGTTTCTGACGATATCCTTTTGCCACTAATCTAGCCTTAAAGGTAACAACATTACCTTCCATGTCGGTTTTCTTCTTGAAAACCCACTTGCACCCTATGGGTTTAATCCCTTCAGGTGGGTTAACCAAGTCCCATACTTGATTTTCGTACATGGAATCCATTTCCGACTTCATGGCTTCAAGCCATTTGTCCCTCTCTGAATTTTTCAGAACATCTTCATAACTGATAGGTTCGTCATCGCCAATGAGCAACACGTCGTTTGATTCACTTACGAGAAATCCGTATCTCTCTGGAATGTTGCGTGTCCTATCAGACCTACGAAGAGGTGGTGTAGTTTTAGGTTCAACTGATAGCTCATCATTATGAATTATCGGTTGTGGGCCTAGACTCGGTGTCTCTGTAATGTCTATTGGAGTTTCTTGAACTTCATCAAGTTCAAAGCCACTCCCACTGTTTTCTTGAAAAAGAAATTCTTTTTCTAGAAATACAGCATGCCTTGAAACAAACACCTTTTGTTCCAAGGGATGATAGAATTGGTAACCCTTCGTTTCCTTAGGGTATCCAATAAATAGACATTTATCAGACTTAGCATCCAATTTGTCTGATACAACCCGCTTCACGTAAGCAGGACAACCCCATATCTTAAGGTGAGTTAAGTGAGGTTTCTTACTATTCCAAATCTCATATGGAGTAGTAGAGACTACCTTGGTCGGGACTCTGTTTAATAAATAAACAGCTGTCTTAAGTGCATAACCCCAAAAGGATTTTGGAAGAGTTGCATGATTCATCATCGACCTAACCATGTCCATCAAGGTTTGGTTGCGCCTCTCAGATACACCATTATGCTGTGGTGTATATGGCGGAGTCCATTGGGATAATATCCCATTGTCCCTTAGATAATCTTGAAACTCTTGACTTAAGTATTCACCACCCCGATCGGATCGAAGTATTTTAATACTTTTGCCAAGCTGTTTCTCTACTTCATTTCTGAACTCTTTGAATTTATCAAAAGCTTCAGATTTGTGTTTCATCAAGAACACATACCCGAATCGTGAGTGATCATTGATAAAGGTGATGAAGTAGCTATAGCCTCCTTGTGCAAGAGTTGACATTGGTCCACATACATCAGTATGTATTAGACCAAGCAATTCTCCCACTGGATTACCTTTTCCGGTAAAGGGTAATTTGGTCATCTTGCCTTTTAAGCACGATTCGCATGTATCAAATGAATCGGGTTCAAATGATTCCAAAATTCCACATCGGTGCAATTCGGTCATGCGTTTCTTACTTACATGGCCAAGACGGCAATGCCAAGTGTAGGAGTCTATTCGATTATCTATTCGAACACGTTTGTTGCTAACTTCGATATTGAAAACGTCACTGGATAAATCTAACGTGTAGATGCCATTGCACAAAGTTCCATTCCATAAAGAACACCATTTAAAGTTATGTAACAACAATTGTTACTAAAAGTCAAATGATAACCTTTTTCATTCAAACATGAAATAGATACAATGTTCTTTATTAACGAAGGAACGAAATAACAATTATCCAGTTCTAAGATACGTCCAGTCGGGAGCTTTAGCAAGTATGTTCCGATGACAACAGCAGCAATCTTTGCTCCATTTCCAACTCGCAAATCTGCTTCTCCCTTGACGAGTCTTCTTCTATTCCTTAGCCCCTGTATGTCATTACATATATGTGAGCTACACCCAGTATCAAGTACCCAGGTATTTGAGGAAATAGAGTGACATTCAATAACGAAGATACTTGAAGAGGATGGGGNATGAGAAAAGAAAAGAGAAGATAAAGATAAGAAAAGAAAAGGCCAAGGCCTTAAGAAATCCCCAAAAGTCAAGACTTAGGGATTTTTAGCACGCAAGGTGCTCGAGAAAATGCCAAGGCATTTACAGATAAGAAAGAAAAGAAAGAAAAGCTATTTTATTTTCTAAGGCCAGTACCCGGCGTCCAAGGGCGTCGTTAAAGAAATCCAGGTGTCCAATTCCAAGGTCTTGGCCCTGGTAGACCAAGGTCTGCTCTATTAGGATTGGTGGCTCGCTACCCCAACCTTTTAGGGAACGCGCATCAGATGGTACTTACGTCTTCAGTGGATCCAAGTGATTATTATTTTCAAGTATATTCTTTAGCAAAGTTTCTAAAGTTTAAAGAGTTTTCAAAAAAGTTAAAGAATAGCTAAAGTTTCAAGTTGAGCCAAGAAAAGTAAATTGAGATTTATTATTGCTTGAGTATGCATGTTTTGAGTTATACATGTTCTTAGTTTTCTTTCAAGCATATTAGTATCTCATATGATGATCAGTTTGATCTAGAAGCATGTTTGCATATTTCGAGATTTTGTGAGCTAGATAGTACTTACTAAGCTTTATGCTTATAGATGCATTTCCTCTTATTGCAGATAAAGGTAAAGGCAAGCAATTCTGAAGGAAGACGACGAGGCGGTGCTGAGTAGAGTGTGTGTGGTGGCTGATTATGGAGAGATCCTTGAGACGAGACAATTTAGTTATTTGAATTACAATGTTTTAGTTCATTCAAATTCCAAGTTATTGCTTTATGGAGTTTAGCGAACATTTAAGCTTTGGATAGTTTTACATGCTCAATTTCTTAGAGTAAAGATTCCATGTCATTTCATTTAGCATACATATCCTTATGATTGCATTGGATGAGTAGAAGTGTGAGTAGTTAGGAATATTGATACATAGTTGGATATATTGATGCATGTGCCAAGATAGTACTAGTTCTCCTTTGAATCAAGTATTTATTGCTTAAATATGTTTAGAAAAGTTGCATTCACATTTCATAATGCTTTAGCAAGGTTATAGAACATGTATTTGGTGTTATGAATGCATAGGAGTCAAGATTGGTACAAACTCTAAGGTTAAAGTTCATATAAACTTGAATAGCTTATTTAATTCCGCAAAAGTCCTAATTCCAAGTTTATGGATTTGTTTTGATTGGCTAAATAGTTTAGAAAACTGGTATAGAGTATAGAAATGGTGTCATGATTTTGTATGGCTCGAAAGTATAGGTTTGGTGGAGTTTTGAAACAAGCTTCGAATCTGAATTTTCAGATTTCAGGCGTGCCAGTCGACTGGTTCAGAACCAGTCGACTGCCCTATCGAACAGTAGCTTCTGTCCGATACACCAGTCGACTGCCAAGAGGCCAGTCGACTGGTGCCGCGCCCAGGAAATTTCTGTGGCCGATACCAGTCGACTGGTCAGATAGCAGTCGACTGGTACCATTGCAGAAAAGCCCTATAGATGTAAAGAAGTGTGCCATGGTATCATGCATGACTATTAGAGTTAGTATATCATAGATAGATTTAAATTGAGAAGGAAAAAAAAAGATTTTCGCATTTCTAGTCGTGCATTAAAGTCAAGAAGTAGATAGAAGTAACGATCCGTCTGAAGCAGAGAAGGCGGGTCGCTACAAGAACTGCCTTTTGATCCTGCTTTACAGAAGGATCTACAGTCCTCAGCAGGTTGACTAACTCAGGAATGGTAGTTTCCAGCTTGTTCATCCGATAATTCATCACAAATTGCGAATAACTTTTGGGCAAACAACTCAGAATTAAGTCAATACTTAGTTCATGATCCATTGCAAAATCGAGTGTGTTCAGTCACTCAATGTACCCCAACATCTTTAGCACAAACTACGAGGCAGAAGTGTCTTCTTGCATCTTAGTTGTGAAGAGGAGTCTGGAGACTTCGAACCTTTCGGATCTCGCCTGCTCTTCAAACAACTCATTAAGATGGAAGATGATGGTATAAGCATCCATATGCTCATGCTGCTTTTGCAGCTCAGGTACCATAGATGCTAGCATGATGCAACTTGCAAGTTCAGAATCGGTCACATGTTTCTGATAGGCCACCAATTGGTCTGGAGTTGCATCTGCTGGAGGATTTGAGGGAAGTAGAACTTCAAGGACATAAGCAATCTTCTCTGCCTTGAGGACTATCCTTAGGTTTCGAAGCCAGTCCATGAAGTTAGGCCCAGTTAATTTGTTGATGTCCAAGATGGAACGCAAATTCAGAGAAGACATGATCGAGTGATTAACCTAGAAATACAAATTGAGATTATGTGAGAAGATTTATTAAAGAATGTATCATCATACATAAATTAAATCCTATTTATTTTACGAATTGAGTCACCCTTATTATCAATTCGGGAGATCGTAGGAACATCTCCAAATAGGTTGATATCCAACCATAGATAAGAACAACCATGGCTGTGGCCATCAAGTTCTTCTTAGCTATGAAGGTAGGTAATTATACCGATTACACATCACATATATGTAACTATCACATTATGCTATCAACTAATTGAATGTTTGCATAAAACATTGGGTTGTTAACTCATTAACAAATATGTATCATTATACATAGCACCCAACTGCACCTCTCTTTACATCGACCTTGGCTGTGGCACAACAAATCGATGCTCCAAGCTTAAGGCTGACCCATTAATCAAGAAATAGTTTTAACATGGTTGGAGCTCATTCAACCGCTTAGTCAGGCTTGGATGTGTCCAACAACCAAAACTAATGATTGACCTCTGACTCGAACTATATTATTTATAAACTAATTCCATGGTTTGAACATGTTGAGGTTCAAGTCGGGCATGGATGTGTCCATCAACCCAAGCGAGAAACAAAACTCCGATTCTAACCATATTAATGGAAGGTGTAGGCCTTAATATTTTGTAAGGGGTTTTGAGTCTCATTCTTTCTTTTCTAAGCACATTCATGACATAGAATTATGTCATGACTAACGATTTCCTTAATTAAGTATGTATGTGACTTAAGTTATCAAGTCTCATTAATTGAATTAGGAACCAGATTTCCTAATTCCAATTTTATACTTAATTAAAGGAATTGTTTTGGGTAACAATTTCCTAAATTGTCATAATTAATTTCGGAAATAATATGTTCAAGACTTTGATTTCTCTAAATCAAATCTTATTAAATTAAGAGACAAATCCCTTAATTCAACCACATATTATTTTCATGAAAATCTCATTTAAGAAACTCTATAGGAAACCATTTTTCTAATTAATTTTGGAGACAACAATATGTAAGAGCATCACCTCTTAAACATATTTTATTCATGGATTTAATTAATTACAACAAATTGTTTTCTAAGGGTGGCTCCCCGAGGCTCAGATACCCAAAGAAAAGTAATGTGTTGTAAATCCAATTGGACGGCTCCCCGAGGCTCAATCCAATCAAACATGACAATTTCAATTAAAAATTGGGAAATTAAATTACAACAACTAACTTTAAATTGGACGGCTCCCTGAGGCTCAATCCAAAATAAAGAATTTTGTTGTCAATTTAAAAATCAATTCAAATTTAATTGTCAATTAACTATCCATGAATTTGTCTAGACTTTGTTAAAAGAAAGTGCCCAAAATTGCGAGATTTCGAAAATTGATTTTCAGAATAATTGTAAGTTTCCGGTACAAAGAAAACTTACATATTTCCAAAATTGAAAATTTTCTAAAATAGAAAAATTTCCAAAATTGGAAAGTTTCCAAAGATGGGAAGTTTCGAAATTATTATAAAATTTCAGAAAATAGAAAATTTCAAACGTTTGCGAAATTTCATGAGGATTTCCAAACTTTGAAATTCCTAAATCTAAAATTTATTATAATTCGAAAGTTTCCACAATTGAAAAATTTTTTTCCGAAATTGAGATCATGACAAAGTTTTCCACAAAACAATTATATGATTAAGTCGAACACTAACCGGCTCTGATACCACTGTTGGGACCGGGTGCATGTCGACAAGGATATGAGTTCGTAAAATTTTAAATTTTTACGTGCAGCGGAAGAATTTGCATAAAATAATTTTCCAAATTATTTTAACTTCGTATCTAGTATGCAATCTTATGGTGTGTTGACATAATCATAAAATAAAACATTGCAGAAAAAGTAAACTAATTTACTTTGTACCTCGCGTAACTCGAAGTAAGGGACGAGATCCAACCGTAGCGTCCCTTGGAAGCTTCGCCTCTATTCGCGTCCACGCCGAGTTCTCTTCGGGATGACTTCGCAAAGTCACGAGTTTTGTGCCGACAAGAACTACTAGATTCTCGGAAGGCACAACTAGAAAAACAAGAGAAGAAATAGGAAAGAGTGGAAACTAACCAACAAAGAAACGGAATCGAATTCCGAGAAGAGAGGAGTCGCTATCCGCTTCTTCTTCTTCTTGTTTGGTTTCTCCTTCTTGTTGAAGCTCACGGCAACTCACCCTTGGGAGGGAGGTGCTTCAGCCCTAGGTCCTCAAGAGGGCGCCGGCCCTAATTGGCCAAGAGGGCGCCGGCCCTAGGTGGGGAAAGGAAAAGAGAGAAGAGAATTAAGAGAGAGAGAGAGGGAGCTCTTCACAATTAGATTAGTTGATTGGTTAGGAATAAGGGCTTGCCTTTGGTTCCTTTATATAGTAGCAACTCCTTTGCTAAGTCTCCCTCTTTACAGAATTAACGGAATTAACGGAATTAGTTATAAGAAATTTATCTTATAAATTCTCTTATTAATTATTCCGTTTAAGCCAAGTTTTATTATAACTAACTTTATAATAAAACTAATTAGTTATCATAAGAAATTTATCCTATAAATTCTCTTATGAATTTTATTCCGTTTAAACCAAGTTTTATTATAACTAATTTTATAATAAAACTAATTAGTTATCATAATAAATTTATCCTATAAATTCTCTTATGAATTTTATTATAACTAACTTTATAATAAAACTAATTCTTCTCTTCTCTTTAAATTATGGAATAAATTTTTATAAGAAATTTATAAAAACTTTCTTATTATGGAAAAATCAATTCATAATTGATTTTATAAAATTAAAATAAACCAATTCATGGATTATTTTAATCTTCCATAAAAGAATAAATTTCTATAAATTTATTTATATAAATTTCTTTATACAAATTTATTTATCCATAATTTATAAAATAAATCGTACTAGATTTATTTTATTAATTAAACCAAAATTAATTGATTTTCTCCTCTTTATTGGCCGGCCACCAAAGGGGGGTTTGGCACCCTCTTTGGCCGGCCAAACCAACCAGGACCGCCGCGAATTAAACTCATTTAATTCGCCCAAAAAGCCTTCAAAAGACTTAGCCATTTTTAGCTTCCATTGCGCCTCTGACTAACTCAGATTCGACTTATTTCTCTTGATCGGAAAAATCTAATTTTCAACTCGTTTTAAATCCCTCGGATTACTCGTAGTGCGTGTGACTAAATAGGCTTTCGATTTATGTTGGCCGTCTTTAATTAACTAATTATAGAACGATCATGAGTGGCACCTAGTAGTACATCATGATCCCCAATTAATCGAAAGATCAACGGTTTGACCCCAGAAGAAATTATTCTAAAACCCTTCAGCAGCTCTAATGAATCGTGCCTCATTCCCTTCACCACCTTATACCCACTTGGTTCAGGACACGGTCTATGGTGTCAGTCCCCACTAGGCTGACTACGTCACACCTAGCCCAAGTAGTGTCTTTCTCGTCCTTTGGATTTCTAATTACTCTCATGTATTTTAGAGACTCTCACTCTAAACATGATATACTCTGGCCAGAGGTTTTTGAGTAACAATCCGACGATAGGCCTGGGTATACATCTCCTCGCAAGGAGTGGTGAATCCTTTGTAGGCTGTTCAAACATCTTCGGGCATTTTGGCTTATACCCAATCATCCTGGGTCCACACCTCCTTGGAGATGCTTGCTTAAGATGTTAAAGTATAAGTCTCCATGACCAAGATGACTTGAACACCGCAAGTCAAAGGAACATCGCACTTAAGCCGCAGTAAGAACTTCATTGACATTTCTATAGATAGATTCCATATGAAGTCTTACAGCTAGTCACTCCAATGAACTAGTTCCCTTAACTAGCATCTATGTTTATCTTCGGACATCCCAATGTCCCCAGCCAGTGAGAATCAGCTGATTAGAGAATAACCCATGCTAGTCTCAACAGAATTGATAGTGTCCGTTTTTATCAATTCATCGACTAGGGATATTTTCAATACTTCACATTTGCGCATTTAGAGATAATCACTAGTTGTGATCTCATCACAAATTCTCTTATGCTGTGAGTTGTATTGCGGACATTCAGTAGATGAGTTTAAGATCTCAATCAAATACACAAGCATGTATACTCAAATAGTGAATTATCATTTATTAATATAAATGTTTTACAATCATAAGGCGATTGCCTTAGGGTACTTCTCTCATATCACTAACAAGTTGTTGTCTAACAAGCTTCTTGAGTGTACAGGAAAAGCCATAGCGAAGGAATGCTAGGCACTGGCGAAGGACTGCCAGACAGGAAAAGCCCTAGCGAAGGAGTGCTAGGCACTGGCGAAGGACTGCCAGACAGGAGAAGCCCTAGCAAAGGACTGCTAGGCTGGCAAAGGACTGCCAGAAGAAAAGACCTAGCGAAGGGCAGCTAGGCACCAAGCGAAGGGCAGCTTGGTAACTCAAGACCTGGCGAAGGACTGCCGGGCAAAAGTCCAACTGGAGGATCCGGTTGGCACCAGGTAAACTCTCCCGAGATGAGTAGGTGAGGACGCGTTCCCCTTGAGGGAACATTAGGCGTCGGTTCGACCTAGGGCTCCATTTTGGAGACCAAAGTCAGAACCAAGACAGCTAAGGCTGTATAAATAATATTGTTATTTGGACTAACCCTGGATGCAGGATCGAAGGACTGAGTATCTGCAGCTCAGAGAGCCTCAAAGGAGTGAGGCAGAAGCTGAGCAGGGCGCCCCGCCGAAGTCCTCAACGCGCTTCGCCCCGCTTGTCGCGGGCGCCCCGCGTGTCTCGGGCGCCCCCACTGCCAGCTGCCGAAGTCCTCAACGCGCTTCGCCCCGCGTGTCTCGGGCGCCCCCACTGCCAGCTGCCGAAGCGCATCCCCGCGAAGCTGAGGAGATGAGGTTTTGACCGGTCAAACCGGGCGCCCCGAGTCTTCCGGGCGCCCCGGTCAAACCGGATCCCGAGGATAAGGGGATCAGACGGCGACCGAGCTACAACCGGATCTGCTGCCACGTGGGGGGCGCCCCCGTCGACCAGGGCGCCCCTAGGCCCTATATAAAGGGCCCTCGACCTCCTTCTTCAGAGCATCAATTACTACGACGCTTCCACGCTCTTCTGCTTCGACGACACGCTCCAGAACTCTTCCAACTCGAGCTGACGACGTCCTGCTGCTCCAACACTTCGATCTACACCGGACGTCGGTAACGAAGAGCTTAATTAAGTTTACTAGACTAAATCTGTAATACTTTTTATTGTAAGCTTTCTCGAACGTATAGAATTGCCCGCAGAAAATGGTCAACGACCGTGGGCCTTGGAGTAGGAGTCGACACAGGCTCCGAACCAAGTAAAACGACCTTGTTAGCATTGCTTTTGTGTCTTATTTCCGCTGCGCACTTACTCTTTTTAAATCCGAACGATTTGCGACATTCACCCCCCCCTCTCTCGCATTTCTCGATCCAACATTTATTCCTTACAATTTTCCTTTGTCATCCAGTTTATTCCTGAAAACCCACTTAGTATCTATCACAGTCTTACCTTCTGGTTTTGGTACTATGTCCCAGATTTGATTTCTCTCAAATTGGGCTAACTCTTCCTGTATAGCTATAATCTAGTCTAGGTCAGGTAATGCTTCTTCTATTGTATTGGGTTCAATCTTAAATCAAGGTGACCTGGCTTAGGTTTCTATAGAATGATCTTGTTCTAACACCTAAAGTTAGGTCACCTAAGATTTGGTCAGTTGGATGATTTGACCTAGTCCTAGAAAATGGTTCAGGTTGTTAGGTTCAAGTTCAACTGTTTGATTTGGTTCAATTACGGGTTCAATGGTTTGATTCGAATTTGGTTCAAATATTAATTCTCTTTCTTCTAGGTCTTGGTCCGAACTGTTTGAGCTTGGTTGATTGGTTAAGTCGGGTGAGTTGATTAAATTAGTTGGTGTTGTTACTATTTCTTCATCAAATATTACATTTGCAGTTTCATCAATTCTAAAGGTATGTTTGTTATAGACTCTATATGCTATACTTCTGGTTGAGTACCCTACAAAAATCCCTGGAGTTGATTTTGATTGAAATTTTCCTAAGTAGTCTTTAATATTTAGAATATGTACTTTACACCAAAAAACTTTTAAACATTATAAATTAGGTAGTTTGTGATAATAAATTTCATAGGAGATTTTATTATGTCTTTTATTTATTATGACTCTATTTTGGATGTAACAGACTGTGTTTATTGCTTCTGTCCAAAATTGATTAGATAGATTATACTCGTTAAGCATAGTCCTAGCAGCTTCTTGAAGGGTCTTATTCTTTCTTTCAACTATCCTATTTTATTGGGGGGAGGGTTCTAGGGCAAGAAAATTAATGGATATATCCATTAATTTTATAGAATTTATTAAATTTTAGATTTTCAAATTCTCCCCCATAGTTACTTCTAATTCTTTTGATTTTTGTATCTTTTTCATTTTCAAGTACTTCTAATTCTTTTGATTTTTATATCTTTTTCATTTTGCATTTTCAAGTATTTACATAAAGTATTAAATGGTAGATCGATCGTGTCCGCTAGAGGGGGGTGAATAGCGTTTTTCAAATCCCTTTTCTTCCTACACAGTTAGATGCATAGCGGAATATTATACAATAAAAACAATAAACAAACACTAACCAATGCTAACACGGAAGATGTACTTGGTATCCACCCCGAACGGGTGACTAATCCAAGAATCCATCGGTGGATCAATCCCCGGATAACCTCTGGCTAGCCCTCGTCGCTCCTTGTGGGTGGAGAAACCTCACCACAACACCTTTTGAAGACTTGAGCACAAAAACTACTATCTTGCCTTTAACCAAGACAATATTCGTTAAGAATCTCAGCCACCACGAAGTCCTTTTTAAATAGGACTCGGGCTGAAACCCTCGCTACCAGTCGACTGCCCCCAGTGCAGTCGACTGGTGCCACTGAAATTCGACCGTTGCACTCCAACATTCGAATTCTCAGCCAACTCACCAGCCACCTACCAGTGGACTTTCCCTAGGACAGTCGACTGGTCCCAGGGCTGAGACCTTTCTGTGAGTTCCATCAGTCGACTGGTCTACTCACCCACCTAAGGTTACCCATCCTGAGTGCATTCCACTCAGCACTCAAACCCTAGGATTTCCCGAGTACAATCACACAACGCTCGTACCCTCACGACTCGACTGACTCCTCATCTGCAGCCTCGACTATCGCCTTCGCGCCCTCTTCATCTTCGACTCCCGTCCCTCGGATGCACGCAAGCCTCCAGCTTGCCTCCATGCCATCCTTCACGCATGCCTCG
Source organism: Boesenbergia rotunda (assembly GCA_024364735.1). Classification (NCBI taxonomy): domain Eukaryota; kingdom Viridiplantae; phylum Streptophyta; class Magnoliopsida; order Zingiberales; family Zingiberaceae; genus Boesenbergia; species Boesenbergia rotunda. The sequence continues at coordinate 815,997 of JAGFNQ010000297.1, read as the reverse complement.
AAGTCCGCGCCCCTCAGCTCATCGTCCCTGCTCCATCAAGGCCCCTTGGGTGCACACTGTTGGAACTTGGATGGCTAGAGAGGAGGGGTTAATGTAGCCAGACACCGAAACTTAGCACTTTTCATATTTTCTGCACCTCAAGGATTGGTAGCACAGCGAAAACACAAGAAAATAGAGTTACAGAAAACTAAACCCTAAACTAAGCACAAACACAAAAATGCTAACAAGAGGGTTTACAAGGTTCGGGGATAACTTGCCCCTACTCCTTGGCGTGCCCGTAAGGTGGGCGATCCCTTGATCGTCGGCAGATCAAGCCCGAAAAATCCGGATAGTAAGCAACCTTCTTCTCGGTGGAGTAACCTCTCCACAGCATTTCAAGATGATGAAGTATAAAGTACAGGAAACACAAGAATGATCTTACTTAGCACCTAGAACCACAAGAACACAAGCAAGCTTCTCCCGAGCTCCACTCAGCGCAGATCTCACGCAAGAACTCCCTTCTTCGTGTCTTCTCGCTGATGGACTCAAGCTCCTTGTTTCTTCTTCCAAGTGACCAAGTAACAGACGGTTGCTCAAGATAGTAGAGTAATCGCAAGTGTAGAGAAAAGCTTTAGATGATGGAGAACTGATAGCGCAGCAAGCCCTCTCACAAGAAGTCTGTTTGGCAAAAAGAACTACTCAGCTCTACTCCGCTACCCAGCTTAACCAGCTTCCATCGCCAGGTCAACCATTCCTCTACAGCAGCTCCCAGCTGCTCTCCTGCAACAGCCAACTATCCCTGACCTCTTCTAAACTCACTGAATCCCTTCCAGTCGAGCCCCAGGTCATCAGCTCCTCAGCCGTTGCAGCTCACTCCAGAGAACGTTGCAACTTGCTGAAACAAACAGCCAAAACTGCTGTAGTGAAAACCTTCTTTTGACTTCCCTTGGATGATCCCTGAGTCACCTGTACAATTAGCAACACATTAGGGCAGGAAATCAACAGAAGCTCAAAGCATCAGAACATATCAGTAGAGTATCAGTGGTGATCAGAAGTGTTCAGAGCGCGATCAGAACGCATGATAGCGCGTTTGAATTAAAGTGATCGGTCACCGGACTGATCAGAGAGTCTCCTGATCGGTCACCAGACCGATCAGGGTGGGATCAAACCGATCAGGCTCCATCCTGATCGGTCCCCAACGCTCAATCAAAAATCGTGATTTCTCCGAGACCGATCACCAGACCGATTCCAGGTTGTGGATCGGTCACCTGACCGATCCACCCCTTTGCAGGGTGATTTCTTAGCTTCGCAGTCCAACCCTCCTGATCGGTCACCAGACCGATCAGGGCATGCTCAGACCGATCAGGCTCCGTCCTGATCGGTCATAGTGAGGAACGCGCGACACTTGATCGTTTACTAGACCGATCTGAACAGTATCTCTAATCAGTCATTGGATACTGATCGGTCACTGGACCGATCAGGAGTCAATCAGTAGCCCAACAAGGTCACTGAGTGCTCCCTGTTCGGTCACCAGACCGATCCACGAAGGAGCACCGTGCCAACTTCCCTGATCGGTCACCAGACCGATCCAGGCAAGCCCAAATGCACTCCAAGTCACAAGAACAAGCCTCCGGCCCATCTCTGACTCGTGTCATGCCCAGCTTCACTCACTGAGACTTTAACCTAGCCCTCCAAGCTAGGACCTGGCTTCAGTCACCAGGGTTTCAGTCACCCGGCTTCACTCATCGGGACCCGGCTTCACTCACCAGGACCTGGCTTCACTCACCGGGACCCGGCTTCACTCACCGGGACCCGGCTTCACTCACCAGGATTTCATCCAACCTAGCCCTCCAGGCTAGGACCTGGCTTCACTCACCAAGATTTCAGTCACCCGGCTTCACTCACCGGGACGCGACTTCACTCACCGAGATTTCATCCAACCTAGCCCTCCAGGCTAGGACCTGGCTTCACTCACCAGGGTTTCATCAAACCTAGCCCTCCAGGCTAGGACCTGGCTTCACTCACCAAGGTTTTATCAAACCTAGCCCTCCAGGCTAGGACCTGGCTTCACTCACCAGGGTTTCAGTCACCCGGCTTCACTCACTGGGACCCGGCTTCACTCACCGAAATTTCATCCAACCTAGCCCTCCAGGCTAGGACCTAGCTTCACTCACCACGGTTTCATCAACCTAGCCCTCCAGGCTAGGACCTGACCCTCCAAGTCAGGACTTTTTCACACCTAACCCTCCAGGTTAGGACTTTTCCACACCTAGCCCTCCAAGTTAGGACTTTTCACACCTAGCCCTCCAAGCTAGGACTTTTCACACCTAGCCCTCCAAGCTAGGACTTTTCACACATAGCCCTTCAAGCTAGGACTTTTTCACACCTAACCCTCCAAGTTAGGACTTTTCACATGCCAGCCTGCGATCTCCCATTCCACCTGGACTTAATCCGAATTCAACCAAACTTGAATCAAACTTAAATCGGTGTCAACACCAAAACAATAATCAGGGTCAGACTGCATCAACAATCTCCCCCTTTTTGTTGTTTGACAACTCGATTTAAGTTTAGGCATTAATGATCAATTGAAGGCAGTTCAATTATCGTAAGGGAATCAAAATCCTCCCCCTACAATAACCCTAAACTTAATCAACCATTCTCTCCCTCTTTGTCAAACATCGAAAAGGGTATGATTATTAAGTTTAAACATACCTCCCCCTCGAACCAAGGGTCTCTCCTCAAACCCAAAATAATCAAGGTATAATTTTGGAATTGCACATGAGAGACATATACCATAAATGTATCATGACAACAATGTATATGCATCATATGACAATAAGTGTGGATTGTACATGAAAACATATACAGAATTATATCATGGTCAAAACATGTATATGTTTCATATGACAGGTAAGGAATGCATCTGTATCTGACATATAGTCCTGATTGGTCTCCATGACCGATCAGGTACGTTGATAATTTGATACAGAAATATTTCTGATTAGTCTGAGGACCGATCAGATTTCAGAAAAATTTCTAAAAACCCTGATACGTTCCTGATCAGACTGCATTGACAATTTACATTCCATAACAGAGGTGTAGACTCTATTAGTATTCATCATTTCAGAAAAATTTCCGAAACACGACATTAAGAACAAGAGTCATGACTCAACAAACCCTTTCTTATGAATTTGAATTCCCAACATAGGTTTGTATCAAATCAGTATTAGGCTTGTTTCACATATGATCATCCAAACCTCATTGCAACACTTGATATTTCAGAAAAATTTTCGAGAATCAATGGTCTTTAAAATTCCTTAGAAATGAATCTGTATTCACTTAGTACCAGGTTTGTACTAATGAATGATCAAGTATGGTCATGTTCTTGGAATAATCAAATTTGTATCAGATTTGTTTGTGGTATGATCATTAAACTGATACAATTCGACGAGAGGAGTTCGGACTGAGGAGTAATCTGATACCTCTGATCAGCATTGATCTGATTGGTCATCAGACCGATCAGAGTGATCCCTGATCGGTCACCAGACCGATCAGGGTGAGTCTTGATCGGTCGGTGGACCGATCAGGTTTGATACAGAAGGTTGTCTCAGTTCCAGATTTCATAAATGAGATTTCAGAGATCTGAACCCAGGTTTGGTTCAACTCTCAACCACTCCTAAACCCTAATTCACTCAGATTCAATCCCATTGATCCTAAAGGATTTCTCTTAACCAAAAGTATTTTCCCACAAAGAAAAATATCATGGAAAAAGTTGTTTAAACATATTTAAAAACAAGCATGTTCAAATTTGTTTAAGATATGTATTAAGTCCATAATCCCTAAACTTGTCTATCAGGTTTGTATCAGAATGTTTCTAGTATGATCTAAGCATGAACTTGAGTTTCAAAAATAAGTTTATATCAAGGCATGATCAAATTTCATGATACAAAAAATATGATCAAATTTTCAAAACACACTTGTATCAAATTAGTATCAAGTATGTATCAATCAGTTTTGATAATTCAATTCATATCAGACATAAACAACTAAGTCATACAATTTTAAGCTCATGTTCTTTGTCTAATGACGTATTGTGAGATTTGCATAGTGATCATCACAAACTATGTGTTCTTCATGTTGGCATAATACATTCATACAAGAGAATCATGGCATATTCAATTGAGTTCATCCTCCAAAATATTAGGAAAGACTTAAGTCTAAGATATTGCAAAGATAAACATCAATTTGATATTGTGGCTAACTCCTAGATTTACAGTGAACTATAGAGTTCAAACCTAAGCAATCTATGATAAAATAAGTTATGTGTCAACCTAAGTCATTCATGCAATATATATATATATAATTTTTTTCAAAACTTGTAGATTTATTTTGAAGCATGGATATACTATCATTCATTGCATGAAAATTTTCTTACTGCTCAAGTGAAATTTCATAACTCACTAGCCAAGAGATCATAGTGTTATAAGAACTAAAACAATAGAGATCAAAGCATTTAAGTTGATTTTCCATAACCAATCATGTGAATTGGAGGAAACGGTAAGCACATTCCTAGCTAGGAATGACTATGAGTTTGGAGCACCAAATATCAACCACCCATATTGATAGATGCTCCCCCTCAACCTAAGCTATACAATTTGAAATATGGAAGTTTTAGGTACCCAAATCTTGGGACCTAAACCATCTACAATTAATGACTTTGGCACCCATGCCTTAGTCAATTTCTTCCTAACCTTTTGAACCCTAGAATTATTTGATGATCTAAAGTGGGTTCTAGACATTAAGGATTTAAAGGTTGGTTCCTTAGGTCGGTAACCTATACCGGCCTTGTTGTAAACCGCCCTTTGAGAGTTTAAGATCATGTCTAGGGTTTTAGAACTAGTTGAGAATTTCTCAAGAATAATCTTGAGATTTTCAATTTCACCCTTCAAGATCTTGTTCTCATTCTCAAGAGATTCATTATGGAAGTCATTAATATCCTCAACCTTAGAGGATTTTAATTCTTTTACTTCCAACATCAATGACTTAACTTTATTCTTAGATTTCTTTAACAATTTGGTTAAACATGCGATAGCTCTATAGCACTTATCTAACTTGGGAGTGATTATCTCTTCATCATCCGAAGATGATGAAGGCGCGGTTGAGGAGCTACTTGATTCATCATCACTTTCCTCCTTTGACTCCTCTAGTGCCATGAAAGCAAAGTGATGGGTGTGCTTCTCCTCCTTTCCTGCCACAAAAGCAACCCCTTTCTCTTCGGAGCCTTGGTTAGAGATCTCATGTAATTCCATTTCACAAAATATATCTTCTAACTTAACTAAGGAAAGATCCTTGGAAACCTTGTAGGCATCCACCATGGATGACCACAAAGTATTCATTGGAAAAGCTTTTAGAACAAACCTTACTAGATCCCGGTTTTCTACCTTTTCATTGATTGAATATAAATCGTTGAGGATCTCTTTGAATCTTCCATGGAGTTCACTTACCTTTTTATTTTCTTCCATGGACAGATTCTGGAGTTGACTGTGAAGGAGGTCCTTCTTGGCTATTATTGAGTCCCGGGTGCCCTCATGGAGTTCGATAAGCTTATTCCAAAGGTCCTTTGCACTTGTGAAGGGACCAACCTTGATTAGCTGCTCTTTGTTCATCCCACATTGCAAGGTGACAACAGCTTTGGCATTGACTTCCCCCCTTTTGATTTGCTCAGCCGACCACATGGAGAAGTCAAGATCTTTTCCCTCAATATCCTTTGGAGGAGAGAAACCCTCCTTCACTGAGAACCACAGGCTGATGTTTGTCTTCAAATAAAACTCCATCCTTGACCTCCAATATGGAAAATCAGTGTCGTCAAGGAATGGAGGTCTATTTGTGTTGTAGCCTTCTCCTCCCATAGCCATCTTGTTGTAAGCTCTCGTTTGTTAATCCGCTTGTACAGAGCCCCAAGCTCTGATACCACTTGTTGGAACTTGGATGACTAGAGGGGGGGGTGAATGTAGTCAGACACCAAAACTTTAACACTTTTCAAATTTTCTGCACCTCAAGGATTAGTAGCATAGCGTAAACACAAGAAAACATAGTTGCAGAAAACTAAACCCTAAACTAAGCACAAACACAAAAACGCTAACAAGAGGGTTTACAAGGTTCGGGGATAATATGCCCCTACTCCTTGGCGTGTCCGTAAGGTGGGTGATCCCTTTATCATTGACAGATCAAGCCTCAGAAAATACGGATAGTAAGCAACCTCCTTCTCGGTGGAGTAACCTCTCCACAGCATTTCAAGATGATGAAGTATAAAGTACAGGAAACACAAGAAGAATCTTACTTAGCACCTAGAACCACAAGAACACAAGCAAGCTTCTCCCGAGCTCCACTCAGCGCAGATCTCACGCAAGAACTCCGTTCTTCGTGTCTTCTCGCTGATGGACTCAAGCTCCTTGTTTCTTCTTCCAAGTGACCAAGTAACAGACGGTTGCTCAAGACAGTAGAGTAATCGCAAGTGTAGAGCAAAGCTTTCGATGATGGAGAATTGATAGCACAGCAAGCCCTCTCGCAAGAAGTTTGTTTGGCAAAAAGAACTACTCAGCTCTACTCCGCTACCTAGCTTAACCAGCTTCCATCGTCAGGTCAACCGTTCCTCTGCAGCAGCTCCCAGCTGCTCTCCTGCAACAGCCAGCTATCCCTGACCTCTTCTGAACTCACTGAATCCCTTCCAGTCGAGCCCCAGGTCATCAGCTCCTCAGCCGTTGCAGCTCACTCCAGAGAACGTTGCAACCTGCTGAAACAAATAGCCAAAACTGTTGCAGCGAAAACCTTCTTTTGACTTGTTGGTGCAGATAGCACCCAAGTCGAACCTGAGTTTTGATAATAGCAAAGGGTTCAAAAGTTAAGATGTTATTTTTATCTAACATGTTAATTGAGTGTACAGATTGAAGTCCTAGCGAAGGACTACTAGGCACCTAACGAAGGATCGCTAGGCATCGAAACCCTAAGACATGGCGAAGGGCTGCTGGGCACCTAGCGAAGGGCTGTTAGGAGTCGAAGACCTAGCGAAGGATTGCTAGGCACCAGGCGAAGGACTGCTTGGTAACAAAGTCCTAACGAAGGAATGTTAGGCACCAGGCGAAGGACTGCTTGGTAACGAAGACCTGGCGAAAGACTGCTAGGCACCTGGCGAATGACTGCAGGGCAAAAGTCCAACCGGTGGAGCCGGTTGGCAACAGGTAAATTCTCCTGAGTGGAGTAGGTGAGGACGCGTTCCCTATCGAGGGAACAGTAGGCGTCGGTTCGACCTAGGGTTTCATTTTGGAGACCCAAAGTCAGTACCAAGACAGCTAAGGCTGTATGAACATAATATTCTTGCTTTATTTTGTTTGGTACTAACCCTAGATGTAGGACCGAAGGAACGAGTTTCTGCAGCTCAGAACGCCCCAAAGGAGAGGGGCAGATAGCTGGGCAGGGCGCACCGGAGGTCCCGGGCGCCCCCAAGGTGAAGGCAAGACAAGTTGAGCAAGTAACGCTTCGGAAGCTCACTGGGGCAGGCGTCCTCAAGCTCCCGGGCGCCCCCATGGTCCCGGGCGCCCCGGATGCCTCGGGCGCCCTGGGTCCAAGTCAGCCAGCGATCGAAGCAAAGACATCCACGAAGCCAGCAAGACCAAGTCAACCGGGGTGCCCCGTGTGTCCTGGGCGCCCCCGTCAAACTCCGAGCTCGATCCTGGAGCGATAAGAGCTGACCGAGTTCCGGATGTTGGAAACGAGATGGCTAGAGAGGGGCGGTGAATCTAGCTAGACACAATTTCTTGCTTTCTTTCCAAACTTCTGCACTTCAAGGTTAGACAGCGGAAGCAAATGCAGAACAAAAACTAAGCAGAGAAAGAAACGCAAACCAAACAAACGCTAAGACGGAGATGTACAAGGTTCGGGGATAACTTACCCCTACTCCTTGGCGTGCCCGTAAGGTGGGCGATCCCTTGATCGTCGGCAGATCAAGCCCCGGTGAACATCGGATATCAAGCGCCTCCTTCTCGGTGGAGTAACCTCTCCATAAGCTGTCTCAGTAGATGAATACAAGATTAAGCACACGAGACACTCGAGAAGGGAAGCTTACAAAGATGAAACAAGAACGCTCAAGCACAAAGCAACAGCGAGCACAACCCACAGCCCAGCCAAACTTCCCAAGTTTCTGTCTGTTCCCCCGTTGTCGCTCCTCTGCTTCCAGCCTCGTCTTAAGCATCTGCTCCCATCACCAGGCTCTCCCTCAGCATCCACTGAAGCCACAGCCTGTCCCCCTGACTCCCTGAGCACTCAGTCCACTGAAGACCCTCTCCAGCTGAGCCTCCGTCAGTTGCCAGCTGCTCTCTAGACGCCGTTGAGACTTGAAACAAGGAAACAGCCAAACCTGCTCCAAGGAAAGCCTCCCTTGACTTCTCCTTGAGTGTTTGAGTCTTCCTCTGTCACCTGAAACTCAATCAGAGCATTAGAGAAGAAGATTAAGCAACATATCAACATACATCAGCAAATCGGATTCGGTCAGACGCTCTGACCACGTCTGTCAGTGGAATTTGAATTAAAGTGATCGGTCACCGGACCGATCCAGGGTGTGTGGATCGATCACCAGATCGATCCACTGCTTTGCCGGGATTCCGAGCTCTCGCAGCTATACACTCCTGATCGATCACCAGACCGATCAGGGTGAAGCCTGATCGGTCACCAGACCGATCAGATTGGATCCTGATCAGTCATCCAGACCGTTCAGAGCAGATGAACAGTAACTTTTTAATCAAATCCAAGATCCCTGATCGGTCACCAGACCGATCCAAAACTTTGATCAGCAAGGGAACTCACTCACCGTTTGCTCCCTGATCGGTCACCAGACCGATCAGAAGCAAGACAGCAAGGAAGCAGCCTGCTCCCTGATCGGTCACCGGTCCGATCAGGAGCCACACAGTAGATTCCCAATCTCACTGTGCGCTCCCTGATCGGTCACCAGTCCGATCAGACATAGCTGGATCGGTCACCAGACCGATCCACTAAGGAGCAGCGTGCCAATGTCCTGATCGGTCACCAGACCGATCCAGGGACGCAGACCTAGCCTTCCAAGCTAAGGATTTTTCCATCTAACTCTCCAAGTTGGGAATTTGCACCTAACCCTCTAAGTTAGGACTTTTCACCTAGCCCTCCAAGCTAGGACTTTTCACCCAACCCTTCCGAGTTAGAACTTCATCCAACCTAGCCCTCCAAGCTAGGCACCTGACCCTCCAAGCCAGGACTTTTCACCTAATTCTCCAGGATGGGAATTTGCACCTAACCCTCCAAGTTAGGACTTTTCACCTAGCCCTCCAAGCTAGGACTTTTCACCCAACCCTTCCGAATTAGGACTTTTCACCAATACCTGGCTTCACTCACCAGGACCCGGCTTCACTCACCGGGATTTCCAACACCTGGCTTCACTCACCAGGACCCGGCTTCACTCACCGGGATTTCCAACACCTGGCTTCACTCACCAGGACCCGGCTTCACTCACCGGGATTTCCAATCACCTGGCTTCACTCACCAGGACCCGGCTTCACTCACCGGGATTTCCATCACCTGGCTTCACTCACCAGGACCCGGCTTCACTCACCGGGATTTCCATCACCTGGCTTCACTCACCAGGACACGACTTCACTCACCGGGATTTCAACCTAGCTTCACAAGCTAGGACCTGGCTTCACTCACCAGGGTTTCATGCCCAGTCCCCGACCAGGACTTTAACCCAAATTCACTCAACCAAACTTAAATCATTGTCAAACACCAAAACAACAACCGGGCCAGACTGCATCAACAATCTCCCCCTTTTTGTTGTTTGACAACCCGATTTAAGTTTAGGTATCAATCAATTGAAGTCTGTTCAATTCTCATAAGGGAATCATGATCCTCCCCCTATAATACCCATAAACTTAATCAGCCATTTTCTCCCCCTTTGTCAAACATCGAAAAGGGTATGATTATTAAGTTTAAACATCAAACTCCCCCTCAACCAAGGGTCTCTCCCCAAACCCAGAATAATCAAAGGATAATCTTTTGAATCGCACATGAAAACATATATAGAATAATATCATGGTCAAGCATGTATATGTTTCATATGACAAGTAAGTCAAAGGATGATTTTTGAATTGCATATGAGAGGCATATACCATAGATGTATCATGGCAACAATGTATATCCATCATATGACAATAATTATCGCAGTTCCATTAGACTGATGATCGATACAGAAAAATTTCGGATTTAACTATGAACGATCAATTTTCAGAAAAATTTCTGTAATTCTGATTTGTTCAAGATCGGACTGCATTCACACTTGGACTTCCATGTGAAGACATATACAGAAGTATATCATGGTCAAATACGTATATGCTTCACAGGACGAGCAAGGAATGCATCTGTATCTGAAACAAGGTCCTGATCGGTCTCCGTGACTAACCAGGTCTGTTGATTACTGGATACAGAAATATTTTGATTAGTCTGAGGAGCAATCAGATTTCAGAAAAATTTCTGAACCTCTGATACGTTCCTGATCAGACTGCATTGACAATTTGCATTCTGTAACAGTGAAGTAGACTCTATTAATATTCGATATTTCAGAAATAATTCCGAAATACGACATTAAGAACAAGAGTCATGACTCAACAAACCCTTTCTTATGAATTTGAACATTCCAACATAGGTTTGTATCAAATCACTATTAAGTACTAGGTTTGTATCAGATTTGTGTGTATCAGTATGATCAGTAATCTGATACAATTCGATGAAAATTGATTGGTTTGAGGAGGTTTTGGATCAATTTGGAACGATCTGGGAGTTTCTTGATCAGAGTTGGTCTGATCGGTCATCGGACCGATCAGAGGGTTCCCTGATCGATCGGTGGACCGATCAGGTTCGGCACTGGATGTTTTCTGATTTCCAGATTTCAGAAACCGATTTCAGAAATCCTGAAATCAGGTTTGTTTTAATTCTTAGCCATTCCCAAACCCTAACACAATCAGGTGTAATCCGTTTGATCCTAAAGGGTATCTTTAAAAAAAAAATCATTTTCCAAAGTGATCAACATGATTTGTGTCAAAGCATAGAGGTAATACATTTGATTCTAAGGATTCCCTTAATCAAAATATATGTCATGATTTGTGTCAGAGCATGATCAATGGGAAATCAAACAAGTCATGAAGTTTAAGTTTGATACAAAGAAAGTATTAACCCTAGACCTTAAGCTCATGTTCTTTGTCTAATCATGTATTGTGAGATTTTCATAGTGATTTTCGAGTTAGTACTAACTAGTGTGTCCATACTTGTTCTTAACCAAAATTAGCATGGATCCATGTTCTATGACACACATAAGAAAATCATGGTATACTTGATCATGTTTACCAAACAAAATACCTTAAGCAAAATTTAAGTCTAAACCTTGAGCTTATGTCTTTGTCTATTGATGCCTCATCATGTATTGATATTGTATACCATATATGCAATTGTGTTCCTTGAGATAAGGCATATAACTTGCAGACAAATATAAATTGCAACAACAAAACCAATTAATCTGAGCAATTCATGGCAAGAGCAAATTATGTGTGAATCTAAACCCTTCATGTAATATATAAAAACAATTTCCAAGGCTTGTTGACTTATTTTGAAACTAGTATAACCTTAGCCTTGGGTTTGGAGCACCACTTATCAATAACCCATGTTGATAGATGCTCCCCCTCAATTAATGCTTATACAATTCTAAATATTGAGGTTTTAGGTACCCAAATTTTGGGACCTAAGGCATCTACAATGAAAGACTTAGGCACCCATGCCTTAGCCATTTTCTTTTTGACTTTTTGAACCCTAGAATCATTTGATGATCTAAATTGGGTTCTTGACATCAAGGACACAAAAGTGGGTTCTTTAGGTCGGTAACCTATACCGGCCTTGTTATAAACCGCCTTTTGTGAGTTTAAGATCATATCTAGGGTTTTGGAGCTTGTTGAAAATTTCTCAAGAATATTCTTGAGGTTTTCAATTTCACCCTTCAAGCCCTTATTTTCATCATCAAGATTTTTAACATGCAAATTATCAAGATTCTCATCCATTGAGGATTTTTCATGAAAATCATTAATATCCTCCACCCTAGAGGATTTCAATTCTTCTACTTCCAATTTCAACAATTTAACTTTGTTCTTGGATTTTTTAAGCAATCTAGCTAGACATGCAATGGTTCTATAGCACTTATCTAGCTCGGGAGAAATTACCTCTTCATCATCCGAAGATGATGAAGGCGCGGTTGAGGAGCTTGATTCATCTCCACTCTCCTCTTCATTTGAATCCTCTATGGCCATGAGGGCACGGTGATGAGTGTACTCCTCCTCCTCTTCGGATGAACTAGAGGACGAATCATCCCATGTGGCCCACAAGGCCTTCCTTTTCTTCTTTGATTTATCCTTCTTCTTCTTTAACTTTGGACATTCATCCTTGTAATGCCCTTTCTTGCTACACTCATAACAAGTAATGTTAGATTTATCAATCTTAACTTCACTAGGGTTACCTTTACCCTTGAGGCGCCGGCTCTTCCTCATCATTCTTCTAACAAAGTTGGTCATCTTGGAGGAAGAAGACCAGCTGCCCTCCTCCTCGGACTCGGATGAGGATGAAGATGAAGCAACTTCCTTCTCCTTCTTCTTCCCCTTCTTCTTCTTCTTGTTGTTCCCTGACACTAAAGCAATACCTTTCTCTTTTGAACTTTTGTTAGAGATCTCATGTAGTTCCATTTCACAAAATAGATCTTCTAACTTGACAAAAGATAAATCCTTGGAGACTTTGTAGGCATCCACCATGGATGACCACAAAGCATTCCTAGGAAAAGCTTTGAGAACATACCTAATAAGATCTCGGTTCTCTACCTTCTCATTTATGGAGTGTAGACCATTGAGGATTTCTTTGATTTTACTATGAAGCATACTTACAGTGTCACTTTCTCCCATTGTCAAATTCTGTAGTTGACTGAGAAGGAGGTCTCTCTTGGCAATCCTTGAGTCCCGGGTGCCCTCATGNAGATGGCTAGAGAGGGGGGGTGAATATAGTCAATCTCTTTCTCTTCGAAAGCTTAGCATGTTTCTGCACTTGAGATTATCAGTAGCACAGTGGAAGTATGGGAAAACAAAACTTGCAGAAACTACAAATCAAAACCTAACTAGCAAGATTAGCAAGATCGCTAACAAGGAGATTTTACAAGGTTCGGGGATAACTTGCCCCTACTCCTTGGCGTGCCCTTAAGGTGGGCGATCCCTTGATCGTCGGCAGATCAAGCCCCGGTAAACACCGGATATGAAGCAACCTCCTTCTCAGTGGAGAAACCTCCCCATAGTGTGTTTCAAATAATGATATAGAATGAGCACAAAGAAACAACAACAAGAAAGATCTTACTCAAACACTTAGCAAGGACAAAACACAGCAAGCTTCCCTGAGCTCCACCCAGTGGCGATCTCACGCAGACCCGTGTCTTCCCACTGTCGGACTCCAAGCCTCTTGTTTCTCCTTCAAGCGCTCAAGTATGATGATTGCTTCTCAACAGCTTGCTTAGAATAATTGAAGAGCTCAAGAACAGCAAGCTTGTAACACAGGAACGCGAGAGCACCAAAACTAAAACTGATCGATCGTTTTTTTCGTTATTCAAAACTCTCCGTTCCTCGTTCCTTTTTGTTTCTCCGCCAAGCGACAAGTGACAACATCTCTGTAGCTCCCAGCTACTCATCTGCCAACGCCAGCCTCTACTGAGCTATCTCTGGACTCACTGAGCTCCCCTCAGTCAAGCTCCAGCCTCAGCTCCAGTCTGCAGCTCGCCGTTGCAACCTGAGATGAGAAAGGGACAAACCTGCTCCAATGAAAGCACTCTCTGACTTCTCCTTGAGTGTTTGAATCCTCCCCTATCACCTGAAACTCAATCAGAGCATTAGAGCAGTGAATCAAGAAACATATCAAATATACATCAGCAAATCAGATACGATCAGACGCTCTGACCACGTCTGAAAGTGAAATTTGAATTAAAGTGATCGGTCACCGGACCGATCCAGGGTGTGTGGATCGGTCACCAGACCGATCCACTGCTTCGCTGGGATTCCCAGCTCTCGCATCTATACACTCCTGATCGGTCACCAGACCGATCAGGGTTAAGCCTGATCGGTCACCAGACCGATCAGAATGGATCTTGATCGGTCACCCAGACCGATCAAGGCAGATGAACAGTTACTTTTTAATCAGATCCAAGATCCCTGATCGGTCACCGGACCGATCCAAGACTTTGATAAGCAAGGGAACTCACTCACCGTTTGCTCCCTGATCGGTCACCAGACCGATCAGGAGCCACACAGTAGATTCCCAATCTCACTGTGCGCTCCCTGATCGGTCACCAGTCCGATCAGACATAGCTGGATCGGTCACCAGACCGATCCACTAAGGAGCAGCCTGCCAATGTCCCTGATCGGTCACCAGACCGATCCAGTGACTCAACCCTAGCCCTCCAAGCTAGGAATTCATCCACCTTAGCCCTCCAAGCTAAGGATTTTTCCATCTAACTCTCCAAGTTGGGAATTTGCACCTAACCCTCCAAGTTAGGACTTTTCACCCAACCTTCCGAATTAGGACTTTTCACCACCTGGCTTCACTCACCAGGACCCGGCTTCACTCACCAGGATTTCCAACACCTGGCTTCACTCACCAGGACCCGGCTTCACTCACCGGGATTTCCAATCACCTGGCTTCACTCACCAGGACCCGGCTTCACTCACCGGGATTTCCAACACCTGGCTTCACTCACCAGGGCCCGGCTTCACTCACCGGGATTTTCAATCACTTGGCTTCACTTACCAGGACCCGGCTTCACTCACCGGGATTTCCATCACCTGGCTTCACTCACCAGGACCCGGCTTCACTCATCGGGATTTTAACCTAGCTTCACAAGCTAGGACCTGGCTTCACTCACCAGGGTTTCATGCCCAGTCCCCGACCAGGACTTTAACCCAAATTCACTCAACCAAATTTAAATCATTGTCAAACACCAAAACAACAACCGGGCCAGACTGCATCAACAATCTCCCCCTTTTTGTTGTTTGACAACCCGATTTAAGTTTAGGTATCAATCAATTGAAATCCGTTCAATTCTCATAAGGGAATCATGATCCTCCCCCTATAATAACCATAAACTTAATCAGCCATTTTCTCCCCCTTTGTCAAACATCGAAAAGGGTATGGTTATTAAGTTTAAACATCAAACTCCCCCTCATCCAAGGGTCTCTCCCCAAACCCAGAATAATCAAAGGATAATTTTTTGAATCGCACATGAAAACATATACAGAATAATATCATGGTCAAGCATGTATATGTTTCATATGACAAGTAAGTCAAAGGATGATTTTTGAATTGCATATGAGAGGCATATACCATAGATGTATCATGGCAACAATGTATATGCATCATATGGCAATAATTATCGCAGTTCCATTAGACTGATGATCGATACAGAACAATTTCTGATTTAACTATGAACGATCAATTTTCAGAAAAATTTCTGTAATTCTGATTCGTTCAAGATCGGACTGCATTAACACTTGGACTTCCATGTGAAGACATATACAGAAGTATATCATGGTCAAATACGTATATGCTTCACAGGACGAGTAAGGAATGCATCTGTATCTGAAACAAGGTCCTGATCGGTCTCCGTGACTAACCAGGTCTGTTGATTACTGGATACAGAAATATTTTGATTAGTCTGGGGAGCGATCAGATTTCAGAAAAATTTCTGAACCTCTGATACGTTCCTGATCAGACTGCATTGACAATTAGCATTCCGTAACAGTGAAGTAGACTCTATTAATATTCGATATTTCAGAAACAATTCCGAAATACGACATTAAGAACAAGAGTCATGACTCAACAAACCCTTTCTTATGAATTTGAACATTCCAACATAGGTTTGAATCAAATCACTATTAAGTACTAGGTTTGTATCAGATTTGTGTGTATCAGTATGATCAGTAATCTGATACAATTCGATGAAAATTGATTGGTTTGAGGAGGTTTTGGATCAATTTGGAACGATCTGGGAGTTCCTTGATCAGAGTTGGTCTGATCGGTCATCGGACCGATCAGAGGGATCCCTGATCGGTCGGTGGACCGATCAGGTTCGGCACAGGATGTTTTCTGATTTCCAGATTTCAGAAACCGATTTCAGAAATCCTGAAATCAGGTTTGTTTTAATTCTTAGCCATTCCCAAATCCTAACACAATCAGGTGTAATCCGTTTGATCCTAAAGGGTATCTTTTAAAAAATCATTTTCCAAAGTGATCAACATGATTTGTGTCAAAGCATAGAGGTAATACATTTGATTCTAAGGATTTCCTTAATCAAAATATATGTCATGATTTGTGTCAGAGCATGATCAATGGGAAATCAAACAAGTCATGAAGTTTAAGTTTGATACAAAGAAAGCATTAACCCTAGACCTTAAGCTCATGTTCTTTGTCTAATCATGTATTGTGAGATTTTCATAGTGATTTTCGAGTTAGTACTCACTAGTGTGTCCATACTTGTTCTTAACCAAAATTAGCATGGATCCATGTTCTATGACACACATAAGAAAATCATGGCATACTTGATCATGTTTACCAAACAAAATACCTTAAGCAAAATCTAAGTCTAAACCTTGAGCTCATGTCTTTGTCTATTGATGCCTCATCATGTATTGATATTGTATACCATATATGCAATTGTGTTCCTTGAGATAAGGCATATAACATGCAGACAAATATAAATTGCAACAACAAAACCAATTAATCTAAGAAATTCATGGCACGAGCAAATTATGTGTGAATCTAAACCCTTCATGTAATATATAAAAACAATTTCCAAGGCTTGTTGACTTATTTTGAAACTAGTATAACCTTAGCCTTGGATTTGGAGCACCACTTATCAACAACCCATGTTGATAGATGCTCCCCCTCAATTAATGCTTATACAATTCTAAATATTGAGGTTTTAGGTACCCAAATTTTGGGACCTAAGGCATCTACAATGAAAGACTTAGGCACCCATGCCTTAGTCATTTTCTTTTTGACTTTTTGAACCCTAGAATCATTTGATGATCTAAATTGGGTTCTTGACATCAAGGACACAAAAGTGGGTTCTTTAGGTCGGTAACCTATACCGGCCTTGTTATAAACCGCCTTTTGTGAGTTTAAGATCATATCTAGGGATTTGGAGCTTGTTGAAAATTTCTCAAGAATATTCTTGAGGTTTTCAATTTCACCCTTCAAGCCCTTATTTTCATCCTCAAGATTTTTAACATGCAAATTATCAAGATTCTCATCCATTGAGGATTTTTCATGAAAATCATTAATATCCTCCACCCTAGAGGATTTCAATTCTTCTACTTCCAATTTCAACAATTTAACTTTGTTCTGGGATTTTTTAAGCAATCTAGCTAGACATGCAATGGTTCTATAGCACTTATCTAGCTCGGGAGAAATTACCTCTTCATCATCCGAAGATGATGAAGGCGCGGTTGAGGAGCTTGATTCATCTCCACTCTCCTCTTCATTTGAATCCTCTATGGCCATGAGGGCACGGTGATGAGTGTACTCCTCCTCCTCTTCGGATGAACTAGAGGACGAATCATCCCATGTGGCCCTCAAGGCCTTCCTTTTCTTCTTTGATTTATCCTTCTTCTTTAACTTTGGACATTCATCCTTGTAATGCCCTTTCTTGCTACACTCATAACAAGTAATGTTAGATTTATCAATCTTAACTTCACTAGGGTTACCTTTACCCTTGAGGCGCCGGCTCTTCCTCATCATTCTTCTAACAAAGTTGGCCATCTTGGAGGAAGAAGACCAGCTGCCCTCCTCCTCGGACTCGGATGAGGATGAAGATGAAGCAACTTCCTTCTCCTTCTTCTTCCCCTTCTTCTTCTTCTTGTTGTTCCCTGCCACTAAAGCAATACCTTTCTCTTTTGAACTTTTGTTAGAGGTCTCATGTAGTTCCATTTCACAAAATAGATCTTCTAACTTGACAAAAGATAAATCCTTGGAGACCTTGTAGGCATCCACCATGGATAACCACAAGGCATTCCTAGGGAAAGCATTGAGCACATACCTCACAATGTCTCGGTTTTCTACCTTTTCATTTATGGAGTGTAGACCATTCAAGACTTCTTTGAACCGCCCATGGAGTTTACTTACAGTTTCATTTTCTCCCATGGTGAGACTTTGAAGTTGGTTGAGAAGGAGATCCTTCTTGGCTGTCCGGGTTTCATGAGTCCCTTCATGGAGCTCAATAATCTTATTCCATAGATCTTTAGCACTTGTGAAAGGACCCACCTTGACCAACTGATCCTTGGTCATTCCACATTGCAAGGTGACAATGGCTTTGGCATTGGCTTCCCCCTTTCGGATTTGCTCAGCCGACCACTTGGGAAACTCAAGCTCCTTTCCTTCATTATCCATTGGAAGAGAAAACCCCTCCTTGACAGTGAACCACAAACTCATGTTTGTCTTTAAGTAAAACTCCATTCTTGACTTCCAATATGAAAAATCTGTGCCGTCAAAGAATGGAGGTTGGTTTGTGCTCATTCCTTCTCTTCCAGCCATCTCGTTGCTAACTCTCGGATGTTAAGCCATTGAAGTAGAGCCCCAAGCTCTGATACCACTTGTTGGGGACGAGATGGCTAGAGAGGGGGGGTGAATATAGCCAATCGCTTTCTCTTCGAAAGCTTAGCAAGTTTCTGCACTTGAGATTATCAGTAACACAGCGAAAGTATGGGAAAACAAAACTTGCAGAAACTACAAATCAAAACCTAACTAGCAAGATTAGCAAGATCGCTAACAAGGAGATTTTACAAGGTTCGGGGATAACTTGCCCCTACTCCTTGGCGTGCCCTTAAGGTGGGCGATCCCTTGATCGTCGGCAGATCAAGCCCCGGTAAACACCGGATATGAAGCAACCTCCTTCTCGGTGGAGAAACCTCCCCACAGTGTGTTTCAAATAATGATATAGAATGAGCACAAAGAAACAACAACAAGAAAGATCTTACTCAAACACTTAGCAAGGACAAAACACAGCAAGCTTCCCTGAGCTCCACCCAGTGGCGATCTCACGCAGACCCGTGTCTTCCCACTGTCGGACTCCAAGCCTCTTGTTTCTCCTTCAAGCGCTCAAGTATGATGATTGCTTCTCAACAGCTTGCTTAGAATAATTGAAGAGCTCAAGAACAGCAAGCTTGTAACACAGGAACGCGAGAGCACCAAAACTAAAACTGATCGATCATTTTTTTCGTTATTCAAAACTCTCCGTTCCTCGTTCCTTTTTGTTTCTCCGCCAAGCGACAAGTGACAACATCTCTGTAGCTCCCAGCTACTCATCTGCCAACGCCAGCCTCTACTGAGCTATCTCTGGACTCACTGAGCTCCCCTCAGTCAAGCTCCAGCCTCAGCTCCAGTCTGCAGCTCGCCGTTGCAACCTGAGATGAGAAAGGGACAAACCTGCTCCGAGGAAAGCACTCTCTGACTTCTCCTTGAGTGTTTGAATCCTCCCCTGTCACCTGAAACTCAATCAGAGCATTAGAGCAGTGAATCAAGCAGCATATCAAATATACATCAGCAAATCAGATACGATCAGACGCTCTGACCACGTCTGACAGTGAAATTTGAAT
This sequence comes from Boesenbergia rotunda, assembly GCA_024364735.1. NCBI lineage: Eukaryota > Viridiplantae > Streptophyta > Magnoliopsida > Zingiberales > Zingiberaceae > Boesenbergia > Boesenbergia rotunda. The sequence continues at coordinate 796,282 of JAGFNQ010000297.1, read as the reverse complement.
TAAAGTGATCGGTCACCGGACCGATCCAGGGTGTGTGGATCGGTCACCAGACCGATCCACTGCTTCGCTGGGATTCCCAGCTCTCGCAGCTATACACTCCTGATCGGTCACCAGACCCATCAGGGTTAAGCCTGATCGGTCACCAGACCGATCAGAAAGGATCCTGATCGATCACCCAGACCGATCAGGGCAGATGAACAGTTACTTTTTAATCAGATCCAAGATCCCTGATCGGTCACCGGACCGATCCAAGACTTTGATCAGCAAGGGAACTCACTCACCGTTTGCTCCCTGATCGGTCACCAGACCGATCAAGAGCCACACAGTAGATTCCCAATCTCACTGTGCGCTCCCTGATCGGTCACCAGTCCGATCAGACATAGCTGGATCGGTCACCAGACCGATCCACTAAGGAGCAGCGTGCCAATGTCCCTGATCGGTCACCAGACCGATCCAGTGACTCAACCCTAGGCCTCCAAGCTAGGAATTCATCCACCTTAGCCCTCCAAGCTAAAGATTTTTCCATCTAACTCTCCAAATTGGGAATTTGCACCTAACCCTCCAAGTTAGGACTTTTCACCCAACCTTCTGAATTAGGACTTTTCACCACCGGGCTTCACTCACCAGGACCCGGCTTCACTCACCGGGATTTCCAACACCTGGCTTCACTCACCAGGACCCGGCTTCACTCACCGGGATTTCCAATCACCTGGCTTCACTCACCAGGACCCGGCTTCACCCACCGGAATTTCCAACACCTGGCTTCACTCACCAGGACCCGGCTTCACTCACCGGGATTTCCAATCACCTGGCTTCACTTACCAGGACCCGGCTTCACTCACCGGGATTTCCATCACCTGGCTTCACTCACCAGGACCCGGCTTCACTCACCGGGATTTCAACCTAGCTTCACAAGCTAGGACCTGGCTTCACTCACCAGGGTTTCTTGCCCAGTCCCCGACCAGGACTTTAACCCAAATTCACTCAACCAAACTTAAATCATTATCAAACACCAAAACAACAACCGGGCCAGACTGCATCAACAATCTATATGTAGACTACCATATGAAGTTTTATAGCCAGTCACTCCAATGAACTAGTTCCCTTAACTAGCATTCATGTTTATCTCCGGACATCCCAATGTCACCAGCCAGTGAGAATCAGGTGATTAGAGAATAACCCATGCTAGTCTCAATAGAATTGATAGTGTCCGTATTTATCAATTCATCGACTAGGGACAATTTCAATACTTCTCAATTGCACATGTAGAGATAATCACTAGTTGTGAATTCGTCACAAAGTCTCTCATGTGGTGACTTGTATTGCGGACATTCAATAAATGAGTTTAAGATCTCAATCAAATACATAAACATGTATACTCAAATAGTGAACATTCATTTATTAAAATAAATGATTACAATCATAAGGCGATTGCCTTAGGACACTTTTCTCATATCACTAACAAACTCCCACTTGGCCTAATGCCAATCGCTACGGTATCCAATACCACAGGCTCTAATATGACTCTCAAACTTGCTTTGAGGCAAGGCTTTAGTTAAAGGATCTGCTAAATTCCTTTCAGTGGGAATTTTCTCAATTTGTATATCATTCCTACTTATAAACTCTCTGATCAGATGATAGCGGCGAAGCACATGTTTGGATCGCTAATGAGACCTTGGTTCCTTCGTTTGTACAATAGCTCCGTTGTTATCACAATAAACCGGTATTGCTTCATCAATGGTTGGAACCACACCAACTTCTGAGACAAACTTCTTGATCCAGACTGCTTCTTTTGCTGCTTCCGAAGCTACAATATATTCCGCTTCCGTGGTAGAATCCGCTACGGTGTCTTGCTTGGAACTCTTCCAACTTATTGCGCATCCATTCAAAATAAATACGTATCCAGACTGAGATTTGGAGTCATCCTTATCTGTCTAGAAATTGGCATCTGTATACCCACGTATTACCATATCACCTTCTCCATATATTAGAAACACATCCTTAGTTCTTCTCAAGTACTTAAGGATTGTCTTGACAGCCGCCCAATGATCCATTCCTGGATCAGACTGGTATCTGCTTGTGACGCTCAGAGCATACGATACATCGGGCCTGTTGGTGCATAATGCACCAAAGTCAAACCTGTGTTTTGATAATGGCAACAGAGGTCAAAAGTTAAGTCTTACTTGTTGTCTAACAAGTTACTCTAGTGTACAGGAAAAGCCCTAGCGAAGGACTGCTAGGCACTGGCGAAGGAATGCCAGGGCAAAAAGCCCTAGCGAAGGATTGCTAGGCACTGGCGAAGGAATGCCAGAGTCAAAAGCCCTAGCGAAGGAATGCTAGGCACCTGGCGAAGGAATGCCAGGGCAAAAAGCCCTAGCGAAGGACTGCTAGGCACCGGGCGAAGGACAGCTCGGCATCCAAGCCCTGGCAAAGGATCGCCAGGCAAAAGTCCAACCAAAGGAGCGGTTGGCATCAGGTAAATTCTCCCGAGAGGAGTTGGTGAGGACGCGTTCCCCATCGAGGGAACAGTAGGCGTCGGTTCGACCTAGGGCTCCATTTTGGAGACCAAAGTCAGAACCAAGACAGCTAAGGCTGTATAAGCTAATTGTTTTATTGTGTTTTTGGACTAACCCAGGATACAGGACCGAAGGAATGTGTGTCTGCAACTCAGAGAGCCTCAAAGGAGTGAGGCAGCAGCTGAGCAGGTCGCCCTGAGTGTCCAGGGCACCCCCAAGGTGAACCGGAACCAAGTAAAGCAAAAAGGGCTTCGTCTGTTTACTGGGCAGGGCGCCCTCGTGAGCCAAGGCGCCCTCAGCAGCCAGGGCACCCCCGCGCCCAAGACTGCGAAGCTTCTTTATCCACAGCCGAGATTTCTGCGCGGAAGAAGTCAGCCAAGGCGCCCTCTGCGACCAGGGCGCCCCCAGAGTCAAACTTATCCCTATTCGGATGGGATAACGTCTAACCGAGCTAAAAGTGGATCGCCTGACACGTGGCAGGGCGCCCCCGACGTCCAGGGCGCCCCGGAGTGCTATAAATAGCACCCAACGCCCAAGCCTTTCACAACAACTTCGAACCAAAGCTTCCACGCTCTTCTGTGCTCACGCCTTGCTCCGGAAACTGCCCAACTCGAGCGACGACGTCCCGCTGCTCCGGAAAGTCAACCTACAACCGGACGTCGGTAAAAGAAGAGATTTTTTTTATTAAAAGTTTATGGTGCTATACTTGTAAATCTATTTTTGTAAACTGAATTTGCGTTCATATAGAATTGCCCAAAGTAAACGATCAACGATCGTGGGCCTTGGAGTAGGAGTCGACCTAGGCTCCGAACCAAGTAAAAAATACTGTGTTCGCGTGTTTTAATTTCTTTCCGCTGTGCAAATTGCTCTCTCCATAAATTCGAAAAGTTTACCGATATTCACCCCCCCTCTATCGGCTCTATCGATCCAACAAGTGGTAACAGAGCGGGGAAGTTCAAACTTGGTGCAACCACCAGGTTGAAAATTTCTTTTCGGATTTTCATTATTGTTTTCGATTTTTTTTAAATATTTTTTTCCGTTCGAATCTTTTTCGTTAATCGAGGTTGGTGCAACACCCCTCGATATTTTATTTCTCTTATCCAGCACTACTAATCCAAGACCTAGTCTTGGAAAATTTGTTTTTCTGTTCGTTTTTCTGTTACAGATTAAAATGGCCATGCAAGAGGGATTCAGCACCGCCAGACCTCCACTTTTCAGTGGAGAAGACTTTTCTTACTGGAAAAGTCGTATGGAGGTCCACCTGAAAACTCAGGTGGATATGTGGATCATCATCCAGTCTGGTCTGGAGATCCCCAAAGACACCGAAGGACAACCACAAAGCTACTCGGAGTGGGACAACACCCTAAAACGCAAAATAGAAGCCGATACAAAAGCAACACAAACCCTACAATGCGCGCTGACAAAGGAAGAACTGAACCGAGTAGGCCCCTTCAACAGTGCCAAAGAGCTATGGGCAAAGTTGATTGAGCTACACGAAGGAACGTCAGACACCAGGATCAGCAAGAGGGATCTGCTCCTGAACAAATTGTACACTATCAAGATGGCCGACAACGAAACAGCAGCCCAACTCCACGCACGCATCCAAGAATTAATGAACGGTCTTCACACGATAGGTCACAAGGTCGAAAACCATGACCTAATAAGGTATGCCCTAAACGCTTTCCCTAGAAATACCTTGTGGGCATCTATGGTAGATGCATACAAGGTTTCAAGGGATCTCTCCAAAATTAAATTAGATGAATTATTTTCTGAGTTAGAACTTCATGAGCAGACTAACTGCAATATGGCCGAGAAGAGTATTGCCTTTTTTGCAGGAAAAACTGGAAAATCAACAAAAAAGAAACCTCAAACTCAACCCGAGCCCAACTCTGATTCAGACGAAGAAGATGAAGAAGGAGACCAATCTGAGCTGGTCCGATTGGCCCGAAGCTATTACAAAAAATTGAAAAATCAAGCCAACACACGGAGGACAAGCCGAAGAAAGGACGAACCAGCTGAACCATCAAATGACAAACACAAGCCCAACGTAACCTGCTACGAGTGCAAGAAGAAGGGCCACTACAAGACAGAATGTCCAAATCTGAAGGAGTCCAAGAAGACAAGAAGGAAAAAGGCACTCCAAGCAACCTGGGACGAATCATCCTCAGAAGAAGAAAAGGAAGCACCCCAGTCAAACCTACTAGCCCTGACAGCCTCAGAAAAAGTCAAGACTGAGTCAGAATCAGAACAGGATGACGGCGAGCTAACTTTCACAGAAGACGGCGAAATCAAGGTAACTGGTTTTAATAGATGTCAATTAACTGAATTAATTTCGTTTCTTTCTCGAGATTTGGCAAAAGCCAAACTCCGAGTCGAGTCCCTCCGACAGGAAGTAAAACTCCTGAAAGAGGGGGCTGACTCTAAACCCTTAACCGAGAAGGTTCAGGAAGGAACTCCTACTCAAGTTGAAAAACTTGAAAAGGAAAACTCCTCCCTGAAAACTCAGGTTAAGGATCTTAGATCAGCCTTAGAATGATTTACTTCTGGTTCCAAAAATCTTGACATGATTCTTGGGAAACAGAAGTCCGTTCTAAATCGATCCGGACTTGGCTACCGAACCAAATCCCGACAAAGATCATATTTGGCTGTACTGAATCAGTCCAGAGGAAAAATTTAGGCATGGGTACCTAAACTGTGCCTGAACCAACCAACTAGATCAAATCAGTATTGGATCCCCAAGGACAAGATTCACATCTTGCCTAACCATCACCGTGGCTTTAGTCCAGGGGGAGCCAAACTGAAAACAATATTTATAGTTCATTAAAATTTAATTTTTTGATTGCAAATTGTTTGATTGATTGTTTATTTAAAATTTCTACAATTTACCATGCTTAAAATTAGAAATGGTTAGAATCAGGACTGAACACACTTAACTGAAACTTGACAACATAGTATTGGGTGGAGGTGAGATGATAGTACGTTAGGGAAGCCAATTTGGCAGAACTAGCCGAAGCTACCGATCCAAGACCCAAACTAGTTAGACCAGAAATTTTTCAAAGAATAATTTTGAAAATGAAATTTCATTAAAAGACTTTGTCAAGGAAAGGGTGGATGATCCCATAAGGCTACGGCCAAAGAAGGCCTAGTGCCTCGCCAAGACCTGGAAGCCAATTTTTGAAATTCAAATTCAAATTAATTTTTGTCAAATTCGAATCTAACACAAAAATTCAGTTATTTGTAGATTTAAACTTCTTTCGAAATTTAATTGTTGTCAAAATTAAGTTTTTCAAAAATTTAATCGTTTTCAAAATTAATTTAGTTTTCAAAATTTAATTATTTTTAAAAATAAAACTTTCAACTATCAAAATTTGTCTCACAAAACCTATAAGGTTAACGTGACTGAAAACCCTAGATTTGGGTGAGACAGTAAAATTAAGACTCAATTATGATTCCTTTAATACCTGTGTTGCAGTAAAATTCTATATTTCAAACCACGGCCAATATAGTCAAACCATGGTCAATATAGTCAAACCATGATCAACATGTCAAACTACTGTCAATATAGTCAAACCATGGTCAATATAGTCAAACCAGGTCAAATCTGGTCAAATGCACTTCCTTAGAGTCAAAAGCTAGTCCTTAGGGCGCCCAAACCCGTGTGGGCGCCCCAAGGCTGGTCAAAAAGCTCCTCTGCCACTGCACACTGACCAGGGCGCCCTGGAGCTTCAGGGCGCCTTCGTATACCCCTTCATTGGTCAAAAGCTGCCAAAAGGCAGCTGCAACTCTGTTTAGGGCGCCCTCATCAGGCGGGGCGCCCTCCCACAGTCCTTCAACTGCAGAAAGCAGCCGAAAAGTGATCACAGGCCTAGTCAAGGCGCCCTCACCGGTCAGGGCGCCCTCGCCAGTCAGGGCGCCCTCCCGAGAAAGGGCGCCCGAAACTGCCTATAAAAAGGGGCTCCCTTCCCCTTCTTCTCTTCACACTCAAAACACTTCTCCTCCTCAACTTTCTACCTTCCAAGAGATCTTGCAACCCTCTCAAGCTCTCAAACCCTCATCTTCAACAATGCCTCCCCGAGCAAACCGGTATAATTTTTTTTGTTAATTTCTTTTCAATTTTTCATTAAATGCATACTTTCTTTAAGTATACATTCTTTCTCTTAGAAGACGCTGACCTAATCAGGCAGAACCCGGTACTCAACCTAGTCCTGATCCTAGGTTTCCAAATTTAGAATTGTGTAATAAGTTCTCTCGTACCACCTATAAACATATCAAGAAAAGTTACTTGAATAGGCTATTCTTCACCCAATCCTGTCCCCTAGCTATGAACGTCATAAACCACTACCAACTCGACAATCTAGTATTCTGCACCCACCCAATCAATACTTCCTTATGTGCAGAATTTTACAATAATATCATTAGACAGGATAATCTCATGTTCTCCACCATGGTTCAAGGTATTCCCCTAACTATCACACCAACATTACTGAACCGATTTCTAGGACTACGACCCTTGCAGTCCACCTTCTGTTGTTATCCTCCTAGGGAGCCTCCCTTTGATGCTCCCTATTCTCACATCACCTTAGATATATTACACTCATATTTCTTTAGGCAACCAGTGGCCAGATGATTTCAGTCAGTCGACTTAGAGGTCCAGGACTACGCCCTATATAGGGTCTTAGTCCGATGTATTCTGCCATTATCCACCAGGGATGTCACCACTATGCGACCATTCCATACCTTTCTCCTGTACGCCCTGATTCACCAGCTATATATTGATATAGGACTTCATATGTTTCACACTATCCTACACGCATCCAGTGTGACCACGCAAGGGCGGGTACGCACACCCTACTGCCACATTATCACGTCCCTATTACATTACCATGGTAGGAACATTACCGAGGGAGAAATGGCCGATCTGACCGACTACGATGAAATAGGCTATAGAAACTTCGCCCTAGCAGGTATAGAGGTGTCCGGTACCGGGGTCCTGTCCTGGAGACGTCGGAGAGCAGCTCCCCAGATCGATTCGGACGAGGAGGTCGAGTACGACGTCGCAGATATAGCAGCAGAAGCCCGAGCCCATATAGACGAGCCCGCTCCACCGACACTCTACGAGAGAGTGACCCGTATAGAGACACAGATACAGAGTCTCCGAGAGGAGGTCGAGGTCTCTCACATAGAGCAGATGGACGCTCGCCGAGCTGATAGAGAAGTAGCTGATGCACGATTCTTAGAGATGATGGCACGATTTGATTCATGGCAACCGGGTCCATCTGATCATCCCGGTCCTTCGTCTTAGATTTACTCCGCATTGTACTCGTAACTATCTGACTGCCCCTACTCAGTAGGTTGACTTATGTTTTGACTATTTGACTGTATTGACCTTCCTATATGGACTAGCCCTTGACTACTTGATTCCATTCCATTAAGAGTTAGGATTGTGCTCTGTAGAATAGAGAAACTCAATTTTTTTTACTGCTCTACTTGTTTTTTTAAAATTGTTTCTAAAAATAGAATTTGAAAAACTGTTTTACTTAATTTCAAAATCAGTTTTTACTTTCGACTTAGTTTTATTTTTATTTCAAAATTACCCATTTTCAAAACTAGGGCTTTTTCAAAAATGGACTTAGCCTAAGCCCTAACTCTAGAACTGCATGCACCTATAGACTTAGAAGCCAGCATCTCACAAGCACCTTAGGGTACTTTTGATTGATAACCTAGAAAGGGTTGAGATGCTTAGGTCTTTGCCTTAATTCAAGATGCTTTAAGTCAGTGCATCTGCAGTAATTGGGGCACTAAATACAACTTACACAGCAATCAAGTTAAGTGTCAAGTTTAGAAAATCTAACTTGAACAGAAACACTTAACTTGACTAACCCTAGCGAAAACTATTGCTTATAACAGTTAGTAAGTAGCTAAATGGGTTAGACAGGTCCCTACAAGGAAAAGTTAACTGATTTGGTCTAAGTCCTGGTTCAGTACAGCAAAATCATTTTTTTTTGCAATTTAATATCTATCTATTTTTTGATATATGGCAAAGGGGGAGAGATAGGAAAGGAGAGAAGTAAAATTTAAAAAAAAAATTCCTTCTCAAAATATTTTCAAAAAGTTATTTTTTTCTCAAAATTCCTTCTCAAAATATTTTTCAAAAAGTTAGCTACTGTTCAAAGCTTTTCAAAACATTTCTAGAAATACTTAAGTACTTTAAGCTTAAAATTTTTTTTCAAAAATCTTATAAGTACTTTAAGCTTAAAATTTTTCAAAAATCTTATAAGTACTTCAAGCTTAAACTTTTCAAAAACTTTTATAAGCTCAAGTTTTTCAAAACTTCCTAAGTAACTTAAATTTTATAACCCCACGAATTGTTAAAAAATCGAGGGGGAGATTCCTTCCAGGGGGAGGGAACAAATTTCTTGCTTTTGATTAAACTTAACTTTTTGAACTAAGGTTGTCATAAATCAAAAAGGGGGAGATTGTTGGTGCAGAATGCACCAAAGTCAAACCTGTGTTTTGATAATGGCAACAGAGGTCAAAAGTTAAGTCTTACATGTTGTCTAACAAGTTACTCTAGTGTACAGGAAAAGCCCTAGCGAAGGACTGCAGGCACTGGCGAAGGAATGCCAGGGCAAAAAGCCCTAGCGAAGGACTGCTAGGCACTGGCGAAGGAATGCCAGAGTCAAAAGCCCTAGCGAAGGAATGCTAGGCACCTGGCGAAGGAATGCCAGGGCAAAAAGCCCTAGCGAAGGACTGCTAGGCACCGGGCGAAGGACAGCTCGGCATCCAAGCCCTGGCAAAGGATCGCCAGGCAAAAGTCCAACCAAAGGAGCGGTTGGCATCAGGTAAATTCTCCCGAGAGGAGTAGGTGAGGACGCGTTCCCCGTCGAGGGAACAGTAGGCGTCGGTTCGACCTAGGGCTCCATTTTGGAGACCAAAGTCAGAACCAAGACAGCTAAGGCTGTATAAGCTAATTGTTTTATTGTGTTTTTGGACTAACCCTGGATACAGGACCAAAGGAATGTGTGTCTACAACTCAGAGAGCCTCAAAGGAGTGAGGCAGCAGCTGAGCAGGGCGCCCTAAGTGTCCAGGGCGCCCCCAAGGTGAACCAGAACCAAGTAAAGCAAAAAGGGCTTCGGCTGCTTACTGGGCAGGGCGCCCTCAGCAGACAGGGCGCCCTCGTGAGCCAAGGCGCCCTCAGCAGCCAGGGTGCCCCCGCGCCCAAGACTGCGAAGCTTCTTTATCCACAGCCGAGATTTTTGCGCGGAAGAAGTCAGCCAAGGCGCCCTCTGCGACCAGGGCGCCCCCAGAGTCAAACTTATCCCTATTCGGATGGGATAACGTCTGACCGAGCTAAAAGTTGATCGCCTGACACGTGGCAGGGCGCCCCCAACGTCCAGGGCGCCCCAGAGTGCTATAAATAGCACCCATCACCCAAGCCTTTCACAACAACTTCGAACCAAAGCTTCCACGCTCTTCTGTGCTCACGCCTTGCTCCGGAAACTGCCCAACTCGAGCGACGACGTCCCGCTGCTCCGGAAAGTCAACCTACAACCGGACGTCGGTAAAAGAAGAGATTTTTTTTATTAAAAGTTTATGGTGCTATACTTGTAAATCTATTTTTGTAAACTGAATTTGCGTTCATATAGAATTGCCCAAAGTAAACGATCAACGATCGTGGGCCTTGGAGTAGGAGTCGACCTAGGCTCCGAACTAAGTAAAAAATACTGTGTTCGCGTGTTTTAATTTCTTTCCGTTGTGCAAATTGCTCTCTCCATAAATTCGAAAAGTTTACCGATATTCACCCCCCTCTATCGGCTCTGTCGATCCAACAGGGCCTAGTACATAACATAGCATACATTATAGATCCTATCACGGATGCATAAGGAATCTTATTCATGCAAATCCTCTCGTCTTTTGTGCGCAGACACATAGACTTCGAAAGGTTGATCCCATGCCTAATGGGAAGGTAATCTTTCTTGGATTCCAACATGCTAAATCTTTCTAGCACTCGGTCTATATATGTAGACTGCGAAAGACCAAGCAATCGTTTTGATCTATCTCTATAAATTCTAATCCCAAGGATATAGGTTGCTTCTCCCAGGTCTTTCATGGATAAAGTTTTGGACAATCAAATTTTAACTGACTGTAAGACTGATATATCGTTTCCTATAAGTAATATGTCATCGATATATAATACTAGGAATACGACTGCACTCCCACTAACCATCTTGTACACACAAGGTTCGTCAGGATTTTGTGAGAAATAAAACTCTTTGATTGTCTTATCAAAATGGATATTCCAGCTCCTGGATGCTTGCTTTAGTCCATATATGGATCGTCGAAGCTTGCATACTTTGGTTTTATCAACCGATGTGAAACCTTCAGGTTGTATCATGTATACATCCTCAAGCAGGTTTCCATTAAGGAAAGTTGTTTTCGCATCCATTTGCCATATCTCATAATCATAATGAGCTGCTATGGCCAGGAGCATCCGAATAGATTTAAGCATAGCTACTGGCGAATAGGTTTCGTCATAATCAATTTCTTGTTTCTGACGATATCCTTTTGCCACTAATCTAGCCTTAAAGGTAACAACATTACCTTCCATGTTGGTTTTCTTCTTGAAAACCCACTTGCACCCTATGGGCTTAATCCCTTCAGGTGGGTTAACCAAGTCCCATACTTGATTTTTATACATGGAATCCATTTCCGACATCATGGCTTCAAGCCATTTATCCCTTTCTGAATTTTTCAGAACATCTTCATAACTGATAGGTTCATCATTCCTAATGAGTAACACGTCGTTCGATTCACTTATGAGAAATCCGTATCTCTCTGGAATATTACGTGTCCTATCAGACCTATGAAGAAGTGGTGTTGTTTTAGGTTCAACTGATAGCTCATCATTATGAGTTATTGGTTGTGGGTCTAGACTAGGTGTCTCTGTAATGTCTATTGGAGTTCCTTGAACTTCTTCAAGTTCAATGCTACTCTCACTGTTTTCTTGTAAAAGAAATTCTTTTTCTAGAAATACAGCATGCCTAGAAACAAATACCTTTTGTTCCAAGGGATGATAGAATTGGTAACCTTTCGTTTCCTTAGGGTATCCAATAAATAGACATTTATCAGACTTAGCATCCAATTTGTCTGATACAGCCCGCTTCACATAAGCAGGACAACCCCATATCTTTAGGTGAGATAAATGAGGTTTCTTACTATTCCACGTCTCATATGGAGTAGTAGAGACTACCTTGGTCGGGACTCTGTTTAGCAAGTAAACAGCTGTCTTAAGCGCATAGCCCCAAAAGGATTTTGGAAGAGTTGCATGATTTATCATAGATCTAACCATATCCATCAAGGTTCGGTTACGCCTTTCAGATACACCATTATGCTGCGGTGTATATGGCGGAGTCCATTGAGACAATATCCCATTGTCCTTAAGATAATCTTGAAACTCTTGACTTAAGTATTCACCACCCCGATCGGATCGAAGTATCTTAATACTTTTGCCAAGCTGTTTCTCTACTTCATTTCTGAATTCTTTGAATTTCTCAAAAGTTTCAGATTTGTGTTTCATTAAGAACACATACCCGAATCGTGAGTGATCATTGATAAAGGTAATGAAGTAGCTATAGCCTCCTTGTGCAAGAGTTGACATTGGTCCACATACATCAGTATGTATTAGACCAAACAATTCTCCCACTAGTTTACTTTTTCCGGAAAAGGGTAATTTGGCCATCTTGCCTTTTAAGCATGATTCGCATGTATCAAATGAACCAGGTTCAAATGATTCCAAAATTCCACATCGGTGTAATTTGGTCATGCATTTCTTGCTTATATGGCCAAGACGACAATGCCACGTGTAGGAGTCTATTTGATTATCTATTTAAGTACATTTGTTGCTAACTTCGATATTAAAAAGGTCACCGGATAAATCTAACGTGTAGATACCATTGCATAAAGTTCCGGTCCCATAAAGAACACCATTTAAAGTTATGTAACAGCAATTGTTACTAAAAGTTAAATGGTAGCCCTTTTCATTCAAGAATGAAATAGATACAATGTTCTTTATTAACGAAGGAACAAAATAACAATTATCCAATTCTAAGATAAGTCCAGCAGGGAGTTTTAGCAAATATGTTCCGATGGCAATAGCAGCAATCTTTGCTCCATTTCCAACTCGCAAATTCGCTTCTCCCTTAACCAGTCTTCTTCTATTCCTTAGCCCCTTTATGTCTTTACATATATGTGAGCTACACCCAGTATCAAGTACCCAGGTGTACGAGGAAATAGAGTGACATTCAATAACGAAGATGCCTGAAGAGGATGGGGCATTGGATGCCTTCTTCTTCAAGGACTCAAGATAAACCTTACAGTTTCTTCGCCAGTTGCCCTCCTTGCCGCAGTGATGGCAAGTGCCTTTTGGTGCCTTTTCAATCCTTTTGTCCTTAGTTAACTTATTGGTGTCCAAAATGGAACGTAAATTCAGAGAAGACATGATCAGGTGATTATCCTAGAAATACAAATTGAGGTTATGTGATGAGAAGAATGCATCAATATACATTAATTAAATCCTATTTATTTTCGAATTGAATAACCCTTTTTATCAATTCGGGAGATCATAGGAACATCTCCAAATAGGTTGATATCCAACCATAGATAAGAACAACCATGGCTGGGGCCATCAAGTTATTCTTAGCTATGAAGGTAGGTAATTATACCGATTACATATTACATATATGTAACTATCACATTATGCTATCAACTAATTGAATGTTTGCATAAATCATTGGGTTGTTAACTCATTAACAAGTACGCAACATTATACATAGTACCCAACTGCACCTCTCTTTACATCGACCTTGGCTGTGGCACAACAAATCGATGCTCCAAGCTTAAGGCTGACCCATTAATCAAGAAATAGTTTTAATATGGTTGGAGCTCATTCAACCGTTTAGTCAGGCTTGGATGTGTCCAACAACCAAAACTAAGGATTGACTTCTGACTCCAACTATATTAATCATAAACTAATTTCATGGTTTGAACATGTTGAGGTTCAAGCCAGGCATGGATGTGTCCATCAACCCAAACGAGAAATAAAACTTCGGTTCTAACCATATTAATGGAAGGTGTTGGCCTTAATATTTTGTAAGGGGTTTTGGGTCTCATCCTTTTCTTTTATGCACATTCATGACATATAATTATGCCATGTTCTAACGATTTTCTTAATAAAGTATGTATGTGACTTAAATTTATCAAGTCTCATTAATTGAATTAGGAACCGGATTTCCTAATTCTAATTTCATACTTTATTCAAGGAATTATTTTGGGAAATAATTTCCTAAATTATCATAATCAATTTCGGAATTAATATGTTTAAGACTTTGATTTCTCTAAATCAAATCTTATTAAATTAAGAGACAGATTCCCTTAATTCAACCACATATTATTTTCATGAAAATCTTATTTAAGGAAATGTAGTCTATAGGAAACAATTTTTCTAATTAATTTTGGAGACAATAATATGTAAGAGCATCACCTCATAAATCAAATAAGGAAATTATCGTTTGAGAATCACCTCAAAAATTTCCAAAATTTGATCACATATTTTATTTATGGAAAATTAATATCAATAAATAACTTAATTTGGACGGCTCCCCGAGGCTCAATCCAAAATAAAAATTTATTGATAATATAATTTGGACGGCTCCCCGAGACTCAATCCAAATTAAACATTAGATAATTTAAATTCAATTTAGGAAATTTAATTATAACAACTAACTTTAAATTGGACGGCTCCCCGAGGCTCAATCCAAAATAAAGAATTTTGTAAATAATTTAATTTCCAATTATGAATTTAAATGTCAATTAATATTCCCATAATTTGTCTAGACTTTCTTGAAAGAAAGTGTCCAAAATTGCGAGCTTTCCATAAATGGAAAGTTTCAAAAAATAAAAAAAAATTCATAATAATTGTAAGTTTCTGGTACAAAGAAAACTTATGTATTTCCAAGATTGGAAAATTTCCAAAATAGGAAATTTCCAAAATTGGAAAGTTTCCAAAAATGGAAGGTTTTCACAATTATCATAAAATTTCAGAAACAGGGATATTTCAAAAGTTTGCAAAATTTCATGAGGATTTCCAAACTTTGAAATTCCTAAATCTAAAATTTACCATAATTGGAAAGTTTCTATAATTGGAAAATTTTCCAAAATTGAGATCATGACAAAGTTTTTCGCAAAACAATTATATGATTATGTCGAACACTTACCGGCTCTGATACCACTGTTGGGACCGGGTGCATGTTGACATGGATGCGGGTTCGTAATTTTTAAAATTAATTACGTGCAGCGGAAGATTTAGCATAAATAATTTCTCAAATTATTTAACCACACATCTAAGCATACAACCTTATGTTGTGTGGATACGATCATATATTTAAAATTTTGCAGAAACGTAAACTAATTTACTTGTTACCTTGCGTAACTCGAAGAAAGGGACGAGATCCAACCGTAAGCGTCCCTCGGAAGCTCCGCCTCTATTCGCGTCCACGCCGAGTATCTTCGGGATGACTTCGCAAAGCCACGAGTTTCGTGTTCTCGAGAACTACTAGATTCTCCGAGAACGCGACAAGAAACCAAGAGAAAAGTAATCATATCGGAAAAAACTCACCACCAAGGTTGGCCGGAATCACAATTTCGGCGAGGAGGAGGAAGATGACTTGCACCCAATCCCAAGGTGATGATGGCCGGAGAGGAAGATCGTCTCAACGGAAGAACTTCGTCGCCTTGGTGCTTGATAAGTACCATTTTATTGATTAATTTAATTGCTAAAATCCATGTTTGACCAATGTTTTACTTGCTTAATTATGATTTTACCCTAGGTTTTAGGATTTCCTCTTATTTTAGACTTAATTGCAAATTTGCACATTTTTGGATTATTTGGCCACTAATTTTCTGATATATTTTTGTAGGCATGAAAGGATCCTGGACCTAGGGTATACTGGGTCATACTTGAGTTGGAAGTGGACCCAGATCGAGTTATCAAGTTTCGGATTAATCTGGGCCGTCCGATTCAAAAGCGGCTAGATCTGAGCCATCTGGGACCATCTGAAGCAATCCGAGCTAGGGTTAGGGTTAATCAAGCATTCTGATCAAGATCTGAAGGTTTCATCCCAATCAGAGCTCAATCAACCGTTGGATCAAGCTTGGAGGGCTCTAGATCGTCCATTCAAAGATTAAGTTGATCTGGACAATCCGTTGCACATCTGTAGGATTCAAGCTACCACGAGGCAGATCCTGACCCCTGATCAACATCCTCAAAGTTTGGCTCAAATCAGAGCAAGATCAGTCATTGGATTTTCTCAATTCAATCTGGGTCGTCCATTGCTAATGTATTTAATCAAATTTTCCCAGCCTTTCTCCTCGTCGCGTCTTCGCCGCAACAGTAGTTCTTCTTCGTTTTCTTCGTTTTTGCTTCAATTTTTCTCCAATTCGAGGCGCGACCACCTCAACTTCTACCCTAGAACAAGTTTTGGATCATCGGATGAAGCTTCCTTGGAGAATTCAGCTCAGTTTCGCACCGGACAAGGTTGTTTGAGGGTTTCGACAGCTTTGTGGTCCGATCACTCGAATCTCACTCACAAGCCATCTCCGATCATTTGAGCCATCTGTAGGGGTTCTCAGGTGAGCTCAGAGCATCTCCAAATCACCTCCGCAATCCATTAAACCGAGATCGAGGAGTTCGGATTGGATTTTCCCAGCTTAGTGCAGAGTGAGCTGAAATCGATCAATTGAAGCTGTTTCCACTGATTTGCGGAGCCGAAGGGGTTCTTGGCTTGCCCTTGTGTGACGAACAAGGAATTCTTGAGCTCGGGAAGGGTTGAGGATTAGTTTCATCTAGTTAATTTCAGTTTCTTTAGCTGTAATTTTCATTTCTGCACTTTGTTTCGTGTCTGTCTTTGTATTACGATACTTAGATCTCGTTTTCTGATTGTTTTGGCTTAACAAGGTTTTGATTCCTCAAGTGAAGTAGCTTAGGAGTTTGTTTGGTGGATAATCAGACTTAAATCTAATTAGTTTTACACCTAATTTCAGTTTGTGTGCCACTTCCTGTTTCTGAAATTCCAGATTTGTTAAGTTTAGTTTCTGATTTGTTTTTGTTTTAATCAGTTTCAATTATGCAAGTTAATTAGATTTATTGTTTGTTAGTGAACAATTGTAATCGAATTCAGTTTATTTCCTAATTTAGTTCATGCGTATCAGTTAATTCCCTGTTTTCAGCTTGCGTATCAGCCCTTTCCATTGAATTCCTGCATTTTGTTTCAAGCTTGCTTTAGTTTCACTCTATGAGTTTACCTTGCAGTTTGTTTAAGCTAAATAGCACTCGACTTAGGCTTTGCGCATTAGTTATTGTGTAACCACTTCATTTTGTAATCTGATTTTTATCTCTGCATTTCCTGCACATGTGGCAAATCATTTTCAAATTGTGTATCAACCCTCAATCCTGCACTCTCCATTTTATTTTTGAAATTTCGACTTCAGCTCATCAATTTGCACTTTAATTGTTTGTTTCACATCCATCCACTTCACACCAGCTGCTGGGTTATGTTTGAATTCAATTCGTAGCTGCATTCCTGCCCCAAGGTTCCTGAAATTCTTCAATTATTTTTGCAAATCTGCAGTCTTGTTTGTACCAAGTTCTGCAATGTTTCCAAACTGATAAGTCTGATTTCCGCACATCAGTTTTAGTGTATCAGTGAATTGCTACTGAATTGGTGTTTCTGCATCTGGAATTTCTGCATTCATATCATCTCTGAGATTCTGCACAATCAACTCTGCATCCAGCTGCATGCATTTCTACATCTGAACTGAACATGCAATCCTGCACATTAAATTTCTGCAATGGTTTGTTTTTCGATTGACTAATCACGAGTTTCTGAATATGTTCATACCTGTGTACTTCTTCATTGACAGCATGCCTTTCTAAGCTACATTGAGCCATTGAAAAGGCTGCAGTCAATCTCAATCTGTGGCACATTAGCTTCTCTCATCTTTATGTCAAATTGTTAAGTGCTAGCACTTTGTATCAAGTTAAGCTTTGGCACTTGTTTTGTATCAGTTTGTTGATGGATTGCTTTGCATTTGGTTAGTTATGAGTGGTTAATCCGAAAGCAATTCTCTTCATTTAATATCAGCTTTTGGCACATCAGATCTTATTCTTGGTATCAAATTGCTTCACTTTCTCACTCGGTATCAAGTCTTCATGCCCGAAATTATAGCTATAATTCTACATCAGTTTCAATCATAATGGCTGCATTGTTTTGATTCAATTACTTAGTATTTGGAATGCAATTGATATAGAACTTGTTATCATGTTTGAATTTCCAAATCTGAAATCTACTTTGGTTTGATTGAGTTCTAATTGGTTGAGTCTTCCATTGCATTTATATAGCTTAAGTTGCTTCATTAAGTTTATCCCCTTTTCCTTGTGGTTTAATTTCTAATTGCAACCCAAAACCCAAAAATTGATTTGAAACCCGAAATTCACAAACGACACATAAACACAAGCGCGAATCACACAACATCAACTAGTCCCCAGGAAAAATACAACCTGTGGCCCCTTTACTACGTTTTCATATTTTGATTGCAAAAAGGGTTTCCAGCACATTTATAAATTCTAAATTCTGATGGTCCCACAATTCGTGACAACTTTAACCTAGTGTTTCGGGGCCGTCAAATTTTTGGCGCCGTTGCCGGGGAAGCAACTAGTTGATTTGTTTGATTTTTGCTTGTATGCTTTTGGACATATCCTTGGGTTCTATTTTCTTGTGCTTTATCTTTTGTATACGGTTGCTGCCATTTTTTTTTTCTTTCTTGTTTTGTGACAGGGCTGGAAGATCAAAATGTGGTCACCAGAGTTCTGTAAAGAGATAAAAGAGGCATTGGTGGAGTTGAAATGTTGGTGTAAGGTGTTGGAATATCAACAAAAACATAAAGCTCAGTCATCTACTTACCATAGGCCGATTCAGCCAAAATTTCAGCAACCTCAACCCCAATTTCAGCCACCTCAGCCCTTTTCAGAATTTCATCCTTTCCAGCAATTTCAGCAGCCAAATCAAGAATTCCAACAGCCCTATTTGAATTTTCAGCAACCAAATCAATTTTTTCAGCCACCTTTACAACAATTCCAGCAAGATTTTCAACCAAGTCAACCAAAATTCCAACAAATTCCGAATGGGCAGCCCCAATTTCATCAATTCCAGCCCCAATTTCAGCAACCTTGTCAATAAGATCAATCATCTTTTCAAGGAATTCAACAAGGGTACCAAGTTAATTCGAATTTCCAGCAACCATGTCATTTTCCACAGCAATTTCACCCTTGCAACTAGAATTTTCAGCAGCCAAATCAGAATTTTCAGCCCCCAGAATTTCAGTGTTCACCACCACAATTTCAACCTCAGATCCAAGATTTTCAGGGCTACAATTTTCAGCCATCTCCACCAACTTGTGAACCAAATTTTCAGCAGTTTAATCAGCCTGTTCAACCATTTGATCAGCCCCCACAGTCTCCATTTCAAACTTCACAGCCTACTTACAGTTTTGAGCAGCCTTATGCTACCTTTCAAGTCCAACAAGAATTCCATACTAACCAAGGAGGCTCTGAGAATCTTGATTGGAGTGAGGCTCAACAACAAAGGATGATGGAGATGTGTCAACAAATTCTACAACAACAGCAAATTTTTCAAGAACAACAACAAAGGCTTCAAAACATGCAAGATCAATTGAAACAAAGGCAAGCCCAAGAATCAGAACAATTCCCCGGAGTTGGTTTTATATCAGTTCAAGGTGACCCTAGTGCATGGCCAAGCCCTTCTTCAAGTGATCTTAGAATTTTGGTAGAAGAAGAAGAAGAAATCATAAAAATCAGGGCACCTACAGCATGCATCCCTCCGGAGATTCCTACTCAAAATTCATTTCCAAATTTTTCAGCTCCAGAAGAAGAAACTGAAGCTCCACAGGACCATTCTAGACTTTTATTTTGTGATGATAGTGTTATTGATGGTCCTAATTTTTCTAATGTTGTTGTTGCAGATATTACAGGAGAAGCATGCATAGGAGATGATTCCATAGGTGTAGGGGATTGCACTAAGCCCCAAGGACCACCACAATTGACTGGTACATTAGAAGACCCAAAGGATGAACCAGAAAGTGTAGGGACTTGCATGGTGGAAGCAAGCACCCAAGGATCACCTGCTTTAGTTGAGTGTCCACCAGAACCTGAATCTGAAGAGGAGCATGTACTTGATCAGGAGGAGGCTATGGATACATCTACTCTTGTAAAACCTCCAGGTATTCTCCAGCACGCTCAGGTAAGTATTTCTCCTCTTTGTTCAGAAAAATTCAGCGAGGTACCTAGTGCTGACTTTATTGGTTATGATGAATTTATTGATATACCTTGTGTAGAGAGTGTTTGTGAAAATCCAATAGAGGTACCAAAAATTGATTTCATTAGTCGTACTGCATTACTTGATACATCTCTTGTAAATATGGATTGTGAAATAATTTTAGAGGCACCTATAATTGATGTTGTTTGTTATGATGAATCACTTGATACATCTTTTGTGGATACGGATTGTGTAAAATTTTTAGAAGTGCCTGAAATTGATGTTATTTATTTTGATGAATCTCTTGCTATATCTTATGCTGAGGTTGAATGTGAGAAACTTATGGAGATATCTGAGATTGATTTGATTGGCTGTGACACATTGCTTGATACACCCTGGATGGAAAATAATTGCGAAATTTTATTGATGTGCCAGAAATTGATTTCGTTATTTGTGATGAGTTCTGGATCAAATTTGTAGGAAATAATTGTGAAAATTTTATTGAGCACCAAGAATTGATTTAATTGGATATGATGCAATTTTGGATACATTTCATGCAGAGACTGATATTATATTATTTCTTTCTACCCTGACACTTGAGAGAGGTATTACATGTTTTGCAGGGTCAGAAGACTTCAGGAGTGGGTGCTCCAACTGAACAGACTTCAACCTCCTGGAAGGACTTCTGAAAGGCATCAAGAAGGAGGAGTTGATTTACTTTAATTCGAAGCCCTCCATCCTTACATGGGTACTGTACCTAAATCGCCTTCGGCCACCGGAGCAATTTTTTGTGAAGTTCAAGTGTGGGGGAGTCCTATTCTCTCAGCCACCATGTTCCTCCACTACCAGATGGATGCTGCTTCTGGATAGACTCCGTCCACCAGAATAAAGGGGAGTTTGATTTTTCTTGTATTTTTTTTCACTTTTATGCTTCTAGAATTTTCTTTAAATTGTTCTTGTAATAAATCATGAGTCTTGTCAATAAATGCATGTTATTTCTTTTAGCACTTTTTCTTGCATGATAGGAATAAATGTATCCCTCTAGGTTATCTCCATAGCATGTTAGAGTCTTTGGAAAATAAATTAAATTTAGTTGTTAAAACTTAGGGTTTGAGCTAATGGATGAAATCTTGGATGCTTGAGTACTACTTGCTTTAGATTCTTAATTGAGGACTTGGGATGAATTATTTTTACCTAGTGAGAATTAGCCTTACTTTTGTGATACGCATATGTCATTGTGCTCTAGAACTTGCTTAGGTTCTTTTAAAATCATATTTCAATGATTGGATCACATCTATAGAGGCTAATCACTTTGTTTACCTTTTCATATCAATTTTGGCAAAAATCATGTTCATTCCATTTTTCTTTACTTATTTCCTACTCTTATCCTCATTTTTCTTTGGACTTGTTGTTTGAGATGTTTCTTAATGCTATTTTGCCCGAGACGGACAAAGATTTAAGTGTGGGGGAGTGACTAAAGTTTTGGAATTATTTTGGAGCAATGATGCATTTCATGTCAAAAAGAAAAAAAAATTTTGCCAAGTTGAAGCCAAAAGGTGCCAAGTGAGTTGAGTTTGGTATCAAAAATGAGTCAGAAATTTTTTCTGTGAAGAATAACTTGAGTCGAAAGTGGCTTGGATCAAGAATTGGGAAGCTAAGATCAGCAACCTTTTGTAGGAAGTCTGAAATTCGGCTATTCCTTGTAGAAAAATCAGAAATGTGTTGGGAGAAGCTGAATTGCAGCTGTACCGAAGCTGAAAAGAAGCTTAAAGGCTGTACAAAAGCTAAAAAGAAGCCAAAAATCTGAGTTGAATTGCAAGTATAGCTGCTGAAATGAGTAAGCTGCAAACTGTTGAATATCTTGAAGGATTGTTTGTGAAGATAAATTGGAGAAATCAGATTGGAATGTGGAGTTGACAAGGGCAGAAATCTGTGCCAAGTTCAAGTGCAGAAATTGTCAACTTGAAGCTAAAACTGATTTTCCTGGGCTGTGAATCAGGGAACAAGTTCGGGAATGCATCAAAGAGTATTGAGAACACCATATGCTGACCAAATCTGGAAGAAACAACATGCTAGAAGCTGCTGATCAGAAAGCCATGCAAGAAAGGCTGACCAAAGGATGAAAGAAGCTGAAAAACTGCACTACATTGCATTATGAGCATGTAATCTGCCGAGTGTTGAATTTGGATCTACTGAAATTAAACAAACTGATCTGAATTGAAAGCAATGCAAGAATGGCTGACCAGAGATTAAAATTTTAAAATGGCAGCAGAGTTATGCTTGTGAGTGGCCGGAAATTGACTTGCTATTCAATCCTTAAACCCTAAATTTCCACTATCATTGATGCAAGTACTATTGATTTAATTGTTGGAGAAATCAGGATCTTGATTGGAAGGTGATGCCGGAGCTGAAATTGAACAGAAAAAAAAAATTTGAAGAGGAAATAAGGTGTTGCCACAAGGGTGAATTTGATCAAGGAGTGGAGTTTTGACAAGGTTTGGGAGCTGAAAAAAAGACAAAAGAAAAAAAAAAAGTAGTGAATAAAGAAAAAAAAAAAAAAAAAAAAACAAGTGGATACTTGAGTTTCACCTGAATTCAGTAGTTTCTCTCATTCAGTATGCATACAAATCCGACTGACTGAGAGAAAGAAAAAAAAAAATAGAGAAGAAGAGGAAAGGAAACAATTGGCACACAATAGATAACTTGGCACAATGAGAACAAGGAAGGGTTTTTACCCAATTCAAAGGAATTATTCAAGTTTACTCCATCACACTTTTGAATTCACTAGAGGACTGTCAAGAGGGCAAAGTACATTGGAAACATTTTTGAGCAACCAAGTCTTCCCACTTTACCATTTTTCCATTTTCTTGGCTTTTACTCCATTTCTTACCATTTTCATGTTTTCATTTGTTTTTGTAGATGTTGATCCTAATCATGAATAATGGTGGAGATAGACAATAAGCAAGCCTATGGTAGTGCAAGAAGCATGTGTGTTTGAGTGAGCTCCACTTCCATCATCAACTTAGAACTTAAGGAGAGAGCCACCAAAATTTTCCTTGAAAGGCTAGTGAGTTAAATTCATCTCAATGACTCATGATGGATGAAAAGGCTAAGTTGTTGATTTAAGGACAAGATACTAATCCATAGAGCTTAGATTTATGAGAATTGACAACCTTAGGTAATTTCTTTTCATTTGTTTCTAATTATGCTTAAGAAATCTAAGGGATACATACTTAGTGTTTCGCGAGACGCTCAAGCTTAAGTGTGGGGGAGTTGATAAGTACCATTTTGTTGATTATTTTAATTGCTAAAATCCATGACCATGTTTTACTTGCTTAATTGTGATTTACCCTAGGTTTTAGAACTTCCTCTTATTTTGGACTTAATTGCAAATTTACACATATTTGGATTATTTGGCCACTAATTTTTTGATCTATTTTTGTAGGCATGAAAGGATCCTGGACCTAGGGCATACTGGGTCAAACTTGAGTCGGAAGTGGACCCGGATCGAGTTATCAAGCTTAGGATTAATCTGGGCCGTCCGATTTAAAACGGCTAGATCTGAGCCATCCGGGACCATCTGAAGCAATCCGAGCTAGGGTTAGGGTTGATCAAGCACTCTGATCAAGATCTGAAGGTTTCATCCCAATCAGAGCTCAATAACGTTGGATCAAGCTCGGAGGGCTCTAGATCGTCCATTCAGATTAGGTTGATATGGACCATCCGTTGCACATCTAGAGGATCCGAGCTACGACGAGGCAGATCCTGACCCCAGATCATCATCATCAATGTTTGGTTCAAATCAGAGCAAAATCAGCCGTTGGATTCATCCAAATCAATTTGGACCGTCCATTGATAAGTATTTAATCAAATTTGCCCAGCTCTTCAGCGTTGTCGCGTCTTCGCCGCAACAGTATCTTCTTCATCGTTCTTCTTCATTTCTTCTGCAAAATTCTTAGTTTTGAAGGCGCGACCCCTCAATTCTTCATCTGGATCAAGATTTGGATCACTGGAGGGTAGTTTTGTTGGATGATTTCAGCTCAATTTGCGCCAGACAGTGGTGTTTGAGGGTTTCGGCATCTCTGCTAACCAATCACTTGTTTCTCGTCCACAAGCCATTTCCGACCATCTGAGCTGCTTGTAGGGGTTCTCAGGTGAGCTCGGATGAGTTTCAAATCATCATCGCAGTCCATCCAATGAGATAGAAGAGATTGGACTGGAAAATTCCAGGCGTGTGTAGTTTGAGAAAAATCGACCGATTGAGCTGGTCTCCACTGATTTGCTGAGCTTAGGGGTTCGAGGCCGACTCTTGCTTGACGACCAAGAAGATCTTGAGCTTAGGGAGGATTGAGGATTAGTTTTCCGTAGCTAATTTCAGTTTTCTTAGCTGTAACTTTATTTCTGCAGTTCGTGTATGTTTCTGAATTTTTGTATCAGCTACCTTAGGTTCAGTTTTGAATTGTTTCTGCTCTAATTATGGTTTTAATCTGTTCTTCCATTAATTAGCTAGCTCATTTAGTTAACACTTCGCTTAATTTCATTTTCTTTGCAGTTTTATGTTTGCGTATCAGTTTGCTGTCCTGTTTTTCTTAAGCGTATCAATCCCAGTTTAAGTCTGCAAAATTTCAGTTTCAGTTTCTGTAGTTTGGATCAATTAATCGTAGACATTTTACATCTTGTTTGACACTAGATGGTGCAATTAATCACAGTTGTTTCCTTGTTTCTGAATTCGGATGCAAACTGAATTTTTAGCCTGCACGTTTTGTTTTCCAACATTTTATTTCTGCATCTCTGAGTATCAGATTTTTATTGATGTCCTGAATATTGTATCAAGCAAGCTTGTTTTATCTCCGGAATTTACATAGCAACTTGCTCCATTCAAATAGCATTTGATATCAGAGTTTGCGCATAAGATTGATGTGAATCCAATTCCATTTCTGCAAATTGATCTCGTTTCTGCATTTCCACTTTATTTCTGCATTCCTCCAATTTATTTCTGTGTTTTCGATTCCAGCACCTGAAGAGGTTCTTGTTTGGTGAACCATTGCATTAGATCTCCACTTGATCAATTTATTTATGCGTTTGCTTGTAGCGTATCAAACCCCAAATCCTGTTTTCAGTTTCAATCTCTGCGCATCCCTTATCTCTGAAACTCAGCTTCATGTCCTACAGTTCAAGTTGTTAGTTCCTGTGTTTTTTTTTATCAAGCAAAGATCTGTCAATGGATTTGTGTCAAGTAAACTCAGAAGTTGCTGCACTTGATTTCAGGTTCCATCTGCATTTGATCCATTTCTAAATTCGCATCAGTTTTTGTATAGCAGCCCTTGTTTTCAGTTCCAGATTCTTTGTATCACTGATTGCTGAATTTCCAATTCTGCATTGCTGAAGTTTGCATCAAGGAAGCTTTGCGTTCGACTTCCATTGCAATTAAAATCAGATGCTTGTTTGACCTTGCAACTAGTGGAGTCTAAACTGCTAATTTTGCACAGCAGTGGATTATTTCTGCGCATTCATCAGCTCTGAAATCTGCACTTTATTTGTTTGCTTCACATCCACTGCAATTCTCTTCACTAGCAGCTGTGCTTTCCGAAACTGATTTGATCAGTCCATTTCCTGCACTTAGTATCAGTCCCTTTTTGGCACATAATTCTCCTTCTCTTGGTGCCAAGTTGTTTCAACCTTTTATTCACTTAGTATCAAGACAGGCATTCGGCATTTATTGGTTTGATCTTGAACAGAACTTGTAGAGTAGTCTTGCATTTGAATTCAGATTTGCATCTTTGAAATTCGATTAAGTTGCCTTGGTTGAATTGGGTTTTCCATTGGTTGAGTTGTTTATTACCATCATTTTGTTTGGCTTATTAGCTAAGTTCCTTTACTTTCATTGCGATTTCATTTTCGATCACAAACCAAACCCAGAATTATTCGAAATCCAAAAACAATCACGACACATAAACATGAGCGCGAATCAAACACAATATCAACTAGTCCCCAGGAAAAATACAACCTGTGGCCCCTTTACTACGTTTTCATATTTTGATTGCAAAAAGGGTTTCCAACATTTTATTCATATAAATATTCTAAATTTGGAGGACCCACATTCGTGACAGCTCATTTCGGGTCCATCACCTACCTGGCGGAGCACCACATTTTCGGGCACCACCCGAGGCTGCTGCACCTCATGAGGCTCCTGCTGACGCTGAGTACGACTATGAGCCTGACCCAGATCTACGATGGCAGATCTCCGAGCTGGATCGGATCCTCCAGGAGGATATTCATTTGAGGGAGCTCCATCAAGAGGAGGCCCGCTCGGATTTTCGTTCCTTTGATCTCCGATTGACCGGCGTCGAGTCTACTGTCTCTGAGGTCCAGGCATTACAGCAGACTTGGTACGCAAAGTGGCGCTGCCATACATTTCCAGGGGATGCTCCTTCAGGCAGTGCTGCACCAGGGTCTGCTGATGCCACGATGGATGATCTCATGCGCGATGACGACCCCCCCCCCCCCCCCCGCTGACGGTTGAGATTGGATGTCCGTTGCCTCTCCTGGTGATCAGTGTATTTGACTGCTTAGTTGTGTGACTTTTGGGCTATATGCCCCATGACTTATCTGTTGTGGCCTTGTGCCACACGTATTTTGACTTTGATGCATATATCTTGCATCTTGTTATTTCTCTGGATGGGTTATGCTTTGACTTTTCTGAATTTGCCTTGCATGTCTATTTTACTTGCGTATGCTTATTGTTGATGGTATGCTATACTTTCTGCATATTTGATACATAGCTATGTTCATGCTTATGATGTCATACTCATATGATACATATGCTTGTTTTGCCATGCCTATATCTGTTTGTCATATGTATTCATATGCTTATCAAAAATCAATCAAATCATTGTTGTTTTGGGATACCCCTAGGGTTGAGGGGGAGTATGGTTTAAACTTAACAGCCCTTCTAGACCCCTTTTCGGTGTTCGACAAAGGGGGAGAGTGTTGGTTGGTTAAGTTTAGGATGATTATATTGTAGGGGGAGAATCTTGATTCCCCTATGATTCTGGAAGTTGAGAAATTGACTGAGAATCCCTAAACTTAAAATCGGATTGTCAAACAACAAAAGGGGGAGATTGTTGATACAGTCTGACCCTGATTGTTGATGCAGTCTGACCCTGATTGTTGTTTTAGTATTGACATCGATTTTAGTTTAGGTTGATTATGATGATTATGTTGGTGCCCCGGTTAGTTTTGATGTGATCAACTAAGTTAGGTTAGGTCCTGTTGGTTTTAATCCCTCTGCTAAATGTGCAGGAACTTAGGTACGGAGGAAGTCGAGCGTAAGACGCAGCGGACGAGAAAGATTGCGCGGGGAAGTGAGCCGACGGGCTTGGTGCAATCCGAGGGACGCGGAAGTTGCGGAAGAGTACGCCGGTGGGCCAAGAAGGACGTGCGCGACGTCCGAGAGACGAGAAGCCGGGAGGAAGGACACTCGAGGGGCGAAAGGCTGGAGTCGGGTTCGGGTGAGCCTAATTCCAGTTGGTCAGAAATCACCCAGAAGATCTACTTACGAACAGTCAAGTTGCCTTTGACTTGGACTTGGATCAAGACGGGCGCAACGTCTTTCATAAAAGCTTTTATATTAAAGATTTTAATTAAAGCTTTTAATTAAAGCCGATTATAGCTTTTAATTAAAGCTTTTATTAAAAACTTTTAATTAAAGCCGATTATAGCTTTTAATTAAAGCTTTTATTAAAGCTTTTAATTAAAACCGATTATCAAGGCTTGAAGAAGTCAAAAGTTATCAAGGCTTGAAGAAGCTTTTTCAAAGATGAAGCGGGCTTGAAGAAGTCAAAAGTTATCAAGTCTTGGAGAAGCTTTTTAATCCGATCAAGATGAAGCGTGCCTCTGATTAATAATATTTATCTCTTTTAATTAAAGTTTAAAATCTGGTTGAGATAATCTTAGATCTACGATCAAGATACAACTCAATCTTGTATCAACGATCAAGATCATATCACTCAACCTATAAATCGGCTTAGAGATTTAGATTCAAGGCAATTCATTTTTCTTGTAATTCTCTCTAAAGTCTAGTGTGCTTCAGTTGTAAAGCTTCTCCGCCACAAGGAGAGTTTTTTTTTGCTTTAACCGTCTTGGAAGCAATGACCAAGTTGCAACCAAGTTTTTTTAATAGACGAATTCCTCCATTTCTTTTATTTATTAGCCAGCCGTCTATTCACCCCCCTCTAGCCGGACCAACCCGATCCAATAAGTGGTATCAGAGCCAGGCCGCCGCAGAAGGACTAACCGCCAACTGTAGCAAATTTTAAGATGGTTGGACCAGCAATATACCCGCCTAAATTTGAGGGCGAGTTCGCGGCATGGAAACGGAAGATGCAGATATTTTTTACTACAGATTATGAATTGTTAATTATTATGAAAAATGGCTATGCAGCTCCCAAAGACAATGAAGGAAAGATCAAGGATCCTGATTCTTGGAACAAGAAGGAACAAGTTGATGTTGTAGCAAACGGAAAGGCAGAATTTCATCTGCTGACCGTCCTCCCAGAACAAAATGTGAACCGGATCGGTAAGTACGAATCGGCGAAGGAACTTTGGGAAATGTTCTTGGAACTGCACGAAGGAACCTCGGAAGCAAAACTTGGGTGACGAGATGTTCTTCGAAGCCGACTGACCAATCTACGGATGGAAGACGGAGAATCTGTTGCGAGATTACATGCAAAGGTAAAAGAACTAATCACAAGCCTCGAAAATCTCGGAGAAAAGGTAACTAACCGCGATGCTCAAAAGTACGCTCTAAACGCGTTTTCGAGAACCCCGGAATGAACCTCGGTAATCGATGCATATTATATTTCAAAAAATCTACAAATAAGTATTTTAGAAGAGTTGTTTTCTACTTTGGAACTTCACGAATCATGCTTTGTAGAAAAGAACAGGAAAGCTGACAATATTGCACTAAAAACAAGGAAGATCCAACTCGACGAAGAATCTTCAGTGGATGATGAAGAAACAGCACTAGCGGTAAGAAAATTATGTAAATACATTAATACTAGCCGCTCAAAGAAGGTGCAGAGAAAGAAAAAACGAACGGTTCGATGCTACAACTGCAATGAGGAGGGACACCTTAAAGATCAGTGCCCTAAACTCAAGAACCAGCCAAAGAAGAAAAAGGCACTAAAAGCCACCTGGGACGAGACCTCGTCAGATGAATCGGAAGCCGAAGAGTTTGTCGGACTTGCATTGATGGCAAGCCACCAAGACGAAGATGAAGAAAGCACCTCGGGAGAAAGCAGCAATGAAGAGGAAGATCCTAACTTCGAAACCGACCCGGTAAGTGAGGTATGTCTACTTCCACCTGCTCGAATCTACTCGGTAATAAATTCCATGCTTAAGTCAATGAATAAATTGGAGATAGAAAACTCTGAGTTAAAAGAAAGATTTGGCACTGTATGCTCATCTATTCTATCCGACCAACTGAAAACAGAAAATAAAAATTTGAAGAATTTAGTGGAGAAATTAGAAAATGATATTGCATGTTTAAGAATTAAAAAGAATTTTTATCCTGAAAATCTGAATTGGTATGTTAAAAGTCATAGGGGCCAGCTTAGAAAAATTCCTAGAAATTATATTCCTCTAAAGTTTTTGATTAACCCCGTAGATGAAAATTTATTTTGGGTCCCAAAATCAATATTGAATTAATTTTCTGGTATTTATGAAAAACAAAACTGACCAATATTTTGTTTCTTTATGTCCATTATCATTTGTTAAATGTTTTTAAGAAATTATTTCGATCAGAGTATACTAGAGAAAATTAATTTTATATTTTTGAGTACTTGGCATACTTATCATGAATTTATTAGGATTTTTGTTAAATAATTTTCATATTTGTATGAATTTAATAATAATAAAAAAAAATAAATAAGTGAATTTTTCCATATTTTTTGTCCCATTTTTGCTGTGATCAAAGGGGGAGAGTAGTTTATGTTCAGGGGGAGGTTATGTACATGATTGCAAAATTTTTTTATGCTTAATACTGTTACAATATTTTTTGTTTGTTGTTTATCCCTAACTAAACTTGGGTTGATGTACATCAAAAAGGAGGAGATTGTTGGTGCCCCGGTTGGTTTTGATTTGATCAACTAAGTTAGGTTAGGTCCTGTGTGTTTTAATCCCTCTGCTAAGTGTGCAGGAACTTAGGTACGGAGGAAGTCGAGCGTAAGACGCAACGGACGAGAAGGATTGCACGGGAAAGTGAGCCGACGGGCTTGGTGCAATCCGAGGGACGCGGATGTTGCGGAAGAGTACGCCGGTGGACCAAGAAGGACGTGCGCGACGTCCGAGGGACGAGAAGCCGGGAGGAAGGACGCTCGAGGGGCGAAAGGCTGGAGTCGGGTTCGGGTGAGCCTAATTCCAGTTGGTCAGAAATCACCCAGAAGATCTACTTACGAACAGTCAAGTTGCCTTTGACTTGGACTTGGATCAAGATGGTCGCAACGTCTTTCATAAAAGCTTTTATATTAAAGCTTTTAATTAAAGATTTTAATTAAATCCGATTATAGCTTTTAATTAAAGTTTTTATTAAAGCTTTTAATTAAAGCTTTTAATTAAAACCGATTATCAAGGCTTGAAGAAGTCAAAAGTTATCAAGTCTTGAAGAAGCTTTTTCAAAGATGAAGCGGGCTTGAAGAAGTCAAAAGTTATCAAGTCTTGGAGAAGCTTTTTAATCCGATCAAGATGAAGCGTGCCTCTGATTAATAATATTTATGTCTTTTAATTAAAGTTTAAAATCTGGTTGAGATAATCTTAGATCTACGATCAAGATGCAACTCAATCTTGTATCAACAATCAAGATCATATCACTCAACCTATAAATAGGCTTAGAGATTTAGATTCAAAGCAATTCATTTTTCTTGTAATTCTCTTTAAAGTCTAGTGTGCTTCAGTTGTAAGACTTCTCCGCCACAAGGAGTGTTTTTTTTGCTTTAACCGTCTTGGAAGCAACGACCAAGTTGCAACCATGTTTTTTTAATAGACGAGTTCCTTCATTTCTTTTATTTATTAGCCAGCCGTCTATTCACCCCCCCCTCTAGCCGTACCAACCCGATCCAACAGATTATGATGATTATGATTAAGTCCTGGTTGGAGATCAGGCATGGAATGGAAAATCATAGCTTCGAGGGCTAGGTGTTGGAAAATCCCAACCTAGAGGGTTAGGTGTTAAAAATCCTAGCTTGGAGGGCTAGGTGTGTGAAAAGTCCTAATTCGGAAGAGGTGGGTGAAAAGTCCTAGCTTGGAGGCCTAGGTGAAAAGTCCTAACTTGGAGGGTTAGGTGAAAAGTCCCATCTTGGATAGTTAGGTGAAAAAGTCCTGACTTGGAGGGTCAGGTTCTAGCTTGGAGGGCTAGATTTGGAAAGTCCTAATCCGGAAGAGTTGGGTGAAAAGTCCTAGCTTGGAGGGCTAGGTGAAAAGTCCTAACTTGGATGGTTAGGTGCAAATTCCCAACTTGGAGGGTTAAGTGAAAAATCCTTAGCTTGGAGGGCTAAGGTGGATGATCCCTACCTTGGAGGGCTAGGTTGGAGCCCCTGGATCGGTCTGGTGACCAATCAGGGAGTTGGCACGGTGCTCCTTCGTGGATCGGTCTGGTGACCGATCCAGCGATGACTGATCGGTCTGGTGATCGATCAGGGAGTATGCGTTTCACCCATTGCTTTGCTCCTGATCGGTCTGGTGACCGATCAGGGAGCAAACAGTGAGGTTGAGTTCCCTTGCTGAACTGCTCCTGATCGGTCTAGTGACCGATCAGGATCACTGTGCAGATCGTTCAGGAGAACGATCCAGCATCGTAGGTTCCTCTCTATGATCGATCAGGCCGGAGCCTGATCGGTCTAGTCATGACCTGATCGGTCTGGTGACCGATCAGGAGATTTCCAGATCGGTCCGGTGATCGATCAGGAGGTCTGGACTGCGAAGCTCAGAAATCGCCCGGTAAAGGGGTGGATGACGGACCCGGAATAGGTGTCACGAAAGTGTGGGTCTCAAATTTAGAATATTTGTGAAAGCTGGAAACCCTTTCTGCAATCAATATATGAAAACGTAGTAAAGGGGCCACAGGTCGTATTTTTCCTAGGGCTAGTTGATGTTGTGTGATTTGAGCTTGTATTTATGTGTCGTTTGTGAATTTTGGGTTTCGAATGTAATTTGGGTTTGGATTGCAATTATGAATGAAAATGAAATGAAAAGTGAAGAACTTTAATTAAAAGAACTAAATAAGTGATGGAAACTAAGGACTTAGCCAAGAGGAATCCTACTCATCTAAAGCAGCTAAATCGAAATTAGAAGGTAAACAAATCTGATTTCCAATTCAAAAACAACTAAATGCTAAACAAAGGGCTAAAAACAGTGACGACAATTTCCGGAGCAACAAATTTAAAACTAATGCTAGTTACAAAATTAGCAATCAATCTTAAAACAAACTCACACAAACTAGCTACAAGTTTCCAAAACCAACAAATGCAAAGAAAACTCAAAAATGGATAAATGCGATACCAATTGAATTCAAACACTATCCTACATCAAAAGACAAGTGAAAACTGATGCAAGCAGTGCCCAAAACAGCTTGGCACGCAAGCTGAAACCCTTGTGCCAAAACTGAATTTTTTTGCCAAAAACTAATTCTAACAATTAAGGATTGCTACTGATCGATTAAGCTTGGAAGGAACAGCTATGAAGGCAGCAATATGCATGAAGAGATGAAAAATTTCAGAATGCAAATGACTGATCAATACAGAAATGTTGAAGAAACTTGACACAACAAAACTGCAAAATTCAGTGCGAAGTTTCAAAATAAAAATGATTTGGATGCTAAACCAAAGAAATAGTTGAAGTCGATTGCTCCAAGTTAAGATTCACATAACATCCCTAAGAACTGAAATTTAATTGATGCCAATTCAGAAACTAAAGACTGAAACACAATTGAATCTGAAACCTAGTGGCAGAAGTTGAAGTTGGTACACTAGCTAAGCTGAAAACATGAGACTGAATTGCAGGAAACCAAAACTATGTTCTATGTTAACTAGACAAGCATGTATCTAACTCGAATGCAGAAATTAACAACTACTAAATGCAGAGAAAATTTGGACAACAAGCAATTCTGATACAAGTTCAGAGCCCGACAGAAAATGCTGAAATAGAAGTGGCACGCAAGCAATTAACAGAAAACAAATTGAAATTAAATTCAATTGATCACCAAACAAGTTCACTAACTAACTACCTACAGGAATTAAACCTAATTAAGACAAAATCGAAGTGGAAATGGAAGCTACAACAACTGATACGAAATCAGAAACAAAACACTTGCAGAAATGAGATTACAGCTACGAACATGAAAATTCTCTAGTAAAACTACTCCTCAATCCTTTCCTAGCTCAAGAGCTCCTTGTTCGTCACACAAGGGAGAACCTCGGACCCGTAAACTCAGCAAATCAGTGGATGAACAGTCTCGGTGATCAAATCCATTCAAACTCTGCTCAAGCTGAAAATTGCAACCAATCTCTTCAACCTCGCTGTGGTGGACTGCGATAAGGACTTGGGAATGCTCCGAGCCTTCCAGGAAACCCCTCCAGATAGCTCGGATGGAATGAGGATGGTGCACAGTTGAGATTGGCGAAATCAGACAACAGAGTTTCTAAAACCTCATGCAGCTCTGTTGTTGGGCAAAATCCAATCTGGAAACTTCACAGAGCACTCTCTCCACTGACCTAGCACTTGTTCTATTGAAGGATCGAGTGGTCGCGCCTTTTTGATGAAGAAATTGCTGAAGAACTCGATGAACAAACGGAGAAGAACGCTGTTGCAGTGAAGACGTGACGAAGTTGAAAGTTGTAGAAAATTTGATTAAGTACTTAATAATGGAAGGCCCAGATTGATTTGAGGAAATCCAACGGCTGATCTTCATCCGATCTGACCCAAACATTGATGATGTTGATCAAGGGTCAGGATCTACCTCGTGGTTTCTCGGATCCTCCAGATGTGCAACGGACGGTCCAGATCAACCTAATCTTTGAATGGACGATCTAGAAACCTCTGAGCTTGATCCAACGGTTGAATGAGCTCTGATTGGGATGAAACCTTCAGATCTTGATTAGAGTGCTTGATCAACCCTAACCCTAGCTTGGATTGCTTCAAATGGTCCCAGATGGCTTAGATCTAGCCGCTTTTGAATCGGACGACCCAGATTAATTCGAAGCTTGATAACTCGATCTGGGTCATCTTCTGACTCAAGTTTGACCCTGTATGCCTTAGGTCCATGATCCTTCATGCCTACAAAAAATAGATCAAAAATTTAGTGGCCAAATAATCCAAATATGTACAAATTTTGCAATTAAGTCCAAAATAGCAATAATTTCTAGAACCTAAGGTAAATTCACAATTAAGCAAGAAAAATATGGGTCAAACTTGGATTTTAGCAACTAAAATAATTAATAAAATGGTACTTATCAACTTCCCCGCACTTAAGCTTAAGCGTCTCGCGAAACTACTAAGTATGTATTCCCTAGATTTTCTTAAGCATAATTAGAAGCAAATGAAAAGAAATTACCTAGGGTCGTAAATTCTCATAAATCTAAGCTCTATGGATTAGTATATTGTCCTTAAATCAACAACTTAGCCTTTTCATCCTTCATGAGTCATTGAGATGAATTTAACTCACTAGCCTTTCAAGGGAAGTTTTGGTGGCTCTCTCCTTAAGTTCTAAGTTGATGATGGAAGTAGAGCTCACTCAAACACGCATGCTTCTTTCACTACCATAGGCTTGCTTATTATCTACTCTCCACCATTATTCATGATTAGGATCAACATCTACAAAAACAAATGAAAGACATAGAAAATGGTAAGAAATGGAGTAAAAGCCAAGAAAATGGAAAAATTGATAAAGTGGGAGACTTGGTTGCTCAAGAATGTTTCCAATGTGCTTTGCCCCTCTTGTATGTCCTCTAGTGAAATCAAAAAAAATGTGGTGGAGTAAATCATGAACAATGTCTTTGAATTGGATGAGAAAACCCTATTGATCTCGATATGCCAAGTTTTGCTATTGCGTGCCACCCTTGCTTCTTTTTTTTTCTGCTCTGAATTCTTCTAATGGAGTATTGCGGATCAGATTTGTATCAGAGAACGTATGATATCAAGTAACATAGATACCCAACATACAACTTTCACTAAACAACCCTTGCAACTCACTCTTGATACACAATCCTTTACAAGTTGGCACACTTCCATCATTTGTTCTCTCTTTTTTTTTCTTCAGATTTTGGCTCCTCAACATCACTTTCATACCTTCCAATTCTCTGGTTGCCTTACATCAGTTAGCCTCAAATTGAGATGGAAGGTTTTGATCCCAGCTATTTCAGATTTCAGCCCACTGCATTTTTCTTTTTTTTTTCTGTTCTTGATCTGAAAAAGTCCAAACAGCCACATTTTTTCAATTCTGATCAGAAGCTGATGTACTTGTCACTTTTGATGCATTTATATACTTGATATCTTGATTTATAGCCTCGGAAAATCTAATTTCAGCTTCAACTTGGCACAAACTACCTCACTAGCATTCCTTCATGTCTATGTTCTGATTCATCCCTTTTCCTTCACTTGAAATCTGCTCCCCCCACGAGGTTGAATTCAGCTAAAAGCCATTCTACCAGTTCTATTGAAAACTAGCAAGACACTACTGGTTTAGGAAGCCTGAATTTAGTTTGATTTCTTCTTCATTGCAGATTCAACTCACAGATTTTTCTCCATTTGGCACAGATTTTGCTGCCATTGTTTCAGAATTTTTCTTCTATTTTTGCTGCTTCAGATTTCAGCAGCTACCCGGCTTCAATTTCAGACTCTAGAATAGTTTGGTTCTTCATCCTTGCAGCCTCTACTTCCTTCACATCAGTTAGCATCACACATTTACTAACCTGCACGAAAATTTTCTGCTTTGGCACAAAAATTCTGCATTGGATATGATTTTCTTATGTTTTTGGCACAGCTTTCTTCATAGATTCAGATGTGTACAACTTCAATTCAGATCCTAACAAGGTGTTGCTGATCTCGATTTCCATAATTCCAACTTTCCAGTTTTTGATCCAACCCATTTCCTATCCAAAATAGCAGATTTTTTTTCTTTGGCACAACCTTCTTTTCTCTATTTTTTTTCTATTTTTGTGTCATCTGTTTTCCTTTCAACTTCCAGCCGAATTCAACTTGAGGTTCACTTCCTTGGATCTTCAAATGATGATCAAGAATCTTCAATTGTTTTCAATCCTTGGTCACTTCTTCCCACTTGATCTTGATATAAAACTTAACTTACTTTGATCCTTCCAATTGCAGAAAATTTTTTTCTTCTTGACACAAAGTGCCTCCTTGATACAAAACAACTCCAAAACATTAGTCACCTTCCCCACACTTAAATCTTTGTCTGTCTCGGGCAATGTAGCATCAAGAAAACATCCCAAGCAAACAAATCCATAGAAAAAGTGAGATTAGGTAGGGAAAGTGAGAAAAATGAAGTGATACAAGGGAAATTTATGAAAATTGATATGAGATGAGAAGAAAAATGATTTATCTCTATAAATGTGATCCAATCATTGAAATATGGTTTTGAAAGAACCTAAGCAAGTTCTAGAGTTCAATAACATATGTGTTTCACAAATATAAGGCTAATTCTCAGTAGTTAAAAATAATTCATCTCAAGTCCTCAATTAAGAATCTAAAGCAAAGTAGTACTCAAGCATCCAAGATTTGGTCCATGAACTCAAACCCTAAGTTTTGACAACCAAATTTAATTTATTTTCAAAAGACTCTAAAATGACATGAAGATAACCTAGAGGGATACATTTATTCACTAAGAACAAAAGTGCTAAAAGAAATAACATGGTATTTACAAAGTCTATGTTTCCTAAGAATTGATTATCAACTACTCACTTCAAAAAGAGAGAAATTTATTCCTAGAAACATGAAAATGATATGTACAATGAAATGTAAGTGTAGAGAAAGTGAACTCCCTTTAAGTTGGGTAGATAGCGTCCTTGATGTACAAATCATCCACCTCTAGCTCCTTTAGTTCTTCAAAATACTTTTTCAGCCAGTGGCCATTGACTTTCCAAACAAATCCATTAGCTTCATCCCTAATTTCAACAACTCCATAGGGAAAAATGTCAGTTACAATAAATGGACCTTCCCACCTTGACCTCAACTTACCTCTTATCAATTTGAGCCTTGATTTATACAATAAGACCTTGTCGCTAATTTTGAAGTCTTTTTTCACAATGTGTTTGTCATGGAAGTTCTTGGTCTTTTCCTTGTAAATTCTTGAATTCTCAAATGCTTCTAGCCTTATTTCTTCAAGTTCTTGAAGTTGCAATTTTCTTTCTTCTCCCGCCTTGGTAGCAACGAAATTACAAGCTTTCACCGCCCAATATGCCTTGTGCTCTATTTCCAGAGGGAGGTGACAAGCCTTACCATAAACCAAGCGGTAGGGAGACATGCCAATAGGTGTCTTAAATGCTGTTCTGTAGGCTCAGAGTGCGTCATCTAGCCTCTTGCTCTAGTCTTTTCTAGTGGGCCCAACTGTCTTCTCTAGAATGGATTTTATCTCTCTGTTGGAAATCTCAGCCTGTCCATTTGTTTGGGGATGATAGGATGTAGAAACTTTATGTACCACCCCATATTTACTCAGCAGTGCCTTCATGTGTTTGTTGCAGAAATAAGATCCTTGGTCACTAATTATTGCTCTTGGAATTCCAAACCTGCAGAAAATGTGTGACCTAACGAAACTACAAACAATAGAAGAATCATCAGTTTTGGAGGGAATGGCCTCCACCCATTTTGAAACATAATCCACAGCAAGTAAAATATACAGATAACCATAAGATGCAGGAAAAGGTCCCATAAAATCTATTTCCCAAACATCAAAAATCTCACAATAAAGTATAGCATGTTGGGGCATCTCATGTCTCGCTCCTATGTTCCCAGTTCGCTGACATCTATCACAGTTTTTATAAAAGATATATGAATCATGAAAAAGGGTGGGCCAGTATAATCCACATTCTAGCACTTTCCTAGCAGTTCTTTGGGGTCCAAAATGCCCCCCACAGGCTGATGAATGACAAAATGTAAGGACAGATGAAAACTCATGATCTGGTACGCATATCCTAATTATTTGGTCATTACAAAATTTCCACAAATAAGGATCATCCCACACATAAAACTTTGCATCACTTTTTAATTTATCTTTTTGAGCCTTAGAAAATTGAGTGGGAAGTACATGTGCAACTAGAAAATTAACTAGGTCTGCATACCAAGGTGTCTCACCATGCACTGCAATCAAGTGCTCATCTCTGAAATCATCGTCAATGGTGGTAGGAGATCCATCTTATTCAAGTCTGCTCAAATGATCTGCAACCAGGTTTTCTTTTCCACTTCTGTCTCTGATCTCCAGGTCGAATTCTTGGAGTAGGAGCATCCATCTGATCAATCTAGGTTTTGCATCAGGCTTTTTCAACAAGTATTTGAGAGCTGCATGATCAGAAAAAATAATAACATGTGAGCACAATAAATAAGATATGAATCTATACAAAGCAAAAATAATGGCAAGAAGCTCCTTTTCAGTCGTGGTGTAGTTAGCTTGGGCGGTATCTAGGGTTTTAGAGGCGTAGCAAATGACATGTGGTGCTCCATCAACCCCCTGTGCTAGAACAGCTCCCACTGCAAAATTAGAAGCATCACACATTAATTCAAATGGTAAAGTCCAATCAGGTGATGTAATGATAGGAGCTGAGGTAAGAGCCTCCCTGAGTCTGTGGAAAGCTTCCTTGCATTTTTCATCAAAATGAAACTCAACATCTTTCTGCAAAAGTCGTGTCAAGGGTCGAGCAATCAAGCTGAAATCTCTAATAAATCTGCGGTAGAAACCTGCATGTCCAAGAAAAGCACGAACATCCCGTATGCATACGGGGTAAGATAAAGAAGAAATAACATTGATTTTCGTAGGATCTACCTCAATACCTTTCCGAGAGACTATATGTCCAAGTACAATCCCATGCTCTATCATGAAGTGACATTTCTCAAAATTAAGAACAAGGTTAGTTTCAATGCAAGGATGTAAAACCCTAGACAAATTATCTAAGCATGAATCAAAAGACGTGCCATAAACTGAAAAATCATTCATGAATATCTCCATACAGTCCTCTAGCAACTCACCGAATATACTTACCATGCATCTCTGAAATGTACCGGGTGCGTTGCAGAGTCCGAAGGGCATACGTCTGTAGGCAAATGTGCCAAAGGGGCAAATGAAGATAGTCTTCTCCTGGTCCTCTGGATCTATACAAATCTGAAAGTAGCCTGAAAATCCATCTAAGAAACAATAATGCGACTTCAATACCAGTCTCTCAAGTATCTGATCAATAAAGAGTAAAGGGAAGTGATCTTTCCTTGTGACCTTGTAGAGCTTCCTGTAATCAATGCAAACTCTCCAGGAATTCTTAACTCTGGTGGGCACTAGTTCATTGCTTTCATCTACCTCCACGGTCACTCCAGATTTCTTGGGCACCACGTGAATAGGACTAACCCACTGACTATCAGAAATAGGGTAAATGATACCTGCCTGTAAAAGTCGAGTCACCTCTTTCTATACAACATCCAAAATAAGTGGATTGAGTCTCCTTTGTGGTTGCCTCACAGGTTTGACATTATCTTGCAAAAATATCCTGTGCATGCAGATAGCTAGGCTGATACCTGGTATATCTAATAAAGTCCACCCAATCGCCTTCTTGTAGTGCCTCGGGACTTGCAATAATTTTTCTTCTTGCTCTAACTCCAAATGTTGTGCAATAATCACGGGGAAAGTCTGCTCCTCTCCTAGATATGCATACTTCAAATGGCCTGGTAGTGGCATCAATTCACTCTGGTCTTCCTCAGTAGAAATAAGTGATCCTTGGGGCTCTGTACAATCCCCTACACTTTGAATCTCAAGAAAAATAGGTGATCCTTGGGGCTCTGTGCAATCCCCTACACCTAGAAAAACCTCTCCAGCTGGAAGTGTGTCTGAAATGTCTTCTGAAAAATCCTCAGTCTCAGCAGTAAATATTCTCTCAGCCTCCTCTGAATAAATAGTTCCTCCAGATAAATCAGGTAAAAATCCCTCAGCCTCTAACTCTGTAGCCTCCAACTCCTCAAGAATGTCCATGCTCATAATGGAGTGATCCTCTCTCGGATGCTTCATAGCATCAAAAAGGCTAAACTGAACAACCGTGTCTCCAATCTCCATGGAAAGTGTACCAACATATACATAGATTTTTGTTCAAGCAGTCTTCAGAAATGGTCTTCCTAAAATAAGTGGAGAACGGTATGCAAGATAATCTCCCTCCATATCCAAGATATAAAAATCTGTAGGAAATATTACCTCCTTTACCTTCACCAAAACATCTTCAATCATACCAGCTGGGTGGGTCTGTCTCCTGTCTGCAAGCTGTATAACCACACCAGTGGGCTGTAAAGGGCCTATACCAAGCATCTGAAATACTGACCTGGGCATCACATTTATGGAAGCTCCTAAATCTAACATGGTATCATGGAATGTGGCGCTTCCTATCTCACAAGAAATAGTAAATACCCCTGGGTCTTCACACTTTTGAGGAATGGAGTGGATAAGTGTTGAAATATTTTTCCTAAAGCTGACCAACTCATTTTCCTTAAGTTTCTTCTTGTGAACACAAAGATCTTTCAAAAACTTAGCATACTTAGAAATCTGTTTGATCATGGTCAACAAAGGTACATTGATCTCTACCTTACTGAAAAGTTCCACTAACTCATTGAATTCCTTAGCCTTCTCCTCCTCCACCTGTCTTTTGGCTTGTGTTTTTCACTGTGGAAAGGGTAGAGGAACCCTAAATTCATCTTCTTTGGCCGGAAGTGGAGGGGCTGATTTTTGGACTGCTGCCCCATGTGAAGTAGCTGCTGTACCTTGCGTCTCGGCACTGATTTCTTCTCCGAATTCCACCAAAATTGGAGGATTACTTGAGGAAGGAGTTGGGCACGGACTAGGGGTGGAACCAACTGAATTTGGATTGATTTCATGGCTGTTTTAGGCTGGAATTGAAGGTGCTGTCCAGTTTTCTGAAATTTCAGCTCTTGGACCATTTTGAGATGATGTAACCTTCCCACTCCTCAAAGTAATAGCACTCACATTTCCTTTAGGATTAGGAACAGTTTGGGAAGGAAGTTGACTTGATCCTTGGTCTTGTCTCTGATTAATCCCACTAGCCAATTGACCCATTTGCCTCTCAAGGTTTTGATGTTGTTGTTGTTGTTGCTAAGCTTGTTGTTGTTGTAAAATTTGTTGAAACATTTCTTCAACCCTCTGTTGGGGCACATTTCGTCCACTAGAACTCCCATAGCCCCCTTGGTTGGCATAGGGTTTTGATGGTCCCTGAAACGATGAAGTAGTAGGCTGAAAAATATTACCCTGTTGCGGTTGGAATTGGGGCTGATAAGAGGGCGGAGTTGGCTGTTGATAGGGTTGATTGGAGGGCTGACATGCTTGTAAACCTTGCTGAGAGTTGTATCCTTGAAAATTCTGATTTTGAAATGGAAAATTCTGTGGTGAAGACTGATTTTGCATAGGCTGAAACCCTGGATTATAAGGCTGGAAATTCTGATTATAGGGCTGTGAGGGCTGGAAAAATGGTTGGTTTTGAGGTGGAAATGCTTGAAATGATTGACAACCTTGCTACCCTTGCTGATATGGCTGGAATTGAGGTTGGAATTGCTGAAATTGGGGCTGAAACGGCTGCTGAGTTTGCTGGAAATTTTGATTTAGAGGCTGAAATTGCTGTGGTTGCTGGAATTATTGCTGTGATTGCTGGAAATTTTGTGGAGTCTGCTACAATGGTTGTTGTTGAGGGTTTTGTTGGCAGAAAGAGTTCCCGTACCTCATATTTGGATGATCCCTCCAACCGGGGTTATAAGTAGAGGAGTAAGGGTTGTTTCTTGCTTGAAATTGTCCTCTAACCAATGCTGCTACTGTCTCGTCTTATTGGAGGGTGGGACATGAATCTGAGTTGTGCTCTTGACTAGAGCAAATACTGCATACCCCAATCACTTGATTAGCTTGTGGAGTTGCTGAAAGATTCGAACCTTGAATTGCATTATTAATAGGCAATTACTTCATCACTGATGTGAGCTCCACCATTGCATTCTTCATTTCTTTCTGTTCATTCGAAACCATCTGGACTTCATTAACTCCTCTAGTGGTCAATGTTCTGCTCCCAAACTGTTGTGAATTCTCAGCCATGTTTGAAATGAGTTCCCTAGCTTGATTTAGCCTTTTGTTCACTAGGGCTCCTCCAGCTGCAGCATCTATCATAATCCTGTCCATCTACAGCAATCCCTCATAAAAGTACTGAATCAGAAGCTGCTCGCTGATCTGGTGCTGTGGGCAACTTGAACATAATTTATTGAATCTCTCCCAGTAATCATAGAGCGTCTCACCCACCACTTGCTGAATGCCACAGATGCTTTTTTTTATTATTGCTGTTCTGGAGGCTGGGAAATATTTTGCCAAAAATACTTTCGTCATAGAAATCCAACTAGACACGTGCCCAGTAGGTAGATAGTAAAACCAATCTTTTGCTGCTCCTGTCAGTGTAAAGGGGAAGGCTCTCAGCTTGATATCTTCTTCAGAAATACCCTGAGACTTCATAGTAGAGCATACAACATGGAACTCGTGCAGGTACCTATTTGGATCCTCTCCAGATAATCCTTGAAACTTGGGCAGCAAATGGATGAGTCCAGATCTGAGCTCAAAATCTCCAGCCAGCTCTGGATAAGCAATGCTGGAATACTGAAATGAAGCATCTGGTGCTACGAGTTCCTTCATAGTCTTCTGGTGGTCTGCCATGATACTGCCTGAATGAGTGGGAATAGTCTGAATAGGAGGAATATCTGTAGTCTCTGAAAGTATGCCTTGGTTCCTCCTGGCTCTGAAAGTCCTATCAATCTCAGAGTCAAATTCTTCAAGATCACCACCTGTAGACTTGGTCATAAAACCAAAAGCAAATCGCAGTAAAAGTAGATAAAAAGATGAAACAAATAAAATCTAATCACCAGATATAGCAGTAAGCATAAAAATGAATCAAGAAAGATGTGAAATGAATGCACAAGCAAAAATCAAACAAATCAACTAGTAGTTCCCCGGCAACGGCGCCAAAAATTTGACGAACCCGGAATAGGTGTCACGAAAGTGTGGGTCTCAAATTTAGAATATTTGTGAAAGCAGGAAATGTAACGACCCGGAAATTTTTTTTAATATTTTCTTTAAAATATTAAGCATGTCTAGATAATTTTCCGAAGGATCTAGAAATATTAGTACAAACCTTAGCCTAGGAACCCATGGTTTTCTCATTTAAATTGAGAAACTAAGTACTAATGGGCCTTACATGGGCTTTCTAGTACCATGATTATTGGTGGATTTTAGGTAGAATTTAATATAAAAATAAATGGATTTTAATGAGAAATATTAACATAATTATGGAGGAATTTTTAAGGAAATTTCGAAATAATAGGAAATCAAATAAAAATAAAATAGGAAATTAGTGCATGCACCAAGAATTGAACCTTGGACCTCTTGTACAACCAAGCATGCACTAACCAATTCACCTAGCAAGGGAGTGCTATGAGGGAATGAAGTGGATCTTAGTTAAGGCTTGGGAAAAATGAAGAGTCATCAAGGGAAGAGTCACCATGACTCTTCACTTGCCCCTATTAATGTGGTATAAAGATGGTAAGGGAGTTACAATTTCCCTTCTCCTCTTCATTTCTTCTTCCTCCTTGCTCTAGCCGAAACCTCAAGGTGCTCTCCCCCTTAGGAAAAGTT
Organism: Boesenbergia rotunda; assembly: GCA_024364735.1. Lineage (NCBI taxonomy): Eukaryota > Viridiplantae > Streptophyta > Magnoliopsida > Zingiberales > Zingiberaceae > Boesenbergia > Boesenbergia rotunda. Next base: position 752,458 of record JAGFNQ010000297.1, on the reverse strand, counting down.
CCACCAAGGGCTCTATTTTGGAAGATCTAGGTTCTCTTCCAAGGTTACAAGGGCAAGGAGGGTTCAAGTGTCAAAGGGATTTCCAATTTCCTTCTCTTTTAAGGTCTAAAAACCAAAGACAACCCAAGGTAAGACCCCCTCACCTGTGGTCTGATAGTTTTTAAGAAATTTGTCATGATCTAAGTTCTTATTGGCATGATATGTTGAAAAATCCATAGTTAGGACTTGTGAAGATTTCGGCCAAGCCATGTTTTGGGCTAAAAATCATGTTAAAGACCTCCTTCTTGTTTCAACTGTTTATCCATGATAGGTTAAACATAAAAGTATGATTTTTGAAAGTTTTGTAGCACCCTAAACCCCCCTAGGGTTTTCGACCACATCAAGGAAAAGGGGCTAGGGTAAACTCCAACATCTCCAAGCATGATTAGTATGTTTTTTATGACATCTTATGGGTAGTAGGGTGATTTATATGAATTTTTCCATGGGCTTGTTACCCTTCTAGGGTTTCGGCCAACTCCTAGTTTAAGCCTAGGACTTAGGGTTAAGTCCAATCAAGGGTTCAAATGGTTTTTATGGCATGATATGCAAGGTACAGGATGTTAATCATGACCTAGGCAAAATTTTCTATGGATTTACACCCTCTTCAAGTTTTGGCCAAGACCCAAACCTAGGGTTTGGTTTGGGTTAAGGTCTCAAAAATGCATGTTCTAAGTTACCATGATGCTAGTAAGTAGTTAAGCATGAGGTAAGGATCTTTATGTTACAAAAATCTTAGTTTATATGTCGTGTAACATGAGTTTGTATGTTAGATTTTATGTGAAGCTTTACTCATGAAAATTTAGATCATATTCCATGAATATATGTAGTTGATGTAGGATGTATGTTATGATAGATAGAATGATGCATGTAAGTTGATAAATGCTTATAATAGATTTATGGTTTATGAAGGTATATGCATGTTTCAGGATGAATGCCATGAACCCTAGTAGTATGTGTTAGGTTTATATGTAGCTTACCATCCATGTTTTATGATGAATACTAGGATTATGTATGCTAGATGAAATGTATCATGTATGAAGTGCATGTTTATTATGTATCATGATCATGCAAGCTTTATGAACCAGGATAAGGTTATGACTAGAAACATGATTATGCATGTATGTCCTATTTTATGAATAAAGAATGATAAGTATGAATGAAGATGATGGTTATGCCTTAAGTATGAATGATAAGTATGAATGATGAAGGCATAATGATGATATGAAATAAGTATGAATGATAAGTATGAATGATGAAGCATGCATAGTTATTTTATTTTATGAATGAGGCTTGTACCGGACCGAAGTAAGGGTCCAAGGGATGGGCACCTTAAGAACGCCCCGGTTCTGGACTACCGAAGCTGTCCACGGTTCTGGCACTACCGAAGCTGTGCAACAGGGATGGGCACCTTAGGAACGCCCCGATTCTGGGACTACCGACTATGCTGTCCTTACCCTAGTAGGTCGGGGCTCGCTACCTCGTATTTACTAGGGATGCGTGCTTATGATGTATGTATGTGGTACAAGCCGGGGACCCCAATGATGTTATGTTTATGCTAAGCATTTAAAAGTATGATTTTAAAACTAAGCATCCTTATGTAGTAAATACATTTGACTCATTCATACATCCATGTTATGCATCGCGCCAGGGTAAGTATGTTTTATGCTTATGTTTATGCTTATATCTTATGCTATGATAAGTATGTTTCATGTTCACATATGATAAGAATTATGCCATGTATAAGTATGTCTCATGTTCATGTATGTTAAGATTTATGACACGCTAAGTATGTTGTAGATCTATGGTTATGTTAGGAATCATGCTATGCAGTTGTTCATATGCTTATGACTTATGCCATGACTATGTTTATGTTTATGTTCATAGTTATGTTATGTCAAGATACTTGATATGTTTATGTTTAAGTGATGTATGGTTTTAGTAAGTAGGAAAGGGTCTTACTAAGCCTGTGTGCTTATAGTCTTATCTTCCTCGTACTACAGATCAAGCAAGAGGTTACTAAGAGAAGCAGCAGGAGAGGCAAAAGCATGTGTGTGTGTGGCGGTGACTTGGCAAAAGGATTCCTCTTATTTACACATATCGCATGTCTTGGGTTTTGGAAATGCCTCCTTAGATTTTATGTTACGTTTATAATGGTTATGCCTAGTGAATGACTTAAGACTCATGATACTATGTTTATGGATAAGTTACTTGCTACTTATGATGATGATGAATAAGTTATGGAACGGTTAGGTCATGATGCTATGCATGTAAGTTTATGAATGACAAGTTTAGGCATGTATAGATGTTTCATGTATTAGTTGCATGGTTAAAAGCGTGTTTAGAAAAAATTGATTTCGCTGCATTAAGATGTTTTTATGCACATGTATGTTTAGCGTAACGACGCCTTTCTCGCCACACCACAAGGTGGGGGAAAAAGGCGGGCGTTACAGGAAACCCTTTCTGCAATCAATATATGAAAACGTAGTAAAGGGGCCACAGGTCATATTTTTCCTAGGGCTAGTTGATGTTGTGTGATTCGAGCTTGTATTTATGTGTCATTTGTGAATTTTGGGTTTCGAATGTAATTTGGGTTTGGATTGCAATTAAGAATGAAAATGAAATGAAAAGGGAAGAACTTTAATTAAAAGGACTAAATAAGTGATGGAAACTATGGACTTAGCCAAGAGGAATCCTACTCATCTAAAGCAGCTAAATCGAAATTAGAAGGTAAACAAATTTGATTTCCAATTCAAAAACAACTAAATGCTAAACAAAGGACTAAAAACAGTGACGGCAATTTCCGGAGCAACAAATTTAAAACTAATGCTAGTTACAAAATTAGCAATCAATCTTAAAACAAACTCACACAAACTAGCTACAAGTTTCCAAAACTAACAAATGCAAAGAAAACTCAGAAATGGATAAATGCGATACCAATTGAATTCAAACACTATCCTACATCAAAAGACAAGTGAAAATTGATGCAAGCAGTGCCCAAAACAGCTTGGTACGCAAGCTAAAACCCTTGTGCCAAAACTGAATTTTTGTGCCAAAAACTAATTCTAACAATTAAGGATTGAGACTGATCGATTAAGCTTGGAAGGAACGGCTATGAAGGAAGTAATATGCATGAGGAGATGAAAATTTTCAGAATGCAAATGACTGATCAAAATAGAAATGTTGAAGAATCTTGACACAACAAAACTGCAAATTCAGAAATAAGCTGCGAAGTTTCAAAATAAAAACGATTTGGATGCTAAACCAATCAAATAGCTGAAGTCGATTGCTCCAAGTTAAGATTCACATAACATCCCTAAGAACTGAAATTTAATTGATGCCAATTCAGAAACTAAAGACTGAAGCACAATTGAATCTGAAACCTAGTGGCAGATGATGAAGTTGGTACGCTAGCTAAGCTGAAAACATGAGACTGAATTGCAGGTATCCAAAACTATGTTCTATGTTAACTAGACAAGCATGTATCTAACTCGAATGTAGAAATTAACAACTACTAAATGCAGAGAAAATTTGGACAACAAGCAATTCTGATACAAGTTCAGAGCCCGACAGAAAATGCAGTAATAGAACTGGCACACAAGCAATTAACTGAAAACAAACTGAAATTAAATTCAATTGATCACGAAACAAGTTCACTAACTAACTACCTGCAGGAATTAAACCTAATTAAGACAAAATCGAAGTGGAAATGGAAGCTACAGCAACTGATACGAAATCAGAAACAAAACACTTGCAGAAATGAGATTACAACTACGAACATGAAAATTCTCTAGTAAAACTACTCCTCAATCCTTCCCTAGCTCAAGAGCTCCTTGTTCGTCACACAAGGGAGAACCTTGGACCCGTAAGCTCAGCAAATCAGAGGAAGAACAGTCTCGGCGATCAAATCCATTCAAACTCTGCTCAAGCTGAAAACTGCAACCAATCTCTTCAACCTCGCTGTGGTGGACTGCGATAATGACTTGGGAATGCTCCGAGCCTTCCAGGGAACCCCTCCAGATAGCTCGGATGGAATGAGGATGGTGCACAGCTGAGATTGGCGAAATCAGACAACAGAGCTACTGAAACCTCACGCAGCTTTGTTGTTGGGCAAAATCCAATCTGGAAACTTCACAAAGCACTCTCTCCACTGACCTAACACTTGTTCTAATGAAGGATCGAGTGGTCACGCCTCTTTGATGAAGAAATTGCTGAAGAACTCGATGAACAAACGGAGAAGAACGTTGTTGCGGTGAAGACGCGACGAAGCTGAATGCTATGGAAAATTTAATTAAGTACTTAATAATGGACGACCCAGATTGATTTGAGGAAATCCAACGGCTGATCTTCTTCCGATCTGAGCCAAACATTGAAGATGTTGATCAAGGGTCAGGATCTGCCTTGTGGTAGTTCGGATCCTCCAGATGTGCAACGGACGGTCCAGATCAACCTAATCTTTGAATGGACGATCTAGAACCCTCTGAGCTTGATCCAACGGTTGAATGAGCTCTGATTGGGATGAAACCTTCAGATCTTGATCAGAGTGCTTGATCCGCCCTAACCCTAGCTTGGATTGCTTCAGATGGTCCCAGATGGCTCAGATCTAGCCGCTTTTGAATCGGATGACCCAGATTAATCCGAAGCTTGATAACTCGATCTGGGTCCACTTCCGACTCAAGTTTGACCCAGTATGCCCTAGGTCCATGATCCTTCATGCCTACAAAAAATAGATCAAAAATTTAGTGGTCAAATAATCCAAATATGAACAAATTTTGCAATTAAGTCCAAAATAGCAATAATTTCTAGAACCTAGGGTAAATTCACAATTAAGCAAGAAAAATATGGGTCAAACTTGGATTTTAGCAACTAAAATAATCAATAAAATGGTACTTATCAGTGGATCGGTCAGGTGATCGATCCACAACCTGGGATCGGTCTGGTGATCGATCCAGGAGAGTCCCAAAGAAATCGCGATTTCTAATTGAGCGTTGGGGACCGATTAGGACGGAGCCTGATCAATTTGGACCCAGCCTGATCGGTCTGGTGACCGATCAGGAGGCTCTCTGATCGGTCCGGTGATCGATCACTTTAATTCAAAATGCACTGTCAGACGCTCTGATCGCGTCTGAACGTATCCGATTCTCTGTGCTTAACTTCTGATTCTTGATTTACTGAGTGATATGCTGTTCTAATACTCTGATCAAGCTGCAGGTGACAGGGAAGGATTCAAACACTCAAGGAGAAGTCAATGGAGGCTTTCCTTGGAGCAGGTTTGTCCGTTTTCCATCTCAGGTTGCAATGGTCGGAGCTGCAGACTGGAGTTGCTGACTGGAGCTTGGCTGAGGGGAGCTCAGGAAGTCCAGGGAGGGCTCAGTGGTAGCTGGCGTTGGTAGGGAAGTAGCTGGAGGCTGCAGGAGATGCTGTCACCTGGTGCTGAGTGGAGAAACAAAAGGGCGGAAGAAGGATTCGTTGAAGCAGAGTTCTAGAGTTCGCGAACTGAGTTCTTGCTGTGCCGTTGTGTTCTCCACGTCTTGCTAGTTGTGTTGATTTGTCTTTGTTTTCTGTTTTTCTGCATACTTTGTTCCTGCTACTTCCGCTATGCTACTAACAACTTTGAGTGCAGAAATTTGATAAGTGCCAAAGGTCAAGTGTTTGGCTATATTCACCCCCCCCTCTCAAGCCATCCGGGTTCCAACAATTCTGATGGGGAAGATACTATTATTCGCATCTAAGTGTGGACCATTACACGACACTAAGAAAATTATTTTCGATTATATGACTTCCGATGGAGAAGTACACATGTTCTTTAATAATTTTCTATAGTCTTTTTCAACCCAGTGATCCGCAGAACAAGTCCATCTGATGGGGAGGAAGGCACTCAGAGCTGACGCGCAGACTTGTTCGTATCACTTATTGAATTGTAATGGAAGTCGCAGGACCCTTAGAGTCCCTCTCCCACATAGTAATTTATTGATGGATCGATCGTGTCTGCTAGAGGGGGGGTGAATAGTAATTTTCGAACCCCTTTCTTCCTACACGGTTAGTTGCATAGCGGAATATACAATAAAAACAATAAACAAACACTAACCAATGCTAACATGGAAGATGTACTTGGTATCCACCCCGGACGGGTGACTAATCCAAGAATCCGTCGGTGGATCAATCCCCGGATAACCTCCGGCTATCCCTCATCGCTCCTTGTGGGTGGAGAAACCTCACCACAACACCTTTTGAAGACTTGAGCACAAAGACTACTATCTTGCCTTTAACCAAGATAAGATTCGTCAAGAATCTCAGCCACCACGAAGTCCTCTTTAAATAGGACTCGGGCTGAAACCTTCGCTACCAGTTGACTGCCCCCAAGGCAGTCGACTGGTGCCACTGAAATTCGACCGTTGCACCCCAACGTTCGAATTCTCAGCCAACTCACCAGCCATTTACCAGTCGACTACCCATAGGGCAGTGACAGGCCCAAACTATGTGTCACGAATGTGGGCCTCAAATTTAGATAAGAATGAAAGCTGGAAACCCTTTTACAATCAAAAGCATGAAAATGTAATATAGGGGCCACAGGTCGTATTTTTCTCGGGGACTAGTTGACGTTGTGTGATTTGCGCTTGTATTTAGGTGTCGTTTGATTTTGGGGTTTCGAATAAAGATTTGGGTTTGGGTTCAATTCGGAAATGACATCGCAATGAAAGTAAGGAAACTTAGCTCATAAACTAAGCAAGTGATAGCAAGTTATAACTCAATCAATAGCCAATTCAATCAACTTAAAACACTCACCCAATTTCTGGAAATTAAATCTGATCTTAAGTGTAAAACAAATGCCAAGCCATGGGATGAAGGCAGTGATGGCAATTTTCAAAAACAAACAATTTAATACAATTGCTAACTATTAAATTCAGAAATCAAACTACAAACACATCAACACCAACTCGATGCAATTTCAATGGTAACAAGCAAATGCAAGGGAATGTTCAGAAATGGCCAATTGCAATACTAGATGTTTTCAAGCTCCAAAACACACTACAAGTTGTAATTAACTTAGCACCACTCCACACCAAGTTTTATGTTGATACCAAGTGCAAAAGTTCATCAATCTGGCACGCAATCAGGGTAAGCTGATGGATTGAAAACTATGCTAAAAGCAACACCATAAGCTGAAGTGAGCAATTAGAGTTGAAACAAACAAATCAATTTCACAATTCAGAAACAATTACTGCAGACACAAGGGCTGCGGAGTAAGAATTCTGAGCCAAAATCTGATATGCAGGGATGAGTAACTTTCAGAAATGCAGTGCTAAAAAATTAAACAGGATTTAAACTCAGAAATGCAGCTACAAATGAGCAATAGAATTCCAAACTTCAACCTTCACTGATACTAACTCAGCAGAATCGAACTGAGGCATGTAGAAAGACTGAATTTAGAAAGAAAGTCGAATTGCAAGAATGGGATTCAGAAATTGATATGATACAGAAATTCATGGATGCAGAAACGAAATGGACTTGGTTGCAGAATTGCAGGAACGTGGCTGAAGAATGGCAGTGCAGTAATTTGATCCAAATGCAGAAATGGATTGCAGCAAAGTGGATGCAACTAGCTGATTCCAAATTCAGAAATGAGGCTGAATTCTTTGTCAATGAAACCAGCTACAAGAATAGAATAACAACTTGAAATCACAGGCCATGAAAATGAATTTCAGGACATCCAAATGGAAAGCCAGTTTCTGAATTCACTTGATACAAAATCAGTGAATTCAGAAATGATTACAGCATTCAGAAACAAAGAATGAGCAGAAACATGAAAACTAAAAACAGGGACAGTGAACTGGGATTTGATACGCCACAAGCTGAGCTAAAAACATGAAACTAAATTGCAAGCAAATAAAGCTAATTTCTATGCTAACTGAACAAGCATCTACCTAGCTCGAATGCAGAAATCAACAACTGGTATCAGAAACTACAAGAAAAGCTCAGAAATGGAATTTGGCACGCAATCTATCTTGGCACGCCAAAGATAAAACTACAAACTAGCTGAAATTGAATTGAATTGTCACCTAACAAACTCATAAACTAATTGACTTGAAGATATAGAACCTAATTAAGCTAAACAATGAAGAAACTTGGAACTGAGTTGCTGGTACGAAACTACAGAAACAGAACAGTGCAGAAACGTAAAATTATAGCTACAAAACTTGAAATTAACTAAGCAAACTAAACTCAATCACTCCCTTAGCTCAATTGCTCCTTGTTCGTCACGCAAGGGTGAGCCTCGAACCCGCAAGCTCAGCAAATCAGTGGAAAATCTGTCTCTGCGATCAAATCCATTCGAACCCTGCTCAAACTGAAAATAGCAATCGATTTCTTTCAACCTCACTGTGGTGGATTGCGACGATGATTTGGGAACGCTCCGAGCCTTCCAGGGAACCCCTCCAGCTAGCTCGGATGCAATGAAGATGGTGCACAACTGAAATTGATGAAATCGATTGACAGAACTCCGGAGACCTCACAAAAGCTCTGTCTTGGGCGAGATTCAAGCTGGAAACATCTCAGTGAACTCTCCCCACTGACCTAACACTTGTTCTACTGAAGGATCGAGTGGCCGTGCCTCTTTGATGGAGAAATTGTTGAAAACTTGATGAACAAACGAAGAAGACGAGCTAACGGCGGAGACGCGACGAGGAGGAAATGTGGCTGCGTTTCTGATTAAATAGGAACAAATGGACGACTCAGATTAATTGGAGGAGATCCAACGGCTGATCTTGATCATAGAGCTTGATCAACCCGAACCGTAGCTCGGATTGCTTCAGATCATCTCGGATGGCTCAGATCTCGCCGCTCTTGAATCGGACGACCCGGATTAATCGTAGGCTTGATAATTCGATCCGGTTCACATCTGACTCAGGTTTGACCCAGTATGCCCTAGGTCCAGGATCCTTTCATGCCTACAAAAATATATCAGAAAATTAGTGGCCAAATAATCCAAAAATTGTGTAATTTTGCAATTAAGTCCAAAATAAGATAAAGTTCCAAAACCTAGGGTAAAATCATAATTAAGCAATAAAAACATGGATCAAACATGGATTTTAGCAATTAAAATAATCAATAAAATGGTGCTTATCAACTCCCCCACACTTAACCTTGAGCGTCTCGCGAAACTACTAAATAAGTATCCCTTAGGCTTTCTTAAGCATAATTAGAAGTAAATGAAAAGAAATTACCTAAGGTTGTCAATTCTCATAAATCTAAGCTCTATGGATTAGTATCTTGTCCTTAAATCAACAACTTAGCCTTTTCATCAATCATGAGTCATTGAGATGAATTTAAATTACTAGCCTTTCAAGGGAAGTTTTGGTGGCTCTCTCTTATGTTCTAAGTTGGTGATGGAAGTGGAGCTCACTCATACACACATGCTTCTTGCACTACCATTGGCTTGCTTGTTATCTAATCTCTACCATTAATCATGAATAGGATCAACATATATAAAAACGAATGAAAACATGAAAAATGGTGAGAAATGGAGTAAAAATTAAGAAAATAGAAAAATTGATGGAGTGGGAGACTTGGTTGCTTAAAAATATTTCCAATGTGCTTTGCCCCATCGTAACAGTCCTCTAATGATATCAAAAGTGTGGGTGAGTGAAACTTGAATAAATTCCTTTGGTTTGGATGAAAAACCCTTTCTTGGTTTCAATGTGCCATTTTCTTCTATTGTGTGCCAAATTTCTTTCTTCATTCTCTTTTCTGAATTTTCTCTTCTTCTTTTATCCTCTAGCAAGGTCAGATTTGTAGTGGAGCAAAGCTTTTAATTTGGATTAGAGAACTTCAATGATTTTCAATGTGCCGAAATTTCAAAGGTGTGCCAACTTTATTTCTCTCTTTTTCTTTTCTTTCAAACCGTCTGCTTTCTTTTTCTTTTTTTTTCTTTTTTTCACTGGAATTTGCTCCCCAAGAAGTTGAATTCAGCTAGAAACGTTCGGCCAATTATGTTCAGATGCAGCAAAGCATTGCTGATTAAAGAAAACCAAGTACAGTTTTGGATGGATACAAACTGTGCTTAGCTGCTTAAGTTCCAAATCTGCCCAGCTGTAGTTCCAAAGCAAACTGACTAACACAGCTGCAATTTCAAAGGATACTGAAATCACTCAGCAGCCCTTGCATTAGTCCCAATTCAGATCAGCTCCGGTCAGTCCAGCTACTCCAAATCAGCACTCAGCAAACTCAAAATTCTGCTTTGTTTCTTTTTTTCTGTTTTCCAAACTGTTTTTCTGTTTTTCAACCCTTCTAATTGATCACTTCAAAGCAGGAACACAAGTTCCTATTTCAGATCAGCTCCACATTCCAATCTAACTCGTGACAGCAGGTTGCATCAAATAAGAATGGCAGATTTAGAGCTTGAAGTTGATACCAAACTGTTTTTCAGAATTTACCTCAGATTTTGTTCGGCTTCATTGCAATTTTTTTCCTTTCTTCTGTTTTTCATCAGATTCCAAACTCTTCTTTGCAATACAGTCCGATTTCTAAACAGAGAGCAGCTGCAAGTCCCCTTCAATGGCACAACCTTGTAGCAAGATGTGTTTTCAGATTTTTTTTTTCTTTCAGCCGAATTCACCTTGGCACTACAGTGCTTAGATCTTCAATCTATTGCTTGACTTCTTCCGGAATTTGGCTTCAATTGAATGGTTGCGTGCCACTTAGACTTTGGCACAAAAAATATTTTTCTTCTTGCGTGCCAATTCTTTTCTCTTCTTCTTGTTCAGTTTTTTTTTCGTGTGCCACTTGATCTTCAAAGTGCGATAAGGAATCTAGATGCTCCACTTGCTTCCATCCTCTTGCTCATTTTTGGAATTCAAATTCACTCACTTGGCACCTTTTGGCTTCAACTTGGCAAAAAAATTTTTTGTTTCTCTTTTTGACATGAAATACATCCAAAACTTTAGTCACTCCCCCACACTTAAATCTTTGTCCGTCTCGGGCAAAATAGCATTAGAAACATTTCAAACAACAAGTCCAAAGAAAAGTGAGGGTAAGAGTAAGAAATAAGTAACGAAAATTGGAATGAACATGATTTTTGCCAAAATTTGATATGGAAAAGAAACAAAGTGATTAGTCTCTATAGATGTGATCCAATCATTGAAATATGGTTTTGAAAGAACCTAAGCAAGTTCTAGAGTACAATAACATAGGTGTGTCACAAAAATAAGGCTAAGTCTCACTAGGTAAAAATAATTCATCCCAAGTCCTCAATTAAGAATCTAAAGCATGTAGTACTCAAGCATCCAAGATTTCATCCATTAGCTCAAATCCTAAGTTTTAACAATCAAATTTAATTTATTTTCAAAAGACTCTAAAATGCTATGGAGATAACCTAGAGGGATACTTTTATTTCTACTCATGCAAGAAAAAGTGCTAAAAGAAAAGACATGGTATTTACAACGACTCCTATGCATTCTACTCTACTCATGCATTTATTAGCAAGGACTTAATTTAAAGGAAAATTCTAGAAGTCATAAAAATGAAAAATGCGATAAAATAAAATACAAGAAAGAACAATCTCCCCTTTATTCTGGTGGGCGGAGTCTATCCAGAAGGAGCCTCCATCTTGGTAGTGGAGGAGTCTGGGTGGCTGGGAGAATTTGGACTCCCCCACACTTGAACTTTGCAAAAATTTGCTCTGGTGGCCTAAGACGGTTCAGGTATAATAGCCATGTAAGAGGTGGAGTGCTTCGAATTAGAGTAAAATCATCTCCTCCTTCTTGATGCCTTTCAGAAGTCCTTCCAGGAGGTTGAAGTCTGTTCAGTTGGAGTACCCACTCCTGAAGTCTTCTGGACCCTGCAAAAACATGTAATACCTCTCTCAAGTGTACAAGGTCAGAGAGAAATAAAATAATATCAGTCTCTGTATAAAGTGAATCCAAAACTGCATCATGTCTAATTAAATCAAATTCTGGTATCTCAATGAAATTTTCAAAATTATTTCCTACCAAATTTGCATCCAAAGGCTCATCACAAATAAAGAAATCAATTTCTGGCTCATCAATCGAAATTTCACAATTATTTTCAATCAAGGGTGTATCAAGTAATATGTCACAGCCAATCAAATCAATCTCAGATATTTCCATAAGTTTCTCACATTCAACCTCAGCATAAGACATAGCAAGAGATTCATCAAAATAAATAACATCCATTTCAGGCACTTCTAAAAATTTTTCACTATCCATATCCACAAAAGATGTATTAAGTGATTCATCATAAAAAACTACATCAATTATGGGTGCCTCTAAAATTATTTCGTAATCCATATTTACAAGGGATGTGTCAAGTAATGCATGATGATCAATAAAATCAATGTGTGGTACCTCTATTGTATTTTCACAAACAATTTCTACACAAGGTATTTCAATAAACTCATCAGAATCAATAAAGTCAAAACTAGGTACCTCGCTGCAGTTTTCTGAAGAAAGGGGGGAAATACTTACTTGAGCGTGCTGGAGAATACCTGGAGGTTCTACAAGAGTAGATGTATCCATGGCTTCCTCCTGGTCAAGTACATGCTCCTCTTCAGCCTCAGACTCTGGTGGACACTCAACTAAAGCAGGTGATCCTTGGGTGCTTGCTTCCACCATGCAAGTCCCTACACTTTCTGGTTCATCTTCTGAATCTTCTAATGTACTAGTCAACTGTGGTGGCCCCTGGGGCTTAGTACAATCCCCTACACCTATGGAATCATCTCCTATGCAAGTTTCTCCTGTAATATCTGCAACAACAACATTAGAAAAATTAGGACCATCAATAATGCTATCATCAGAAAATAAAAGTCTAGAATGGTCCTGTGGAGCTTCAGTATCTTCTTCTGGAGCTGCAAAATTTGAAAATGAATTTTGAGTAGGAATCTCCGGAGGGATGCATGCTGTAGGTGCCCAGACTTTGATGAGTACGTCATCTTCTTCTTCTTCCAAAATTTTAAGATCACTTGAAGAGGGACTTGGCCAGGCACTAGGGTCACCTTGAACTTGCATTTGATTCATTTGACTAGCAATTTGTCCAACGCCTCTTTCTATGTCTTGAAGCCTTTGCTGCTGTTGATGATATTGTACAACTAGTTGATAAATCTCCTCCATTCTTTGTTGTTGTGCCTCATTCTCATTAAGATTCTCAAAGCCTCCTTGGTTAGCATAGCTCCTTGACTGATTTTGAAAGGATGAAGTAGGCTGAAAATTTTGAGCTTGCTGATTTGGTTGAAAACAATGTTGTTGAGGCTGATTAAAGGGCTGATATTCTTGGAAACTTTGCTGGGAGTTGTAGCCTTGAAAGTTCTGATTTTGGTGTGGAAAATTCTGTGGCAAGGGCTGAAAATTCTGATTTTGAAACCCTTGGTTGGAAGACTGAAAATTTTGATTCAAGGGCTGTGTGGGCTGATAAAATGGCTGGTTTTGAGGCGGATCTTGCTGAAATGTTTGACACACTTGTTGCCCCTGTTGATATGGCTGGAATTGAGGTTCGAATTGCTGAAATGTAGGCTGGAAATTCGGATTAGAAGGCTGAAATTGCTGAAACTCGGGCTGAAACTCTTGCAGAAAATTTGGTTGATTGGGCTGAAAATTTTGGAAAGGCTGCCCATTCTGAAAATTCTGGAAAATTGGTTGAATTAGCTGAAAATCCGGCTGAAATTGTTGGAATTGCGGTTGAAATGGTTGTGGTGGCTGAAATTGATGACATGGTAGCTGAAATTGCTGAATTTGTTGATCGAAACTCTGAAATTGTGGCTGCCCTTCCTGAAATTGTTGGAAATTTGGTTGACTTGGCTGCTGAAATTGGAAAGGCTGACTTGGCTGACAATTAGGCTGAAAAAACTGCATTGGTTGTTGAAAATTTGCACAGGAATGTTGGAAATCTTGATTTGGTTGCTGGTTTTGTTGGAATTGTTGACACGGCTGCTGATAAGTAGATGGGAACATTTTAAACCTTCAGCCCTGTCACAAAACAAACAAGAAAAATGGCAGCAACAGTATATGAAAGATAAAGCAAAATAAAACAGAACCCAATGATATATCAAAAAGCATACAAGCAAAAAATCAAACAAATCAACTAGTTGCTTCCCCGGCAACGACGCCAAAAATTTGACAGGCCCAAACTATGTGTCACGAATATGGGCCTCAAATTTAGATAAGAATGAAAGCTGGAAACCCTTTTACAATCAAAAGCATGAAAATGTAATATAGGGGCCACAGGTCGTATTTTTCTCGGGGACTAGTTGACGTTGTGTGATTCGCGCTTGTATTTAGGAGTCGTTTGATTTTTGGGTTTCGAATAAAGATTTGGGTTTGGGTTCAATTCGGAAATGACATCGCAATGAAAGTAAGGAAACTTAGCTCATAAACTAAGCAAGTGATAGCAAGTTATAACTCAATCAATAGCCAATTCAATCAACTTAAAACACTCACCCAATTTCTGGAAATTAAATCTGATCTTAAGTGTAAAACAAATGCCAAGCCATGGGATGAAGGCAGTGATGGTAATTTTCAAAAACAAACAATTTAATACAATTGCTAACTATTAAATTCAGAAATCAAACTACAAACACATCAACACCAACTCGATGCAATTTCAATGGTAACAAGCAAATGCAAGGGAATGTTCAGAAATGGCCAATTGCAATACTAGATGTTTTCAAGCTCCAAAACACACTACAAGTTGTAATTAACTTAGCACCACTCCACACCAAGTTTTATGTTGATACCAAGTGCAAAAGTTCATCAATCTGGCACGCAATCAGGGTAAGCTGATGGATTGAAAACTATGCTAAAAGCAACACCATAAGCTGAAGTGAGCAATTAGAGTTGAAACAAACAAATCAATTTCACAATTCAGAAACAATTACTGCAGAAACAAGGGCTGCGGAGTAAGAATTCTGAGCCAAAATCTGATACGCAGGGATGAGTAACTTTCAGAAATGCAGTGCTAAAAAATTAAACAGGATTTAAACTCAGAAATGCAGCTACAAATGAGCAATAGAATTCCAAACTTCAACCTTCACTGATACTAACTCAGCAGAATCGAACTAAGGCATGTAGAAAGTCTGAATTCAGAAAGAAAGTCGAATTGCAAGAATGGGATTCAGAAATTGATATGATGCAGAAATTCATGGATGCAGAAACGAAATGGACTTGGCTGCAGAATTGCAGGAACGTGGCTGATGAATGGCAGTGCAGTAATTTGATCCAAATGCAGAAATGGATTGCAGCAAAGTGGATGCAACCAACTGATTCCAAATTCAGAAATGAGGTTGAATTCTTTGTCAATGAAACCAGCTACAAGAATAGAATAACAACTTGAAATCACAGGCCATGAAAATGAATTTCAGGACATCCAAATGGAAAGCCAGTTTCTGAATTCACTTGATACAAAATCAGTGAATTCAGAAATGATTACAGCATTCAGAAACAAAGAATGATCAGAAACATGAAAACTGAAAACATGGACAGTCAACTGGGATTTGATACGCCACAAGCTGAGCTAAAAACATGAAATAAATTGCAGGCAAATAAAGCTAAGTTCTATGCTAACTGAACAAGCATCTACCTAGCTCGAATGCAGAAATCAACAACTGGTATCAGAAACTACAAGAAAAGCTCAGAAATGGAATTTGGCACGCAATCTATCTTGGCACGCCAAAGATAAAACTACAAACTAGCTGAAATTGAATTGAATTGTCACCTAACAAACTCATAAACTAATTGACTTGAAGATTTAGAACCTAATTAAGCTAAACAATGAAGAAACTTGGAACTGAGTTGCTGGTACGAAACTACAGAAACAGAACAGTGCAGAAACGTAAAATTACAGCTACAAAACTTGAAATTAACTAAGCAAACTAAACTCAATCACTCCCTTAGCTCAATTGCTCCTTGTTCGTCACGCAAGGGTGAGCCTCGAACTTGCAAGCTCAGCAAATCAGTGGAAAATCTGTCTCTGCGATCAAATCCATTCGAACCCTGCTCAAACTGAAAAATAGCAATCGATTTCATTCAACCTCACTGTGGTGGATTGCGACGATGATTTGGGAACGCTCCGAGCCTTCCAGGGAACCCCTCCAGCTAGCTCAGATGCAATGAAGATGGTGCACAACTGAAATTGATGAAATCGATTGACAGAACTCCGGAGACCTCACAAAAGCTCTGTCTTGGGCGAGATTCAAGCTGGAAACATCTCAGTGAACTCTCCCCACTGACCTAACACTTGTTCTACTGAAGGATCGAGTGGCCGCGCCTCTTTGATGGAGAAATTGCTGAAAACTTGATGAACAAACGAAGAAGACGAGCTAACGGCGGAGACGCGACGAGGAGGAAATGTGGCTGCGTTTCTGATTAAATAGGAACAAATGGACGGCTCAGAGTAATTGGAGGAGATCCAACGGCTGATCTTGATCATAGAGCTTGATCAACCCTAACCGTAGCTCGGATTGCTTCAGATCGTCCCGGATGGCTCAGATCTAGCCGCTCTTGAATCGGACGACCCGGATTAATCGTAGGCTTGATAATTCGATCCGGTTCACATCCGACTCAGGTTTGACCCAGTATGCCCTAGGTCCAGGATCCTTTCATGCCTACAAAAATATATCAGAAAATTAGTGGCCAAATAATCCAAAAATTGTGTAATTTTGCAATTAAGTCCAAAATAAGATAAAGTTCCAAAACCTAGGGTAAAATCATAATTAAGCAATAAAAACATGGATCAAACATGGATTTTAGCAATTAAAATAATCAATAAAATGGTGCATATCAGGCAGCCGACTGGTCTCAGGGCTGAGACCTTTCTGTGAGTTCCATCAGTCGACTGCCCTAGGCCAGTCGACTGGTCTACTCACCCACCTAATGTTACCCTTCCTGAGTACATCCCACTCCACACTCAAACCCTAGGATTTCCCTAGTACAATCACACTGCACTCGTACCCTCACGACTCAACTGACTCCTCCTCTGTAGCCTCGACTGTTGCCTTCATGCCCTCTTCATCTTCGGCTCCCGTCCCTCGAATGCACGCAAGCCTCCAGCTTACCTCCATGCCATCCTTCACGCATGCCTCGAAGTCCGCGCCCATCAGCTCATCGTCCCTGCTCTCCAAGGTCCCTCAGGTGCACACAAGCCTCCAGCTTATCTCCATACAACCCTTCACCGTACTGAGGCCGTCCAGTCAAGTCCATATGTGTAACTTGTACAACCTGCACACTCAACAAACATATATAAGAACACAAGGATAATCCTAACTTAAACCCTTTGCTCAAACATCAAAACACTTGGTCACTCTGGACCACAGATTTCCTCAATAATCTCCCCCTTTTTGATGTTTGGCAATACGTTTAAGTTTGGGAAGCAAGATAGTAGTCAAATAGTAAAATAATGCATATGCAATGCAAAAATGGATCCTATCCCAAGGCATCCCACACCTAACCCTCCAAGTTAGGACTTTTTCGAAATGGACTTTTTAAAACCTATCCCAAGGATCCCCACACCTAACTCTCCAGGTTAGGACTTTTCAACACCTAACCCTCCAAGTTAGGACTTTTCACGGGGTTTTTAAAGCTTCTCCCAAGCTCCACCTACATTAGACTTACAAAGGCTTTTTAAGAACCTCTCTCAGGTTCCCCTTACGCCAATAATGGAGCAACCATGCTCCCCCTTAATCTCAGCTCCCTAGCAAAGGTGTGTTTGGTTTCCCAACTTAAACCCAATACTTCTCCCCCTTTGCCATACATCAAAAGGACCCCAATAATATCCCAATTATTGGTTCTTTCAATCCCCAATGATTCTAAACACAGTGTACTAGACCCCCATACACTTGTTTCTTATCATTTTGACATCAAACCAGCTGCTGATACACACATCAGCCTTGGGCAGTCGACTGGCCTAAATGGCAGTCGACTGATACTCTGAATATCAGTTTTCTGGCCAATTTCAGAATTGTGCCAGAAATTCCACAAATCTCCAAAAATTCTCAAATTTTGTGGAGAACTTTGTAGTACCCATACCTACTTGGGAAAAATACATTCCATAATGTATCTATCACCATTCCCAAGTTTAACACAAAACTTAAAAATTTCTTATGAATATTAAGGCAACTAGGAGGCAACCTCCCCCTTAACCTATGCCTTCTCCCAATTTTCATTTTTCTCAGGTTAAATTTCTACCCAAATTAACACCATAACACCAAGTTAAGTTCTACCCAACTCAACTTCTAAGTTTTTCTCCCTTGGACACCTTTAAGGATTGCCCCAAGCAACCTTATCCCTAGTGCCAAAAAGAACTCAACAATACCCAACAAAAACCTAAAGATTTGTAAGCACACTTGCTAGGGTATACACTATCCTAGAAAAATATGATTTCATAAAAACTACAAATGTGCTTGACTTTGGTTCAATTTTCTAATTTTCTTAAGGATGGATACTTTGTATCAATTTTGAACTCAATTCATGATTCCTTGTGTTTGTCAACACTAACCATGATTAATCTACACAAGGAATTGTCTTCAATTCTTTCCTTTTCCATATCCTCTCATTTATCAAGAGCTCATCATTCAAAATCACCCATTGAATCTTAATCACTCTCCTTGAATTCCATGATATCTATATGCCTCATTTCATATAATCACCAAGAAGCCATGAGACCATCCTTTATTCAAGGAATATAACCAAGGATTTTAATTTTAATACCATCTCCTATGAGCCAAAGTCATTTCTCTCTATCCTTACTGACCAGTCGACTGCCCCCAGAGTAGTCGACTGAGAAAACCCACAGAAGGGTCTCGGGGGTGAAATTCACTAGGATCAGTCGACTGCCCCCAGGGCAGTCAACTGATACCTGATTTTCAAGTTTTCAGCCCAATTTTAGTAATGTCTAAATAATTCTACAAATCTCCAAAAATTATGAAATTTCATGGGAGATTTGTGGGGCCAATGTCTACTTGGGAAAAATACATTTCCATACAAATGTACTTCGGATACCAAGATTGGCACGAAACTCATCTTTCTCTAAAATATATCATTTAAACTCAACCAAAAAGTTCTAATTGTGGTTTTTTTCCTTGATGTATCTTCTAATACCTGGTCACAATTCATTTCTATCAGTGAATTACATGATATTTGCCCATTAAAACCTAATTTTATGAATTATAACCTCATTTTCATTCTTTTCTCCCTAAAATCCCTTTTAATATGTCAAAACCTAGGATTATGACTTACCCATGTCTTCCAAGCCCTTTTTGACACATTTCACCTAATTTCCTAGGAGAGAAACTTTTGAGATCCATTTACCATGAACCCCAAAGGCTCCTAGAGCTCCCCTTTGAGCTGTTAGCCTTAGCCACCACCCTAGGTGACTCAATCCATACTAGACCACACCGGTGACCCTCCGGTGTTTCTTTGCCTACAAAATGGACTTTCTTAACCTTGGACACCTTGTACTTGGTTAAGTCACCCTTTCTACCTTTTGATGGAACCCACTTGCCATGCTTGGGCTTACCCTCCTTGCCATGATTATATGCTTCCCCCGCATATTTTTTTCCATCTACCTTGGAGGTCTTAGACCGGTATCCCAAACCCGATCTATCATAGTTGGGTTTTAAGATCCCCAACACCATGTCTAAGCCCTTAGATCCAACCGTGAATCTTTCTAGGGCCTTATCTAATATATCAAGCCTTGCCCTCAAGGCTTGATTTTCCCTTGCCATGTTTCTAACCTTAGTTTCCATATGTCCACCTTGGACATTCCTAGACCTACCCATTTGCCTAGGCACATTCCTTCCCTTTTTGGGATTAGTGCCATGATCCTTAGGTCTTGAGGTCTTGGGTCTATCATTATGCAAGCTTTTCCTAGGGTTGTGATCTATCTTGTTAACCCTAGTCCTATCATTATATCTAAATCCAAAGTTATGCACCATTAAGCATTTTTCATGAAAACTAGAATGCATAGAGGGATGATTAACATTATTTTTAAAATGAAAGGAGGAACTTAAATATGAATTAAACTTTGTCTTAAGGTTAGGAGTTACCTTCCTTACCTTTGGAGTCCCTCCTTGATGTGGGTTTCTTCTCTTCTTCCTTTCTTCTTTCTCCCATATCCTCAAGTGCACCATTTTCTTTAGCTCACCTTTTCTAGGGCACTTGGTGTGGTAGGGCCCTAGCTCTCCACATGTGAAGCATCTAATCTTCTCCTTTTTAGCTTGGACTTCTTCACTCCTACACCGCATGTTAAATTTAAAAGAACTTGAAATGAGTGTAGATTTTACCTCCATTTTACCTTTCGGGCACTTGTCTTTGTAGTGTCCCTTTTCATTGCAACCAAAGCATGTAATGTGCTCTTTCGTTTTAGCTTTGGTGGAGATAGAGGCTAGGTTGACTTCTTCTTCAACCTTGGATGATGTGGATGCTTCCTCTTATTCCGGTATAGATGAAGCTCTCTCCTCCCCCTCAATCCTTGAGGTGGAGACCTCTTCCTCTTCTTCTCTTGAGGAGGTTGATAATCTTTCACTTAATTCTTCCTCCTCTTGGGCTATCGAGTTCACTTCCTCGGGTTCTTCCACTACTTGACCTCGTGTAGGGTTTTTATAAAATTCTTCTACTTTAATCCACAATTCGTGTGCATTTTTGTATGCTCCTACACCATTTAAAACATTAGTAGGCAAAGAATTAAGCAATATGTCAATTACCTTTTAATTTGCCTTGGATTATTTTTCTTGTTCTTGATTCCAATATCTAGGTCTAAGCCTTTTCCCGTGCTTATCCTTTTGAATCTCGAAAGGCTCTTCAAGTGCAATCCGAAGGTCCCACTCCATTCCGAACCACATCTCCATCCGTGACTTCCGTGCTTATCCTTTGGAATCTCGAAAGGCTCTTCAAAAAGACTCAAATAATTGAGGAGTCATCTAATATTGAATTTGATAAGTCTACTAGCACCTACCCTAGGAAATCCTNATCCGAACTTGCAAAAATAAAAACAACAGAATGTACCAAGACTTTTGTCATGGATTAGTACTGTGGAAAAAAATTTACCGAAGAGAACTTAAAAATTGGTAAGATTATCCTTTTAACAAAAAACAATGGAAAATCCAAAAAGTGCTCAAGTGGTGGTTTCACCAAAATTAAGCAGCCCCCGCTCTGATACCAATTGTAAGATCGAGATTGAGAGATAGAGGGAGGGTGAATATCGCTAAATAAAACTTCAGATTTAACACTTAAATAAAGTATGCAAAGTACACAGCAGAAGTGATAACTACCATTTTGTTGATCAATTTAGGCTCTCAAATCCATGTTTTGATCCACTTTTATATGCTTATGTTGCATTTACTTTAGGTTTCATGAAGTACCTCTATTCTAACCTTGGATTCAATCTTTGCATATTTGAGATGTTTTGTCATTAAATTTGAATCTAATTTTGTAGTCTTTGAATGATCATGAACCTAGATCAGATTAGATCAAACTGAAGCTCAGAATTGGCTTCGATCAAGGGGATCAAGAGATGGATCAATGTGGGTCGTCCGATCAAGAAACGGGGTGATCTAAGCCATCTTTCAGCTTCTGATCAATCCGAGCCAAAGATAGAGCTAATCACATCCATAGATCAAGATCAGAAGCATTGAACCAAATCAGAGTCCATCTGACCGTCGAATCAAGCTTAAGGGGAGTTTCAACCATCCATTCATAAGAAAGAAAGATCTGAGCCATCCGTCGCGGATCTGATTGATCCAAGATAAGGAGAAGTATATCAGAGCCATTGATGCAGATCTGGGAAGTTTGGTTCAGATCTGAGATGATCCAACTGTCGGATGAGACCAGAATGATCACAGCCGTCCATTTTAAATTGCAGTTAATTAAATCAGGAAATTTCTCCGCCCGAGCTCATCGTTGCCAGATCGCCAGTTTTCTTCTGTTCTTCATTTGTTCTTCATTGTTCCTTCTTCGATCGCGCGCGGCCACACCAGAGCAATCTCATCTCAAGATCTCGAGTCAAAGAGGATGGTTTCCGAAGAAGTTGGAAGGCAATCTCATCGCTGGAAGGGCCCGGTTGAGGGTTTCAGCTGAAGCTCTGCTTCTTCTGATCCACTACTGTTCGATCACCGATCTTCATCAATTGGAGATCTCATGGCTTTCAGAGGGGTTCTCTGAAGGGTTTGGAGCATTCATGAGTCAAATCGGCAACCCGACTGATCGAGAAGGAGGTGATCGGAAGAGTAACTCAGTGATAGCATTGATCTGCGGATAACTGATCTAGGATGTAATCTCTCTATTGATTTGTCGAGCTAGGGGGTTCATAGCCGGTTCTTGTGTGACGGCGAGAAAGATCTGAGATCAAGGGAGAGTCTGGTGTTCATTTACTGTACTCTTTCGCTTCTGAATTCTTAGTTGTCGCAGTTTCCATCAGTTTTCAGCTACTGATCGGTCTATTCGACCGATCCAGACAGCTACTGATCGGACTGTCAACCAATCAAACTTGTATCTGATCGGTCTTTCAATCGATCAGGTAGGGTTCCAGCGCAGTTTAGCCTTGTTTCTAGCATTCAACTTGTAGTGTGTGAATTCGACTTCATTTCTGCAACTTAGCTATAGATTTATTGTTTGCCTGTCTTGGATGCTAGTTTTGTCTTTCAATTTCATAAACTCGTATTGAATTGCTTAATGTCCATGTAGGGTAAGTCTAGTTTTCACAATTTCCTAGCTAATATTTGTTTAGTTAAATTCACTTTGCTTCAGCTGTATTTTCATTACTCATCACAAATCAAACCCCCAATCTTATTTGAAAACCCAAAAACAAATCAAACGACAATTGCAAGCTTGAGTTAAACATTCACAACTAGTCCTTGAAAAAAATACGACTTGAGGCCCCTTTACTACATTCTAATCTTGTGAGCTAAGGGTTTTCAACTTATAAATATCTAAATTTGATGCTCATCGTGACACTGTTATTGGGCAGTCATCAAATTTTTGGCGCCGTTGCCGGGGAAATACTAGTTGAGTTTGTTTGATTTGAGCTTGTATTTATTTTCATAATTTCATATTCTTTGATTTTATTTCATTTGCTTTATCTTTCTGATAGATCGATGTGGCGTGCTAGAGGGGGGGTGAATAGTACTTTTTCGTTTTCTCTATAGAGTTGTTAGCGCAACGGAAATACAAATAAAAATAAACAAACAATAATTGATAATGCTAGCAAACTAGGTTTACTTGGTATCCACTCCGGACGGGTGACTAATCCAAGAATCAGTCGGTGGATCAATCCCCGGATAACCTCCGGCTAGCCCTCGTCGCTCCTTGTGGGTGGAGAAACTTCACCACAAATACATTGACAAGATCTGGGCGCAAGAGACTACTAACTCACTTTACCCAAGCGAGTTTCGTTAAGAATCTCAGCCACCACGAAGTCCTCTTTAAATAGGACTCGGGCTGAAACCCTCGCTACCAGTCGACTGCCCCCAGGGCAGTCGACTGGTGTCACTGAAATTCGACCGTTGCATCCCAACGTTCGAATTCTCAGCCAACTCACCAGTCACATACTAGTCGACTGCCCCCAGGGCAGTCGACTGGTCCTAGGGCTGAGACCTTTCTGTGAGTTCCATCAATCAACTGCCCCCAGGCCAGTCGACTGGTCTACTCACCCACCTAAGGTTACCCTTCCTGAGTACATTCCACTCCGCACTCAAACCCTAGGATTTCCTGAGTACAATCACACAACACTTGTACCCTCACGACTCGACTGACTCCTCCATAGCTACCTCGACTGTTGCCTTCGCGCCCTCTTCATCTTCGGCTCCCGTCCCTCGGATGCACACAAGCCTCCAGCTTGCCTCCATGCCATCCTTCACGCATGCCTCGAAGTCCACGCCCCTCAGCTCATCGTCCCTGCTCTCCAAGGTCCCTCGGGTGCACACAAGCCTCTAGTTTGTCTCCATGCCACCCTTCACCGCACCGTGGTCGTCCAGTCAAGTTCATATGTGTAACTTGTACAACTTGCACACTCAACATACACATATAAAAACACAAGGGTAAACCTAACTTAAATCCTTTCCCCAAACATCAAAACACTTGGTCACTCCGGACCACAGATTGCCTCAACAATCTCTCCCTTTTTGATGTTTGGCAATATGTTTAAGTTAGGGAAGCAAGATAGTAGTCAAATAGCAAAATAATGCATATGCAATGCAAAAATGGATCCTATCCCAAGGCATCCACACCTAACTCTCCAAGTTAGGACTTTTTCGAAACAGGCTTTTTAAAACCTATCCCAAGCCTCCCCACACCTAACTCTCCAAGTTAGGACTTTTCAACACCTAACCCTCTAAGTTAGGATTTTTCACACACCTAACCCTCCAAGTTAGGATTTTTCACCAAAAACGGGCTTCTCCTAAGCTCCCCCTATATTGGACTTACAAAGGCTTTTTAAGAACATCTCCAAGGTTCCCCTTACGCCAAAAATGGAGCAACCATGCTCCCCCTTAATCCTAGCTCCCCCTAAACCTAGGGTTTCTAGCAAAGGAGTGTTTCGTTTCCCAACTTAAACCTAACACTTCTCCCCCTTTGCCTAACATCAAAAAGAACCCAACAATATCCCAATTATTGGTTCTTTCAATCCCCAATGATTATAAACAATGTGTACTAGCCCCCATACACTTGTTTTTCATCATTTGGACACATACCCAACTGCTGATACAAAATTCAGGCTTGACCAGTCGACTGCCCCCCAGGGCAGTCGACTGATACTCTGAAAATCAGAATTTCAACCTTTCTGATAAAATTCAGAAATGCCTCAAAAATTCCATAAATCTCCAAAAATTCCCAAATTTTGCGGAGACATTTGTGGTACCCATACCTACTTGGGAAAAATACATTCCAAAATGTATCTATCACCATTTTCAAGTTTGACACAAAACTAGCTAAAAAGTTCAATAAACTCTTGACCTAAAGTTCTAGTTTTGGTTTCCTCTTGATGTTACTGCCAATACCAACCACAATGCATCCCTAGCATTGATTTACATGACAATTACACATCAAAAACAAATTTTCATGCAATATGACCCCAAAGTCATATTTCCATGCATAAAACTCAAAAATACCGTGCCAAAACCCAAGAATTGAGACTCAAGTCCATCTCTAATTCCTTTGGCACACTCCATGGTCCATCTAGACCTCTAGGAGGAACCCTCCAAAGATCCATTTACCATATATCCCAAAGGCTCCTAGAGCTACCCCTTGAGCTCTTTGCCCTAGCCACCTCCCTAAGTGACTCAACCCACACTAAGCCACACCGGTGTGCCCCCGGTGTTTCTTGGCCTACAAAATGGACCTTCTTAACCTTGGACACCTTGTCCTTGGTTAAGTCACCCTTTCTACCTTTTGATGGAACCCACTTGCCATCCTTGGACTTACCCTCCTTGCCATGATTATATGTTTCCCCAGCATATTTCTTTCCATCTACCTTAGAGGTCTTAGACCGGTATCCCAAACCCGATCTATCATAATTGGGTTTTAAGCTACCCAACACCATATCTAAGCCCTTAGATCCAACCGTGAATCTTTCTAGGGCCTTTTCTAATATATCAAGTCTTGCCCTGAAGGCTTGATTTTCCCTTGCCAAGTTTCTAACCTTAGTTTCCATATGTCCACCTTGGACATTCCTAGACCTACCCATTTGCCTAGGCACATTCCTTCCCTTTTTGGGATTAGTGTCATGATACTTAGGTCTAGATGTCTTGGGTCTATCATTATGCATGCTTTTCCTAGGGTTGTGATCTATCTTGTTAACCCTAGTCCTATCATTATATCTAAATCCAAAGTTATGCATGATTAAGCATTTTTCATGAAAGCTAGCATGCATGGGGGATGATTAACATTATTTTTAAAATGCAAGGAGGAACTTAAATTTGAATTAAACTTTGTCTTAAGGTTAGGAGTTACCTTCCTTACCTTTGGAGTCCCTCCTTGATGTTGGCTTCTTCTCTTCTTCCTTTCTTCTTTCTCCCATCTCCTCAAGTGCTCCATTTTCTTTAGCTCACCTTTTCTAGGGCACATGGTGTGGTAGTGCCCTAGCTCTCCACATGTGAAGCATCTAATCTTCTCCTTTTTAGCTTGGGCTTCTTCACTCCTACACCTCATGTTAGATTTAAAAGAACTTGAAATGAGTGTAGATTTTACCTCCATTTTACCTTTCGGGCACTTGTCCTTGTAGTGCCCCTTTTCGTTGCTGCCAAAGCATGTAATGTGCTTTTTCGATTTAGCTTTGGTGGAGATAGAGGCTAGGTTGACTTCTTCTTCAAGCTTGGATGATGTGGATACTTCCTCTTGTTCCGGTATAGATGAAGCTCTCTCCTCCCCCTCAATCCTTGAGGTGGAGACCTCTTCCTCTTCTTCTCTTGAAGAGGTTGATAATCATTCACTTAATTCTTCCTCTTCTTGGGCTATCGAGTTCGCTTCCTCGGGTTCATCCACTACTTGACCTCGTGTAGGGTTTTTATGAAATTCTTCTACTTTGATCGACAATTCGTGTGTATTTTTGTATGCTCCTACACCATTCAAAACATTAGTAGGCAAAGAATTAAGCAATATGTCAATTACCTTTTTATTCACCTTGGATTGATTTTCTTGTTCTTGATTCCAATATCTAGGTCTAAGCTGTTGGTGCAGAAAGCACCAAAGTCAAACCTGTGTTTTGATAATGGTAACAAGGTTCAAAAGTTAAGTCTTACTTGTTATCTAACATGTCACTTGAGTGTGCAGGGTAAAAAGTCCTAGCGAAGGAATGCTAGGCACTGGCGAAGGAATGCCAGGGTAAAAAGCCCTAGCGAAGGACTGCTAGGCACTGGCGAAGGAAAGCCAGAGTGAAAAGCCCTAGCGAAGGACTACTAGGCGCCAGGCGAAGGACAGCTTGGGACTGAAGCCCTAGCGAAGGAATGCTAGGCACCGGGCGAAGGACAGCTCGGCATCTAAGACCTGGCAAAGGACCGCCAGGCAAAAGTCCAACCAAAGGAGTGGTTGGCATCAGGTACATTCTCCCGAGAGGAGTAGGTGAGGACGCGTTCCCCGTCGAGGGAATAGTAGGCGTCGGTTCGACCTAGGGTTCCATTTTGGAGACCCAAAGTCAGAACCAAGACAGCTAAGGCTGTATAAACTAATATTTTAATGTTTTATTGCGTTTTGGACTAACCCTGGATGCAGGACCGAAGGAACGAGTGTCTGCAGCTCAGAGAGTCTCAAAGGAATGAGGCAACAGCTGACCAGGGCGCCCCGAGTGTCCCGGGCGCCCCCAAGGTGAACACAAAACACAAGAAAGCAAGATGGGCTTCGACAGTTCAACTCCCGGGCGTCCCCGTGCTCCCGGGCGCCCCCGCTATTCCGGGCGCCCACAGCGCTCCGGGCGCCCCCAACAGCAAAGCATCGAAGCTCAACCCAGCGAAGCCAAGGGATAAGGGTTGACCCAGTCAACCCGAGCGCCCCGAGCGCCCCGAGCGCTCCGGGCGCCCCGGTAAAACCTGATCCCGATTTTGAAGGGATCAGATGTTGACCGCGCTGGAGACGGATCGACCGCCACGTGTGGAGGTGTTGGGACCGGGTGCATGTCGACAAGGATACGAGTTCGTAAAATTCAAAATTTTTACGTGCAGCGGAAGAATTTGCATAAAATAATTTCCTAAATTATTTTAACTTCGTATCTAGCATGCAATCTTATGGTGTGTTGACATAATCATAAAACAAAAGTTTGCGAAAAGTAAACTAATTTACCAAGTACCTCGCGTAACTCGAAGTAAGGGACGAGATCCAACCGTAGCGTCCCTTGGAAGCTTCGCCTCTATTCGCGTCCACGCCGAGTTCTCTTCGGGATGACTTCACAAAGTCACGAGTTTTGTGCCGACGAGAACTACTAGATTCTCAGAAGGCACAACTAGAAGAATAAGAGAAATAATGGAAAAACTAACCAACGAAGTAATGGAATCGTATTCCGGGAAGAGAGGAGTCGCTATCCGCTTCTTCTTCTTCGTGTTCGGGTTCTCCTCCTTCTTGATTGCTCACGCCAACTTCACCTTGGAAGTTGGTTGGGTGCGCCGGCCCTAATCCACAAGGGTGGGCGCCGGCCCTAGGCAAGAGAGGGAGAGGGAGAGGAGAAGAGATTAAGAGAGAGAGGGAGAGAATAATTAATCTCTTAATTACTCGATTGGAATTAAGGGCTAGCCTTTGGTTCCTTTATATAGTAGCAACTCCTTTGCTAAGTCTCCCTCTAAACCGAATTAACGGAAATAGTTATAAGAAATTTATCTTATAAATTTTCTTATTGCTTATTCCTTTTAAGCCTAGTCTTATTATAAACAATTTATAATAAAACAAATTAGTTATCATAAGAGATTTATCCTATAAATTCTCTTATGAATTTTATTATAACTAACTTTATAATAAAACTAATTATTTATCATAAGAAATTTATCCTATAAATTCTTATGAATTAATTCCATTTAAACCAAGTCTTTATTATAAACTAATTTATAATAAAACTAACATTTCTTCTCTTTAAATTATGGAATAAATTTTTTATAAGAAATTTATAAACTTTCTTATTATGAAAAATCAATTCATAATTGATTTTATAAAATTAAAATAAACCAATTCATGGATTATTTTAATCTTCCATAAAAAGAATAAATTTCTATAAATTTATTTATATAAATTTCTTTATACAAATTTATTTATCCATAATTTATAAAATAAATCGCGCTGGATTTATCTTATTAATTAAACCAATTAAATTAGTTTTTCTCCCTTTAATGGCCGGCCACCCAAGGAGGGTTAACACCCTCTTTGGCCGGCCAAAACCGACCCGAACCGATCGCGAATTAAACTCATTTAATTCGCCCAAAAAGCCTTCAAAAGACTTAGCCATTTTTAGCTTCCATTGCGGCTCTGACTAACTCAGATTCGACTTATTTCTCTTGATCGGAAAATCCAATTTTCAACTCATTTTAAATCCCTCGGATTACTCGTAGTGCGTGTGACTAAATAGGCTTTCAATTTATATTGGCCGTCTATAATTAACTAATTATAGAACGATCATGAGTGGCACCTAGTAGTACATCATGATCCCCAATTAATCGAAAGATAGACCTCAGAAGAAATTATTCTGAAACCCTTCAGCAGCTCTAATGAATCGTGCCCCATTCCCTTCACCACCTTATACCCACTTGGTTCAGGACACGGTCAATGGTGTCAGTCCCCACTAGGCTGACTACGTCACGCCTAGCCCAAGTAATGTCTTACTCGTCCTTTGGATTTCTAATTACTCTCATGTATTTTAGAGACTCTCACTCTAAACATGATGTGCTCTGGCCAGAGGCTTTGAGTAACAATCCGACGATAGGCCTGGGTATACATCTCCTCGCAAGGAGTGGTGAAACCTTTGTAAGCTGTTCAAACATCTTCGGGCACTTCGGCTTATACCCGATCATCCTGGGTCCACACCTCCTTGGAGATGCTTGCTTAAGATGTCAAAGTATAAGTCTCCATGACCAAGATGACTTGAACACCGCAAGTCAAAGGAACATCGCACTTAAGCCGCAGTAAGATCTTCATTGACATATCTACATATAGATTCCCATATGAAGTCTTACAGCTAGTCACTCCAATGAACTAGTTCCCTTAACTAGCATCCATGTTTATCTCCGGACATCCCAATGTCACTAGCCAGTGAGAATCAGCTGATTAGAGAATAACCCATGCTAGTCATAACAGAATTGATAGTGTCCATTTTTATCAATTCATCGACTAGGGATATTTTCAATACTTCACATTTGCGCATTTAGAGATAATCACTAGTTGTGATCTTATCCCAAATTCTCTTATGCTGTGAGTTGTATTGCGGACATTCAGTAGATGAGTTTAAGATCCCAATCAAATACACAAGCATGTATACTCAAATAGTGAATTATCATTTATTAATATAAATGTTTTACAATCATAAGGCGATTGCCTTAGGACACTTCTCTCATATCACTAACAAACTCCCACTTGGCCTAATGCCAATCACTACGGTATCCAATACCACAGGCTTTAACATGACCCTCAAACTTGCTTTGAGGCAAGGCCTTAGTTAAAGGATCCGCTATATTCCTTTCAGTGGGAACTCTCTCAATTTGTATGTCATTCCTACTTATAATCTCTCTGATCAGATGATAGCGGCGAAGCACGTGTTTGGATCGCTGATGAGACCTTGGTTCCTTTGCTTGTGCAATAGCTCCATTGTTGTCGCAGTAAACCGGCACTGCATCATCAATGGTTGGAACCACACCAAGTTCGGAGACAAACTTCTTGATCCAGACTGCTTCCTTTGCTGCTTCCGAAGCTGCGATATATTCCGCTTCCATGGTGGAATCCGCTATGATGTCTTGTTTGGAACTTTTCCAACTTACTGCGCCTCCATTCAAAGTAAATACGTATCCAGACTGCGATTTGGAGTCATCCTTATCTGTCTGGAAACTGGCATCTGTATACCCACGTATTACCAAATCTCCTTCTCCATATATTAGGAACACATCCTTAGTTCTTCTTAAGTACTTAAGGATTGTCTTAACAGCCGCCCAGTGATCCATTCCTGGATCCGACTGGTATCTGCTTGTGACGCTCAAAGCATATGATACATCAGGCCTAGTACATAACATAGCATACATGATAGATCCTATCGCGGATGCATAGGGAATCTTATTCATGCAAATCCTCTCGTCTTCTGTGCGCGGACACATAGACTTTGAAAGGTTGATCCCATGCCTAATGGGAAGGTAACCTTTCTTGGATTCCGACATGCTAAACCTTTTTAGCACTCGGTCTATATATGTAGACTGCGAAAGACCAAGCAACCGTTTTGATCTATCTCTATAGATTCTAATCCCAAGGATATAGGTTTCTTCTCCCAGGTCTTTCATGGAGAATGTTTTGGATAACTAAATTTTAACTGTCTGTAAGACTGAAATATCATTTCCTATAAGTAAGATGTCGTCGACATATAATACTAGAAATACGACTGCACTCCCACTAACCTTCTTGTACACACAGGGTTCGTCAGGATTTTGTGAGAAATCAAACATTTTGATTGTCTCATCAAAACGGATGTTCCAGCTCCTAGATGCTTGCTTCAGTCCATATATGGATCGTCGAAGCTTGCATACCTTGGTTTTATCAACCGATGTGAAACCTTCAGGCTGTATCATGTATACGTCCTCAAGCAGGTTTCCGTTAAGGACAGCTATTTTCACATCCATTTGCCAAATCTCATAATCATAATGAGCTGCTATGGCTAGGAGCATCCGAATGGATTTAAGCATAGCTACTAGCGAATAGGTTTCGTCATAATCAATTCCTTGTTTTTGACGATATCCCTTTGCCACTAATCTAGCCTTAAAGCTAACAACATTACCTTCCATGTCGGTTTTCTTCTTGAAAACCCACTTGCACCCTATGGGTTTAATCCCTTCAGGTGGGTTAACCAAGTCCCATACTTGATTTTCGTACATGGAATCCATTTCCGACTTCATGGCTTCAAGCCATTGGTCCCTTTCTGAACTTTTCAGAACATCTTCATAACTGATAGGTTCGTCATCACCAATGAGCAACACGTCGTTCGATTCACTTACGAGAAATCCGTATCTCTTTGGAATGTTGCGTTTCCTATCAGACCTACGAAGAGGTGGTGTAGTTTTAGGTTCAACTGATAGCTCATCATTATGAATTATCAGTTGTGGGCCTAGACTCGGTGTCTTTGTAATGTCTATTGGAGTTTCTTGAACTTCATCAAGTTCAATGCCACTCCCACTATTTTCTTGTAAAAGAAATTCTTTTTCTAGAAATACAGCATGCCTTGAAACAAATACCTTTTGTTCCAAGGGATGATAGAATTGGTAACCCTTCGTTTCCTTAGGGTATCCAATAAATAGACATTTATCAGACTTAGCATCCAATTTGTCTGATACAACCCGCTTCACATAAGCAGGACAACCCCATATCTTAAGGTGAGTTAAGTGAGGTTTCTTACTATTCCAAATCTCATATGGAGTAGTAGAGACTACCTTGGTCGGGACTCTGTTTAATAAATAAACAGCTGTCTTAAGTGCATAACCCCAAAAGGATTTTGGAAGAGTTGCATGATTCATCATCGACCTAACCATGTCCATCAAGGTTCGGTTTCGCCTCTCAGATACACCATTATGCTGTGGTGTATATGGCGGAGTCCATTGGGATAATATCCCATTGTCCCTTAGATAATCTTGAAACTCTTGACTTAAGTATTCACCGCCCCGATCGGATCGAAGTATTTTAATACTTTTGCCAAGCTGTTTCTCTACTTCATTTCTGAACTCTTTGAATTTCTCAAAGGCTTTCAGATTTGTGTTTCATCAAGAACACGTACCCGAATCGTGAGTGATCATCGATAAAGGTGATGAAGTAGCTATAGCCTCCTTGTGCAAGAGTTGACATTGGTCCACATACATCAGTATGTATTAGACCAAGCAATTCTCCCACTGGATTACCTTTTCCGGTAAAGGGTAATTTGGTCATCTTGTCTTTTAAGCACGATTCGCATGTATCAAATGAATCGGGTTCAAATGATTCCAAAATTCCACATTGGTGCAATTCGATCATGCGTTTCTTACTTACATGGCCAAGACGGCAATGCCAAGTGTAGGAGTCTATTTGATTATCTATTCGAGCACGTTTGTTGCTAACTTCGATATTGAAAACGTCACTGGATAAATCTAATGTGTAGATGCCATTGCACAAAGTTCCATTCCCATAAAGAACGCCATTTAAAGTTATGTAACAACAATTTGTTACTAAAAGTCAAATGATAACCTTTTTCATTCAAACATGAAATAGATACAATGTTCTTTATCAACGAAGGAACGAAATAGCAATTATCCAATTCTAAGACACGTCCAGTGGGGAGCTTTAGCAAATATGTTCCGATGGCAACAGCAGCAATCTTTGCTCCGTTTCCAACTCGCAAATTCGCTTCTCCTTTGACGAGTCTTCTTCTATTCCTTAGCCCTTGTATGTCATTACATATATGTGAGCTACACCCAGTATCAAGTACCCATGTGTTTGAGGAAATAGAGTGACATTCAATAACGAAGATACTTGAAGAGGATGGGGCATCGGATGCCTTCTCTTTCAAGGACTCAAGATAAATCTTGCAGTTTCTTCGCCAGTGACCCTCCTTGCCACAATGATGGCAAGTGTCTTTTGGTTTCTTTTCAGTCTTTTTAGCCTGTTTCTTCTTCCCTTATTCTGTTCTTTGGCCTTCCTCTTAGAACCTTTCTTTGAGGAACCAACTAACAGTATCGTCTTCTGATCCTGCTTTACAGAAGGCTCTATAGTCTTCAGCAGGTTGAGCAACTCAGGAAACTGGTCTGGA